>JABBWD010000073.1:0-192707 GCA_016628565.1 Suillus placidus
AACACCACTTCGGTCAGTCACACGAGGCGAGGTCAGACGACGGATCGAATCTACAGAGTCAGAGGCTGAGACCAAGCGGCTCAAGACTTGCGCTACAGACGTTTGCAGGACCAATGGGTTACCTGATGATGCGCTAGAAGAATTTGCTACAGTAAGTCTAAATCATCAGGATGTACAGTATAAGCGTACTAAAATTCATCCATCCATGCAGAAACCCGAAAAGGAGATGCTACTAAACATCATGGGGCATCTCATTGCCCTAGACAAGCGAAAGGCGAGAGATGATGCTCGTGAGCTCATTAGCTCGGCGGAATTCAAGGTACAGGTCTGACTCTCATATATTTACTATTCTTACATTGCTTCAAGCAATCACTCACCGACAGGCTTCGCGCTTGCCTATTGTCTCCGAATCTCTCAGGATATGTGACGCACTTGTCTCAGAACCTCTTCGTGAGTTTTTTTATTCTTATCTGACAAATAAAGATTAACATGTTCCAGGAATTCGTAAAGAAACACCCTTCTGTATTCAAGATACCCCTCGCCGCCCTGCAGGATCTCGAACTTATGAATAAGTTGGACTCGATGATTAAGGAACTGCTTACGCAGCAGCGCGGAAGCATGAAACAAAAGGTTTGTCGATTCCTGAGCTGCTATGATATTTTTAACGTTTTGAACACAGATCGTTACTTCCGCTGATAGAGGATCAAATATCCATGCGCTCTGTCGGTCGTTATCAGGTAACTGCACCGAGATTACTTCAGCACACTGGTCTCGTGTGGCCTTTCTGGCAAGTTGATTCACAAACCCCACCATGTCTTCCACTCACTCTAATCTAGCGTTCTTCACTGATCCAATTCCGGACTGTCGTTGCAGAGAGCGCAAAGTCCCAAGAGGAAGTCACTTTGAACAGCAACCATGAACACGTGCCAGCAGATATGGAAGGTGACGAGGCCGATTCCAGCCCTTCAACAATCACACAGTGCACTTGGACGTTTAATCAATACTGGAGCTATATTGATGTTCTTTTGGGTGAGCTCAGGGACGACGCTAAGAAGAATACATCTACGACACAGGCAGCTGAAGAATTCGTTAAACAGTGTGTTTCACTGCTTCTTGAATTTTGTGCGTTAATTTGATCTCATCATTGATTTGTATAGATTTTTCACAGAGGTCCTCCAAGCTGACTTACGAAAATACCCGAGTACAACGTCCCTCGCTCCATCCCTCGACTCCGTGACTGTGGACTGGCAAAAGACAATTCATAGCAAACTTATTTGGTGATTCTTATGTTATGTCCTACTATACTTTAGATACACCGTGATAATAATGATGGATTGCTCCCATATTTTTTACCGTTGCTGGAAGTTTATGTTCTGATATATATATAGTTGAGTTTTAATGTCACCATGGTATACATGCGGTGGTGATGAAGTGTCGATGGGACCTGATATTAACCTTACTCTCATGTTACCGCGCTAACATTGTGGTATTATTTTGCTCCCTTGGTTGCTCGTCCCTTGTGCAGACCTTGTGCAAAGGTTGGCTCGGCTGTCAGCAATACCCAGGAAGGCCGGTGTCGAGGTTATATTTAATTTATGGTCTATGCAACATTTCCGGAAATCCTTCCGTCAACCATAACCCTATGTGCATGTGTCACAATCCTATTTTTGGGTCATGACAACGTTTGTGACAATTCTCAGTGTAGCTGAATTCTTTAGGGTGGATTTTATACCTAGTTTAATTGTAGAGTCATTGACTCCGAGTCATGCACGCACAAATACTCCGGGACACTTTAAATCCTTCTTCTGGCAGCATCGGAGAACCTATCTAGGCATTTTAAGTTCTCCGTCCTACGCCCTTGAACCTCATCTTCACTCACACCTTGATTTTTATCGACACAGAAAAACCATAATACGAGTTGCAACTCCACCAAGCTTATCCCGAATGGTGTCGTCCTGACGAGCAGCGACCAAGGATTTCTCTCGCCAAACCAATTTCCAGTCAGCAACTTGTAACTTACCACCAGGCCCAATTCTGCCCAATTGTAGTTCAAGTAACTTCAAGTTAGTGCCGCTTCAATATGTGGAAGTCATGGAGCACTGGGAAGGATTCAAAATACAGCATTCGGAAAAGAAAATGAATGCCTACCAGCTGAGCGCATGACGTGGAGCAACTTGAGTTAACTTCAAGTCGCCCCGTCCGTAAACATGCCGAAGAGTTGAAGAAGGTCGACCTCACGTTCGAACATAGACAAAGGAAAACATGCAAGCAGGGATCTCGTAAGTCCTAGCCGAGTGCCTGTCTATTAGTATCTACGTACACGGCACTTGGTCCGTGCATCAAACACGAGGGTAAGGCATGGGACACACCCTCAAAGCAGACTTATATTTGACACCTCTCAGCTTCCACAACTCCCACTGCCCGAGCGTCAACGATTCGCATTGCTAATTGGAGTGTGCATCCCGTGTGAGTTGGTTTCAATCCGTGAGTGATGCTCTAAGCTCTTCTGCTATGCAAAGCTGGCCACTCGCTTACCAGTACTAGTGATTTGGATCATCGCAAAGATCTTTCGAAAACCTCGAAAAACGCCACCTCCCGTATACTCAGTCACGTAGCTGTCCCACATCGAAGAGAGTTGAAGATAGGCCTCCCAGCAAGCTTTTCCCTTGCAAGATTGCCTGTTTTAATTCAACATCACGGCGAGCTACTCTCGCATACATTGTCCACGGTCTGCTCATAGTCGAGACGCCGGACACTGAAAATGTCCTCCGCAATCAGTAAGAAGCAACAGACGCCAGCTGTTGCTCCTCGCTATAAGATGCGAGGTCATACCCACGGCGTGCGAGGTGTCGTGTAACTGCGTTGTGGACAACGAATCATCACATGTTCTGGTGATGGCTCACTCCGACTATGGGACCTGGAGAGTGGCACGCAGATAGGCCACGACTGGCGAGATGGTGGGGATGAGGAGGATGAGACCGGAGTGACTGCCATAGCATTATCTCCGAATGGTAGTACTGTTGGGAGCGGATACCTTGATGGAAAAGTGAGGTTGTGGGACGTCGAAACGGGGAAGGTCACCGCTAAATGGACAGGACATACGCGATTCGTGCGGGCAATGTGTTGGAGTCCAGATGGTGGGCGAGTGGCGAGTGGACACCAGGACGGGACGGCAAGAGTGTGGGCCCTTGAGAGCGGCGATTCAGAAACTGTCCTTGGCCCAATCAAGACTGGGCATCAGTGGGTGTGGGCTATAATATACTCACATGACTCAACAAAAATTGCGACGTCAACGGGCGGATTCGACCAGAGCACGATTAAAATCTGGCACGCCAAGACAGGCGAGCTACTTGTCACACTCGATCATGATCCTATGGCAGTTCACAGCTTTGCCTGGACATCAGATGAAAAGAAACTTATCTCTGGTTCATTCGATGGTTCCATTAGGATATTCGAAACTGCCACATGGCAGCAAATCGCAATCCTCGAAGGTCACAAACGCGTTGTCTACGCTATCTCCTTGTCTCGGAACGACTGCCTACTTGCGAGTGTATCATGTGACGAAACAGCGCGTCTGTGGAACCTCGACACCAACCTCCCAGTCGGTCAACCCCTCCCACACAATAATCGTGTAGAATGCGCGACCTTTTCCGATGACGGAAAGCTGCTAGTCACTGGTTGTTGGGACAAAAGTGCGTACGTGTGGGACACCCATGCAATTCTCGAAGAAGCGGGCCTTCAAGACCTCTTGTCCCTTCCCGATGTGAGTGGAAGCAATTACCTACCATATCTTCCTGATGATTTCTGCTCTTAGGAATCGCGAGATAAACACGAAACGAAGGTTTATAGTATCCCATCGCTCTTTGGTAAAGACCACGCTGATATCCTGCTCGCAGGTCGCAGTCGGGAAGTCGTTAATAGATGTATGTGACACATTTTCAACTTTTCTGGTATATATTAATGCAAGTCCAAAATCTAGTCCGATGCTCGGCGATGTCCAGACCAGCTCAAGGACACCCATCAACTACCGCGAGGTTTGCTTGATGATGTGCAAGACAGCGTTCATGTGCGCCTATCAGCATTTCAATCTATTAGTTCTTGTTCTCACCTCCATTTTCTCAGTCGCCTGTGCCACGCGGTACCTATGCTCATTTCTCTGGTCACCACCCTCTCACACCTTCGGGGAGTCCACGTGCACTCCTTGATCGCATTTCGTTGCCCTTCAGTCGCTCTCAACCAAGCGAAATCGAAATGCAGCACCAAAAGCCATCTACAACCCCCCGCTGTGATCTTAGTGCAAATGAAGTTGCTACAGTCACGGACAAGCAGGTATGTACTTGTGATTCCAAATGCCGAAGTCGAATTATCTCTAACGCATTTTTTGTTGCTCGGCAGCCAGAACATTGGGACGATGCGAAACAAACGCAGCAGCAAGGCCGATCTCAAGGTCAACCCCTGGCATTGCCCACACACTCTCGGTTTGCCGCGACCTCGAAACCTCCTCCTTCTGCTACTAGTACTATTACGTTAGGTGCAGCAGGCACCCGCTCACAAACCGCTCTGGTCATCAGGAAGCCCACATGGTGGACTCGTTTCTTACTTTCTGTCTGCTGTGTATCTGCTGAACCCGTTGATGGTCATCAATAAAGACGCGGTATATGGATGAGTAGTTTATCTTCGTATCTCGTTCTTTCTATTGTTATGTTGTAAATTTCTTTCGCTAGGACGTCAATACCCTACCTAATACTCATCCAATTTGAGAGATCGCTTCTCATTTTCCATGACTTCATTACCCGTCGTTCATTGAAAGAAGTGTTCAAAACTTGTGCCAGTTTCACATTTGTCTTCGACGCTGACACCTCGAGATCTAGTAATCCTCGAAGTCACTAAAAGCATCGTGCAGAGCAGACAACATGAGAATTCTAGGCGGATTGAGGATATGGCATTTTGGTAAGACGGCTAAGTACTTACCGCGGAATTGACTATTGAGCGATGCACAAAGCGTGGAGAAGGATATCGCACTGCCCCGCAAACGTACAAGGAGCACATCGGTTTGAAAATAGATACATGGCAATGCCCTGTCAATCAGGTTGGTCCTAGGAAACGATACAAGATGTACATAGCGCTTGCTGAGCGTTTTATCCACACAGAATGTAACCTGTCAAATGAATACAAGGTGTCATAACGTTAAGGCATGTAACGCACCTCGATATAAAATAGGTGCATGAATACCTCAATTCCAAACCAAATAACCCACTGTCTCGCCCTGTGCCTCTGAGTGGTCATCGAAAGCGCCGAGTTCGTATGAATAGTGCTTCTTGTGAGTTATACTCTTGGCTTGTCTGTGAGGCAAACTGACCACGCGACTCGGATACGCTTTTTAAAGAATACTGCAGCAACTCCTGCATACATAGACTTTGAAGCCTTGCCGTGGGTTAGGACTGAATTTATTTAACCCGTCCGTGAGTGTACCGTGCTTATGCTGACAAGAGTTGAAGGAAGATGATAGCCTGTCACTGACCAGGAATCTTTACCCTGCCGGATAAACCGTCTCAATTCAAAGCTTCCGGCGGGCTAATACATAGTTCACGATCTGCTGGCTGAAACCACAAGTACCAACATGTCGATGCTGATCAGTAAGAAACAACATACGCCAGCGGTCACGCCTTGCCAGACGATGCAGGGTCATACCAGCTTAATACAGGGTGTTGCACACTTGCGCGATGGACGACGGATCGTCACTTGTTCAAGGGACGGCTCGCTGCGATTATGGGACCTTCAGAACGGCACGCAGATAGGAGATGACTGGCGAGACGAAGAGGATGATGAGGATGAAGGGGAATATGAGTATGAGGAAGATGAGATATATGAAGTGGGATCATCGATGTGGGCCATAGCATTGTCTCCAAACGGCAACACTGTTGCAAGCGGAAGTTACGATGGGACAGTGAGGTTGTGGGATGTCGAGACGCCGGGAAAGGTTATCGTCAAATGGACAGGACACTACGAGCATGTGCGGTCAGTCTGCTGGAGTCCAGATGGCAAGCGAGTGGCAGTCGGATACGCCGACGGCATAGCAAGAGTTTGGGATGTCGAGACCGAGAAACCCGTTTTCTGTATGGAGACTGGGCACGAGTCTGTCACGGTTGTGGTCTACTCACCCGACTCGACAAAATTTGCAACGGGAGGATACCACGACATTGCTATCCGAATCTGGAACGCAAAAACAGGCGAGGTGATCTTCTCACATGAGGAGGAGAGCGACGAAGTTTTCAGCTTGATATGGACTTCGGATGAAAAGAGACTTATCTCCGGGTTACACCATGGCTCAATCAGGATATTCGACACAGCCACTTGGCAGCAGATTGCCCTTCTGGAAGGTCATACAAAAGTTGTCGATACCCTCTCTTTGTCTCAGAACCAGCGCCTCCTCGCAAGTTCATCCTGGGATGAAACAGTGCGTCTCTGGAGTCTCGACACGTACACTCCTGTAGGACCACCCCTCCAGCATGAACATGTTGTGTCGTGCGCATCTCTTTCCGCTGATGGAAAGCTGCTGGCCACAGGTTGCCATGATGAAAATGTGTATGTGTGGGACATTCACGCTATTCTGCATGAGGCTGGTCTTGAAGACCTCTTGTCTGTAAGTGTATACAGACACTGATCACCCTCCGGCAAAGATGACGCTAATGTCCCCTTCGCAGGCCCGGGGCGTAGCTGGAAAGTTCTTAATGGATGTACGTGGCTTATTTCTCTACCTTTTCAGTTAGTGTAATTTCAACACTTTAGACCGATGCTACGCGACGTCCAGCCCGCCCCAACGTTGCTCATAGACTACCGCGAGGCTTTTTTGATGATGCCCATGACGGCGTTCATGTGCGTCTATTGTAAATTCAATGATTTATTCTCAGCTCCGTGTTCTCAGTCCTCCACAACGCGTGGTTCTCATTCTCATTCCTCTGGACGCCGCACTGTTTCACCGTTCTCATGGAGTCCACGTTCACTCCTCGGTCGCCTCTCGTCCCCCTTTCGCGGGTCTACAAATGATGGTGAAGCAACCGAACTCCATCAACGGCAAAAACGAACCATCTTCTCTCGTCGCCGTCCTCCTGTTGTCGAAGTAGCTGCAGTACAGGACAAACAGGTATGAAATTTCTTAGACTTTCTTCAATCCCCAAAGTCCAATGATATCTATACAGGCGTTGTTTGTTGCTCGGCGTCCAGAACAAGATAAGGCACAGCAGCAGCAACAACCACGTCGCCCAGCTCAAACATCGACATCCCAAACTCAACCTACCACATCCTCGACGTCCACAACACCCCCTGATACCAATACTACTAAACCAGGTGCACCAACCGTGAAGTCACGAATCATCTCGGTGTGGGGTCATCTCGTGCTTTTTGTCTGCTGTGCATCTGCTCAGCATACTAATAGTCGTCGATGAAGACACATCACGAGGACAGGTCATTATATTCTCATCTCGGTCTAGTCTTTCGCTCCTGCATCAATCACGTCCATTTAGCAAGATCGTCACTTTTTAGTTAGTTTTCCCATGAGCTCCACGCACTTGAGTTCGCGTCAGAACTATGCTGTAATGTAGTTTTCTCCCTTATTCCCTACGTATGCAACTCTGTTTTACGAGTACCTATTCCAGAAGAGATTGTGAACGTTCTTCCGACCGTCTGTCCTGCTTTGATGTTGTTCAATACCGTGGTCGCGTTGATCACGTGCGCGTCATGTGCACGACCTAACTTGTCAAACTTGTCATTATAGACTTCAGCCATTGAAAATTCAAATGAGCAGCCCATATGTATTGCCCAACGCTCACCAGCATCGTTATGACGAAACTCCGAATATCGAAGGTTCACTCAGCCACGTGAAAGCATGCACAATCCCAACTGGCGTATTGGTGAAATCAGACGGAGGCGAAAAGAGGGAACACTTGTCTTTTTTCTTCGGGATCTGATAACAGGAAACAAGGAAAGGCTGGGGTTACGTCCGGGGCAGTATTTTGGGGAGCAAGAGAGAGCTCATGTGCGCAAGACTAAATGCCAATTTTCCTACTCACGATTTTCTGTCAATGCAGCCACCTGCTCGTCAAACTCGACATCATATATTCGTGATGAAGCCCACTCAAGAACTTCGTGAGTATGTCGCCATCTACAATAAACAGGCTTGAAGTTTAAGCTTTAAGCCCCAGTGCTGGATATACGCTAAACGTTATAGGACGATAGCCCAACACATTATCCCAGGTGCCGGCCAGCCCCAGCCGCAACACGTAAGCGCTCCAACATCTACACAGCACATAACCTGTGCAGGTGCAGTGAACATGAGGGTAACAAACACATTTAGGAAATGACTTTATCTACATGGTTCCAAACAAAACGTCCACTATTTCAACTGTCAGGCCACCCTCTCAGTGAGGAGCAGAGCACGTGCGTTGAGGTCTTCTGAATTGTGTTGTCGTGAGTCGTATCCTGAGCGCTTCAGTCGACAAAGCTGACCACTTGCTTACTAGTGAGCCGCAATCATCGAAAAACACTACAGCAACACTTACATACGTAGTCCCTGCTCGTGGGTCACGATCGCTGTGAGTAATGCCTCATTTGTTCCTATACAACGTTGCAATGAAGCCGCCTTGGCAGATAACGTAGTCCACGGTTCCCCAGTCGCTGAGATCCTAAGCGCCGATGTCTTCCTCTAACGCTAAGATGCAAGAGACGTCGGTGATAACGCCCCGCCAAACGATGCGCGGCCATTCCAACTGGGTACAAGGCATTGTACACTTGCCCGACGGACGACATATCATCACGTGTTCAAGTGACGGCTCGCTCCGACTATGGGACCTGGAGAGCGGGACACAGACGGGTAACGACTGGCGAGATGAGGGCGATGAGGAAGCAGTGTTCATCATAGCATTGTCCCCAAACGGCAACACTGTCGCAAGCGGAAGCAGTGATGGGAAAGTCAGGCTGTGGGATGTCAAAACTGGGAAGGTCGTCGCCAAATGGACAGGACATACTAATTATGTGTGGTCAGTGTGCTGGAGTGCAGATGGCGGGCGGGTCGTAAGCGGGTCCAGAGATGGGACGGCAAGAGTATGGGACGTCGCGAGCGGAGAAACTGTTCTGGATCTCATCGAAACCGGACACGAGTGGGATTGGGCAGTGATCTACTCGCCCGACAAAACCAAAATCGCCACGGGCGGATTCAACGAGAATGTAATCAAAATCTGGGATGCCAACATAGGCAAGCTGCTCTCCACGATCAACATGATCGAACGGTTTTGAGCTTGGCCTGGACATCAGATGGAAAAAAGCTTATCTCCGCATCATTTGATGGCTCTATTAGGGTATTCGACACAGCAACATGGCACCGGATCGCTATTCTGGAGGGTCGTCAAAGCACCGTCAAAGCCATCTCCTTGTCTCGGAATGACCGCCTTCTTGCGAGTGTATTGTTTTATAAAATAGCGTGTCTATGGAATCTCGATACCAACCTCCCAGTTGGACCGCCCCTTCAGCACGAACACAGTGTGGAATGTGCTGCCTTCTCCGCTGACGGAAAGCTGCTAGTCACTGGTTCTCGCCGCGACGTATATGTCTGGGATATTCATGCTATTCTAAAAGAAGCTGGCCATGAAGACCTCCTTTCCATCCCTGTAAGTGCCATCATATCACTTACTCGATATCACTGACAATTACTGCTCTCAGGTGCTAGATGAGCCTGGCCAGAAGGTATATAGCATCGATGGGCTCTTCGATAGAGACCACGCTAATCTCCCACTCACAGGTCCAAGCGGGAAAGTCGTTAATGGATGTACGTGACGTGTTTTGCAACTTTAACTTCTACAATGATGATAACATCCACACTGTAGACCGATGCTGCGAAACATCAATCCCAACCCAAGGGTACCCATCGACTACCGCGAGGCTTCTTCGATGACCCACGAGATGGAGACGGCGTTCATGTGCGCCATCAATGTTTCAATCACTTCGTTAACTCTATTGACCTCTATCCTTCCAGTCATCCGCTAGTAACCGTCATCATTCCTCCGCACGCCGCAGCCGTGATCTCACACCATCTTTTGGGTCACTCACACGTGCGCTCCTCGGTCGCCTTTCTTCACTCTTCTCTCGCTCTCACGGTGAAGTAATCCAACTCCAGCAGCAGACAATCTCCTCTCCTCGCGATACTCATCCTGTCGAGGTTCCTGCAGTTCGGGACAAACAAGTATGTCTTTCTTGGGCTGTGTTTCCGATCTCCGAAGGCCCATGATTTATGTGCAGGCATTGTATGTCGCTCCGCGGCCGCGACCTGCTAGTGACAAGGTTAAACCAGATCTGGTCCTTCTGTGGATCTTGTACAGCATGAGAACATCGGATACCTGAATGTATGGGCCCGTGATCTACTCGCCCGACTCGACAAAAATTGCGACGGGTTGCCCGTGCAACATCGACATCTTAGACTGATCAATATCGTTACGCAATGTCCTGCCCAGCTCAAGGACGCGAATCGACTGCTGCGAGGCTTTCGGGATTTACGCCGCGTACAGATACGCAGAGAATCAAGTGGCAATAACGCCAGACATAGTTACGTTGATCAGGTAGTTACGTTGATCAGGTAGTCATCCTAGGCAGCAAGGTACGTCAATTCCTTAATTCACCGCCTTTGATTTATTTCACCGAATATACATTGCGTGTAACGACAATTGGAGGCGCGTGCAATAATCACCGAGTGGGCTTAACCAAGAACCTTACCAATGAACCGAGCGCTCGCCTCCTCCGTGAGGTCACAGAGTTGCCTCGTCTTGTTTTGAGAGTGCTTCAACGCACTCCTCCACTCTCTTGTTTTAAGCGGTTTAGCTTCCCCGCAGCGAAGTAAACTGAGCCGTCGCTGGAACCAGAGCTCGCATGAAGTATTCCAGTAGCCGGTCCACAGGCCGCATTTCTCAAATGTATTGGGCCGTGGCCACCAGGATAACGTCGTCCACTGCTTTCGCCTGCCATCTTCCACTGAAAATGGTCGTCGAGAGGTCAGAGTGAGTTATGAGTTCTCATACGAAATGTTGAGGTTTTACCTGCAACGTAATAGACACCACAGATCAAGTCCACTTCATCGTCGGTAAGGATATCATCCCAGGCGGCCCAGGTTGTTCCTCCATCGCTGGTGGGCGAGGGAAACCGTTTAGCCTCTCCGAAAACCCTCACATCTGAGGATGGCCCGTTGACGAGACCTAGACGTCCTTCAAAAGACGCTTTGCATAACCGCCACAGGATGCCACCTCTGAGAAGCGCAGCGCGTGCGTGGGGGTGCTTAAGGAAGTCTTCGCGTCGTAGTTCGTAATTTTTGTAGGTGTTTGCGTTGGGCTGGAATGAGGATGGTCGACTGAAGTCTTCGAATACAGTCCTAGGGCGGGGCAGTCTGCGAGGAGGACTAGAGGATACCTCTGGTGTGAAGAATGGGATCCCTAAACTGATTAATTCTCCGATGAGGTCTTCCAACGAAGGTCCCCAGTTGTTCCTAACAACTTGAAGGACTGTTGTGGCGTGGGGGACGACGAGAGTCCATGACCGGAGGTACCGTTTATTTAAGGGGATGATGCAATAGACAGGCGGAGTGAATTTGGCTTCGTAGACAAACCTGAAAGAAGGCGAGACTTTCTTCAGAGAGTCATTAGAGTCATGCAAGTCCCATAGTGCGGGGGGTAGGGTGGTGCTCTCCTTCACGTGCATGAAGATATACCGAATAGATATGGCATGGTCTTCATCTTGTAACTGGGCATCTTTCTCCGACATATAAAAGCGCACTTCAGAGACAGTAGGCGTTGAGTCCTCATGCACACCCTCATAGCTCGAGAGAGACTCAAAAACCGACTGCGAGCAAGGTTTCATGCCGTACCGTGTGCTCAAGATGGTCTCCAGATACTGTCGGGGTGGCTTTTTGCCCACGTCGACGTTATGACCATCGGAACTGCCAGGTCTAGCAACGTTCGGTGCTTCCATAATCGCAGTACCTGCGTCTACAGTGCAATCTGTTGCTAGTTGTACGTGCCCTTGAGAAATGCTCTTAGGTGCCACGGTTTGCACATCCTCCACGAACTCGTCCAAGGTGGAGAACGGGCAAGGTAGAACCATATGAGGGGATTCACTGCCCATCGAGTGCTGTAGTTGTGAAGTTAGGATCAGCTTAGTTGAGGTTGAGTTGGAGCGAATGGTTATGGCTGAGGTGTATACCAGAGATGGCAGCCATGCGGATTTATATACGTTGAATCACGGTCAAAGGGTGCAGCGTGCAGTGTTGAGCGAGTGGCAAGAACTTAGAACATCAAAGGGACAGAGCGATAGAAACAATGTATTTGTTGCCGTGTGTCAAAATGTTGCCTGCTGAAAGGAACACATAGTCGGACGCACCTTATTCGACAATTTATGCGAACTCGACTTTCAAAACCGGATATCCACTGGCTCGACTTACGGTCGGTGCCACTCACTGGTGACTGGAGTGCTGAGTTCGTCTGAATAGTGCTTATCGTGAGTGACAAGATCCTGCGAGCCAGGATCTCTAAAGTAAAAGCAGATAATTCCCTCGGCTCACATTTTCTTGTCGATTAACCTGTCGAACCAGTCCAAAGATCATACATGGTCCGACATTTTTCTGAGCTGGAACCCCGACCATGCAACAAACGCCAGCGGTGATGCTATACCAGACAATGCAGGTCCGTACTGAGTGTGTACAATGTGCTGTACACCCGCCTGTTGGACGACGCATCATTACATATTCGTGGGACGGCGGTTCACTACAAGTATGAGATTTGGAGAGTTACGCACAGATAGGCGACAACTGGAAGGATGAGAGGAACAAGGCTGCCCAGTGATGACCACAACATTGGGCAGATGTTTACTGTTGCGAGCGGAAGCGATGATGGTTATGTGCTGTATACGGGTAAGGTCATCATCAAATGGATAGGACACATGTGGGGTTATTGTGCTGGGTGCTGATGGTGAGTGAATGGTGAGTGGATCCTAATCCCTTGAACCAAAAAGCAAGAATGTGGATGACCAAGGCAGCAACTGCGTCCTTGCTCCAATCAAGACTGGCAAAGAACATGGCTGTGTTCGCAGCGATGTACTCGCCCGGCTCAAGAAAGTTTGCGACGGACGGATACAGCAAGATCTAGGATGCAAAGACAGGTAAAAAACCACCCTTCACAGTCAACTGACTCAAACACGGCGACAAATCATCGCATGGGATGGAAAGAAGCTTACCTCCACGTCGGAGTCTGGCTCGGATATTCGACATCGCCAGTACATAGATGATGATCACAAGCGCCTCCTTGCGAGTAGCATCGGATGATAATACAGCCTGAGCGCGACTGCGGAACCTCGACAACTTGAAGGCCCTGTTGCAAGATTAGATTTGCCACCTTGAAAGTTCTGAAGCTGTACAAACAAATTTGTCTCCTTTACTAATCAGGCTACGATAAGGAATTTCTGAAGAGCCTCAACGGGCTCACCCCGAGGCCAGGCGACCTCATGATCAAACACTTATCTGAATCGGCATAGCCGCATGCTATATCATTCATATATATACAAATATTCTTCCAGTTTCTGAATCTCTCACGTCCTTTCATCCATCTCCAGGATGAACACAGAGAAAGCTGAGAAGGCAGGTTTCTATCAGCCTTCTGAGGAGCTGCTTCCGCACCCTCCAGGTTTAGTTCAAACCCGGAGGCATTCAAGGGGGCCCGTCTTCCGCAAGTTCGTGGTTCTCGGAAGTTTCGCCCTTATATATTTCCTACTCTACAAGGCCCATTCTATCTCCTGCTTCGTTGGTTTGAAGAAAGACAAGAAGTACCCTGAATCCTATGACAGTTACATAAAGCGTATCGAGGAGGGCTATCTGTGAGTACGAACTTCATGGTGTGCACTGCACATGCAAAGCTTAGTTCATCGTGGTCTGCAGTGCCGTTCCATCCGCGGAGTCTGCACTCGCAGCCTCGCGCGACTACGCCACACACCCACATTTGGCTGGCGCAGTGGAAGACTTCCAGGATGCAAAGGACATCCTTGCGTTCTTCCAGTCCGAGTTTGGTATCCCTGCGCCTGCTACTGAGCCCATCTACCCGGCAGGTTCCCCTGAGTCCCGCGAGGCAACTCTCAGCACATCCTCTAAGCTTAGCAAACCAGCCGCATGGGTTGATATCTATTACCCTGTTATGAACACAGGGAATGCGGATGGAATGGTTGTGGAGCTGCTCGGTGAGAGTGACCAGCCCATCTGGAAAGCCGATCTGCTTGAGGATGGCGACCCTCGTGACGAGACCGCTGCCAAGTACAAGCATTTTATTCCGCCCTTCCACGGTTTCAGCGCTGCTGGAGAGGCTATCGGCCAACTGGTGTACGCGAACTATGGCAACCATGATGACTATGACAAGCTTGTTGGCGCTGGAGTCAACCTCACAGGCAAGATCATCCTGGCTCGCTACGGTGCTAACTTCCGTGGTCTTAAGGTGAGCTGTTTGGTATCTAATGACACAATGGATTGCTAATCAAAGATAACAAGGTGCAAGGCGCAGCTGAGCGCGGAGCAGCTGGTGTTCTGATTTACTCTGACCCTCGAGACGATGGCAGTGTCACCGTGGAGAACGGATATGAGCCATATCCTGCTGGTCCTGCCAGAAATCCCACATCCATCCAACGTGGCTCAGTTATGTACCTCTCGGTCTACGCAGGTGACCCCACCACGCCAGGCTACCCTGCATATGAGAATGCAACTCGTGTTGAGGCAACTAACATTCCAAGTATTCCAAGCTTGCCACTTTCCTGGGCCAACGCCAAACTTCTTTTTGAGGAGGAGCTCGGTGGTGTCACTGAGGGTACCAAGTTGAACGGGAGAGTTGGAAGCAGAAAAGTCAGGATGGTTAATGATGGTAAGTAATTGCAATAACCAGTTGGATCGTCACTAAGCATGGTTGTGCAGTGGACGCCAAGATTACACCTATCTGGAACACCATGGCTGCAATTCCTGGCCATATCAAAGACGAGGTCGTCCTTCTTGGGTGCCACCGTGATGGTCAGTTGTGCGGTCTTCCTGTGTAGTATGTACATCATAGTTTGACATAGCTTGGGTTATGGGCGCTGCGGATCCCACATCCGGCACTGTCTCTCTCCACGAAGTTACTCGCGGACTTGGGGCTCTTTACAAGCGTGGATGGAAACCACTGCGTACCATTGTCATTGCCAGCTGGGATGCTGAGGAGGTCAGTGCGATCAGTCAATATTAGCGACTTTCATTATCTATAGCTGCCACAGTACGGTCTCATTGGAAGCACTGAGTGGGGCGAGGACTTCGCCGACTGGATCCAGGAGCATGTAGTCTCCTACGTCAATGTCGGTATGTTGTTCGTCTGTATTGTGTATGTGCTGTCTGCTTAAAGTTGGCGACAGACGTATCGGCTTCTGGTTCTCGCTGGGATACCTCTGCTTCCCCTTCTCTCGCCCACCTTATCCAGCGTTCCGCCCAAGACGTCCCTCACCCTACTGATGCCCAAAAGACCCTGTGGGATGCTCATTTTGATGTTGGTCCTTACGAAGGCCCTATGGATGCCGAATTTGCTCGCATGTGGGACACAAAGACCTCGAGTGAACCACGAATTGGCCCACTTGGATCAGGAAGTGATTACACAGTCTTCCTGCAGAGACTTGGCGTTCGTCTCTTATCTTATATTCCTGGCGGGCACCCAACTCATTATGTCATTGTAGGTTGCCAGCTCCGACCAGGGCTTCGGTAGTACTCCGACAGACGCGCCTTACCACTACCACTCTATCTATGACTCGCAGATGTGGCAAGAGGTGTACGCAGATCCTGGTTTCCATAAGCATGTTTGTTGTCACGCATTCATCCTCGCATTCGCAGATCTCATCTGTTATTAGGTTGCTGTCGCGCAGAATTTGGGTCTGTTGACATTGCGTCTCACAGATTCTATAATCCTCCCTCTGAACACCACTCAGTATGCGCTTGAGCTTGACTCTTACGTCGACACGTGAGTGTCTGCAAATGAAGTCACATTATACGCTTTGCTAATCTTTTCTAGCGTCATCGAGTCTACTTACCGTGAAGAGATTCTGCCGGATCTTTTTCCTCTTAGGAGGGCCATTGCAAAGCTGCAGGACGCAAGCTTGAAGCTTGACGAGGAGAAAACTGCTGCCGAGAAGGCTTTCCGTAAGGCTTTGAAGAGAGTCAGTCGTGCTCACAATCCCCGCATTGTTCGGCGGATCATCCAATGGATCAAGGAGCATCTCGGTATTGGTGCACAGGAGGTCCAAGATTTGAGGTTTGGCGCACTCAAATGGATGTCATCTGTAACAGAGTCAAGTTTCTCCGAAACGCAAATCTGCAAGTCGCGTGGCAAGGGCACGCTTTGTGATTTCATACGGGCAGCCAAGAGAGTCAGAGCCGCCAATCAAAAACTCATGGCGTTTGAACGTGGATTTCTCTCCGAGGATGGCATCAAGGATAGGGAATGGTACAGACATTTGGGCGTTGCTCCCGGGAAACACCTTGGTAAGCCTCTGTGGTACTGCCGTGCAATCTAGCTGATGATTGCAAACAGGGTATGCGCCAACAACACTTCCAGGCCTAACGGAAGCTATTGTCTATGACGAGGATCACGAACTCGCCGAGTATGAGGCTGCTCGACTGACCACACTCATCGAGAACCTCGCAGACTTCCTTGATGTCTAAAGCACAGAGTATACTACCGTTTGTAGGCTTCCAAGCCAACAAACACGAGGCTCAGTATGAACCTGCTTTCTTACACACTGTTTGGCGTCGGTCTGGTGAATCCGAGTGAATTGGTAGCGGCAACCGAAGGCGCATATATGATTCTCGGCCTTGTCAACCATTCAGAATGATTTCAGATGCAGCGGCACGCACATTATGCGAGGAGAAAATTCACGCGGAAAGCGCTCCCTTTGTCGTAAGTTCGGATCATTGGGGTGTTTCTACCACTCGCGTCACCGGAACCAAGCTGTATTACACATTCATTTACATAATGTTGTTATATAGGACTTCCTTACGATTCCAATTCTGCACAAGATGAAATGACTCAGCTAGTTTTTGGCTTTTTTTGCGCTGTCCGGCCCAGTCTATTGCACATCTCGGACACGACAGGTCTTCCAACATCTTGCAATTAGATGAAGGGATATTCACTGGCATATTCTTTGACGATACGGCACAATTCCGTTCGCTCGACCCCGCGAGTATGACCACAGAATCAACACTTGGAAAATGGACTGAATGCATGCAGCATCGGGAGCCTTCACTTCCGGGTCCCTCGACCGTTGGCTCCTAATTATGAAGGTGAACACACTGCAGCTGCCTATGGCGACCCAGGCCCGGTCACCATAGACAGCTGGCAGGCTGAGGTATGGCACTTGATCTGTTCACAGTGCCTAGTGATTTTCCGGCCCGCTTTCGAGGCCCAGGCCTAACTTTGCAAAGCCTAAGCCGGTGGCTCGAGCCGTGACTTCTCCCAGTGAAATTTGAGTGAATAAATCATCATCATGGTAGACCTAAGTCGCCAGGGCATCCGGCACCTTATTTGAAGATGACCACAGAGCGTGAGCTGGCATCTGTTTGTCCAGTGATGCAGGCATATGCAAATCCTATACTACCTGTGTATAAAGCCAATGGCATTTTTCACTCAGAGGGCGCCATCAGGTTTCAGCAATGATATTCACCTCACTCACCACTATGATCATATCTGTCACAGCGATGGCTGGCGTAGCCATCGCATTTGGCGATCTGGTAATATCTTCACCCTTGAGCCTACCCTGCACACCTAGTAAGTAGTTTTTGCGGTCTACGTGCAGATCTTAGACCGCGTGCTTAAGGCTAGTATCTGCAGATACAAAGGGGTGCTCAAAGGGCATCATATTCTGGAACAATGACAACGATTTCGCATATATATGCGGACCTCATGGCACAGTTATTGCCTACGAGGCATGTGACTGTAAAAATTGCTGCAACCCGATGTTCAATAGGACCGGCGTCACGGTCAACTGTGGAATCTGAGTGAGCCTGTCGTTTCCCGCTGCTTTGGAGTCCGAGTGTTGATGTGCTCGCTTAGTATGATATGCACAAGACTCTGTGCGTGAAAGAGTCGTGTAATGTAATCTCAATAATATGAGTCGAGGCCGGTAAAATTGGATTGGCCCACCTCCGACTTGCTGAACTGGTTGCTTCCCATCTGGGTGAGTGTTTCGGCTGGTAGAGAAACCAAATTTCCACATCTCCTGGCTGACTCGGACATGTTCAAGACCGCCGTGCAGAGTGACTGCAGATGATCAAGAACGACGTGTTGGTGTTTTCCGTTTTCAAGTTGGCGCACGATATGTATTGTTCCCCTCACCTGTGGACATATCGTGTATGTGTAGTAGATTCTGCCACCCCTCCGCAAACAACTTGAGTGTGCATGTAAGGAGCGTTATAATCCAGGTAGACGTCGTGCAGAAGACGGAGTCCGCTTATTAGCATCACCAAAATTCCCCAAGTCTGAAATTACCTTGTGCGAACACTTTCCCGCCACAATCTTTTGCGGGCCGTGACGACGCGATGAGGTTTTCGGTGTTGGATAGCATGGTATTTGTCTGATGCATGTCGTTAATAGGATAGAGGATGTTGTGTTGGAGGCTCGCTGAAGAACAGTGACTCAACCTGTTGGAATACCACATGCCAGCATCAAGGGCCTAGTGTACTATTTCCCACGATCTGGTTCATGGTCTACTCGCATTGAGCTTGGTTTGGACCAGTGTTACGAGGAGAGTAGTGTTCGCTCCAGTCATTGGTTAGTGCGCATCATAATCCTGCTTCGAGAACTTCTGAATGCTCAGCGTCTTAAACGCCCTTCCAACCCTCATTTCACAATCTACCAGCCCCAACTGACATGGCTTAGCTCAATTGCAAACCGTGCAACTGGCGGGGCACTCGGACCGCCGCCTCAGCGTGCGTATGTCCTGGGTCCTCCACGAATGACTGAAATGTGTGATATCATCTAGTCCTATACGGCTTTTCATTGGCATACCTCGTCGCTCCAGACACCGCTCACATCGTCGAGTTTGTTGCTGGGCTGCCAGACTATGTGAGCTACACCGGCAAGGTTATCCTGGCTGCACCTTTCGCTTTCCACTTCTGGAATGGTCTCCTACACTTGAGCTGGGACATGGGTAAATGTATGTCGCCTATGTCTTGTTTCGTTGATGACCGCTCACGTGGCTCTCGAAGGTTTGAGTCCCAAGGGGGCATATAGAGCTGGTTTTGATGTAAAAGTCTAGTGGCAAGTCACTTGATCTTTGAGTTTCGCATGTCAAACTTAAGAAGGCAGCATGGCCAAAGTCTTGAGAACATCTTTCGCAAAAATCGTGCAATAATTGTATTGTATACCTTGGTAGTTTGCCAAGCACTTTCGGAACTCAGCTTGAAAGTATGAACTTCCCATTATCTGAGAGCGAATGCATGATGATAGGTGAGAATCTCGGCTTACGCTGCTCCGTTCTGACGTTACTAACAGGTCCAAAATTAAGCCTTGCATGATAGCCACCCATATAGCTCCCATGGCGGCATAACGCGGTCCGCTGGTCTTATCAGGAGCCATTATAAGCTATTGACTCCAATCATGTTCCTCTCCTTTCGACTCTGCCCATCTCATCACACAGAGCAAAAAGCGATTAATCGATGGCAACCTTCGCGAATTCCGTAGCTCACCCAACCTTGATTTCGGTACGCAACTGTGTCCTGTTCATCTGCAAAAGTTAACAATTGAGCATTACACTCTTAGGCTGATCCTTTCGTGTAGGTTTTGGGTTGATGTGTTCATATATTTAAACTCATGATGCCGATTAATTGCAAGTCCTGCAAGAGAGCAGAAGGTTTGTCCTGCGTTTCTCCGTAGTTGCAGCATTTGCTAACATTTTTCAGAACCTGCACAACCGTTGGCAGTGAGTTGGTCCGTTGTTCATTCCGCAATCGATCCTATGTCCATGTTCGCAGTCCCGACATTCCTGCCATTGCAACAGTGAAGCCTGGACAGGTGTGTCACGATGCCCTTGGGTGTATATATACACCTGTCTCACGTTCGATTATTTGCACAGGTGTTCAACATCGAATGTGTTGACTGGACAGGAGCACAAATCGGTAACAATGACAGTATGTATACGGGCTTGCGCCATCATAGGGATTTGCTTTAATGCGACTGTTTTCGTCAGCGAGCGATGATATCAGAGACGTAGACCTGACCAGCGTTCATAATTTGTCTGGTCCAATCGCCGTGGAAGGTGCTGAACCTGGAGACTGTCTCGTAGTTGACATTCTTGACGGTATGCCGCACCTGGTTGCTCCTCTGTCACTTTTTTGATTCGTTCGTAGTCAGACCGTTTGATAAAATGCCCTGGGGCTACACCGTAAGGACTCTCAAAATGATGATGTAGCAAAGCGCCTAAAGTGCAACAGGGTATTTTCGAACTCGAGAACGGTGGCGGATTGTTTGGTGAGCGAAAAAAATGTATGTTTCGCATTTCTCTAATCATAATTTTACGTAGCTCGCGAATTCCAGAGCAGAGCTGCAAAGGCTATCTGGGACTTTAAAGGTTTCTTATCTTTCTACGATACGCACGCAACGTAATGACATGTCTCCCCAGGCGTGTATGCCACTTCAAGGCACATTCCTGGCGTACGCTTCGCTGGCGTGTCACATCCTGGTTTGATTGGCACAGCACCATCCGCTGAGCTGCTGGAAACCTGGAACAAGCGTGAAGGTGCCCTTATTGAAGCTCACGCCAATGCAGTTCCTCCCGTGGCCTATGGCCCATTGGTCCCAGGCGCCTATGTCGGCCAAGACCTTCCTGATGATGTACGTGCGAAAATCTACCGCGAAGGTGCGCGGACGATTCCTGGAAGAGAGCATGGCGGTAACTGTGATGTAAGCTTCCCTTAAATCCGCCCTTGTTATCTCATTCGTAGTAACTGTCTGCTTCAAAGATTAAAAACTTGTCAAGGTAAAGGAACTTCACCACAGACTTCCACTCTTACTCACCCATTTGACTAAGGGGCTCGCGCTGCTATTTCCCTGTTTTCGTGAAGGGGGCAAACTTGTCTGTTGGCGATCTCCACTTCTCTCAAGGAGATGTAAGTATCTCAATTACGCAGTTGTGCTCATGCTAACATTCGAACAGGGCGAGGTAGGATAAAATCTATCAGCGCGTCAATGACCTGAACGAACGCTACTTAGCTGTCCTTCTGCGGCGCCATAGAGATGGTGTGGTGTTTTTTCTGCAATCCCGTCCTGCTCTCACTAATGTGGCTTCCAGGCTGGAATAGTCACCTTCAGTACTAGTATCATCAAGGGTGGTGTTGAGAAGTTTGCTATGAAACAACCCATCTTCCTGGTATGTAATGGTCTCGGATGGCCACACACCGGTGCTGACCGTCGCAGCCCTCTCCTGTCGATCCGCTCTACTCTGCAAAAGTAGGTGCATAGGCACATCATCTGTTTTAGTTGCTCATCCGACTTTCTAGCTGATCTTCCAGGGGATCAGCGTAGATTATCGTATGCATCACATTGAATGTCACATCATTCATTATTGACAATAATAATTAACAGACGGCGATGGTACCCAGTACAACATGGATGCGTAAGTGTGCTCTCCCTTGATACTGATGCGTAGCTCATTGACTCTACTTAGCACGGTGGCATACAAACAGGCTGCTCTGAACGCCATCGCTTATCTTATGAAGATTGGTTACAGTAAGTCCTGCGTCGCAAAATGAACCATCTACTGATCAGCGAGTGTGACCGTAGCCCGTGAGCAAGCATGTAAGTGTGTAATCTGTGAGAGAGAAAAGGTGCTCATTTTCATTCAGATCTTTTGATGTCTGCCTGCGCCAGTGGAAAGCCATATCGGTGCAATTGTGGTAAGTCAAATCCAATTTGAGTTCCTCGCCGATAGTTTTATTCAATTTAATCGCAGGACTCTCCGAATGCCTGTGTGACTCTCGCTCTCCCCTTGGGCATCTTTGAACATGTGAGCTCGTTGTAACACGTGTAGTCGATTCAACTAAATGATGTGTAACAGGACATTTTACCTAAGGATGAAGGTTTGAAGAAACTGGAATTCGGGCAATGTGCTGTGCGCAGCGACGGCGTGCTGTAAAAGATGGCCAAGATCATGAGACATGCATGAACCAGTCAACGACGATGTATTACAATTGATGGTGTGGTGCGCAAGCATTTTGTACAGTACTATACAGAGGGTTTACCGCCCTTGCCCCGAAATAACAACAATTTAAGAAACCTGCCACACACCTATTCTCCATCTTCTTTAGACTCGGATAACAACTTGCCGCAAACAAGCCGAACTACTGTTCTGTGAAACTGAGACCGCGGGGAGCAGTCACATACCACACTAGTACTGCTTTCAACACCTGTGAACTGGGTTTGCCACTGCACACCCACTCGAACAGTCCATCATTCTTTCCTGCCCGGTCCCTAGTGGTCGACCACCTCGCATGACACCCATCTCCCATCCGCACTGAGCCTGAGTCGATGTCAGCAAGTCCTTCGGGCTCTTGCAATACGACTGTAACACGAGGGTCCGCAGGAAGTGGCAGATATGTACGAACGACAACGTTGCTGACGGGGTCGTGGTGCGTGTTTTCGATGGTGGTTGTGATGGTATGCGTCATAATCGCCTTGCCGTTAGGCACGGTGAAGTCAGACAATGACAATGAGTCTACAGTGCAACTGAACTGCGTCACCGCGGGTCAATACCAAGAGAGCATTGGATGGATTATGGCTAGTTGACGTTTTGCTTCGATGTGCAAGGCAATGGGTCCCGGAAATTGAATGTAGGAAATAATGTCGCTGTCAGAAACGTGTCTCCCATAGCGCCCGGAGTCACTGGCAGCACATAGTTGCTGGTGTGAAATCTCGCACTAGAATGATATAGGTGAGGCAAGTACGATGACATAAACTAGACACCACCCACATCCGAAAGACGCGGGTATCAACGCTTGATACTGCGACTCTTGTAAATCACGCTTTCAATGGGATGGTTGATGTAAGAACGTGACCCCCGCTACACGACTTGCAATGAACACTTTTGCGGTTGCTGTGTCGGAGTAACGTCTTTGTCGAACTACGAAAAGATGATTGTCGGATTTACTAGTAATGGGAAACGGTCATGACGCACCTCTACTA
Organism: Suillus placidus; assembly: GCA_016628565.1. Lineage (NCBI taxonomy): Eukaryota > Fungi > Basidiomycota > Agaricomycetes > Boletales > Suillaceae > Suillus > Suillus placidus. The sequence continues at coordinate 23,256 of JABBWD010000073.1, forward strand.
TTCTAACGCAGCGCGTTCTCTTTCTGTGATGAGGTCTGAAGTAGACAAAGAAGTTGATGGTTGAGACTGTTGGAAGTTTGGTGTTAGCTAAAGTGCCATGGTTGAAGTTAAGGGTATTCTCTGTAGCGGTACTCCCGCCAAAACTCGACACATTTGAGTTCCATGCGGTGGACGAATATTGGGGAGGTGAGGGGGTATAATCGATGCCTGTGGTCACTGGTTGCAAGTAGTTTGCCAGACGGCAAATAGCGAATACTACCGGCGGCTACTGTCCTGTGATGGATGATCATCTGTCAATCGCTCGCCGATGCATTGAATCTCAAGAAATCTTAAGCTTCAAGTCTTGCGATTGACATGGGGGTACTCTTCCAAGCAAGAAAACATGAGGGCTCTTAGATTCGACTACAAACACGTGTACGGAGGACGTCACAGATACTAATATTACATCGACTCGGAGGTCTGAGTGTTGATGCCGTATTCAGTCGCTGTTGACCAGAACTATAGTCAGTTAGGTCCCTGGCAGAGGGGCGTTAAAACTCACTAAATAAACCTGGGATTCATTTGAGAAAGTCCTTCTCAGTCAGGATGCGGCCATTGAGCATCTTTCCGAGATGAGTTGGTAGATACCCCATGCCTTTCCTTCTCATCCCGAACAACTCCTTCAGTGGAGGAAGCTGGGATCGCTCGAACATGCATGATGCTCTCGCAGAAGGGCGATTGTCCATCTCGATGAACCCATCGTTGTCGGCAACCAAGTCCTCTCCCTCCAAATCCGGCGCATTGAGTCCTAAGAAGCTGCAAGTCTGCAGATACGTGTTGTAATCGGAGAAGTAGAGTTGGGCCGCAAAAAGGTTAAGCTGGCAAATCAGTGGTTCTGATGGTGTCAACCGTGGGGCCGAAGGAATACAATAGAGTCGAAGGTTGTCGCATGCCTGCATTGTTTGCATGGTGCGAGGAGTGTAGATGCACAGATGAACTACCTTGCTCTTGCGGATATCAGGTAGTAGTGCGTCCACTTCACTTGGGCTCATGACTACCAGCATTGGGTGGCCAACGTCACTGGATACAACCCAATTGACGGGCCGCAGATAATCATCCACTTTTTGGGTACCAGAGATAGTCCCCACCGTACGAGCGAAATCGCGGGTGACTAAAACACTGTGTGCCCACTGATCGCGCTCATCAAATTCAGCAGTAGTGTCGACAAGGCTGTACAGCGCTTGGATGAATGCGGGAGAACCCGCGGCAATACGACCGGACTTCACGAATCGACGAACGTGTACGTGCACGTCCTGGGTTGCAGGCTCTACCTTGGGCGGTCTTTCTACTTGACGCTCTCTCTCTACCTCGTGAATTACCTCCCTTTCTTGTTCTTCGTCCATGCTCCTCTTGGGAGCTGATAGAATTCCGAGCTCCACGCACTTCCTTTGGATGACTGGGTCGAAACCCTGGGATACCTCAGAAGAACTGCGTGGTGCGTACAGTTCCTCCAATGAACGTTCCTCTGGCTGCAACCAGGCTGTCTGCAGGGTAGAGATCAAAGTGGTAGATGCGTGCGAGAATTGGGTCCATGCGGAATGCCGTGTATTGAAATCCGATCCCTGTTGGACCCAGGATGATGCACGCATCTCAATATCACTGCAAGTTTCAAGCATCGCCCAGTGCAAGATATCTGACACATCAACACCGTCGGTATCAGTTTTTTGAGTTGCCGAACGAATGCTCCGGTCAACTTCAGCCGGAGCGAAGAACATTACTGATTGCCCATTGCCCAATTTGCGCATTCGCATACATCCTTTGTCATATTGGTCAATATCAAGACCGACATGCATGAGCTCTGGAATCACGAACCTTGCACTAGGCGATCCTTCGTAACTTTGGGGCCAAGCGTGACAGCAGCTCGGAAACCGTAAGGCAACTTGACATCTGTTCCCCTCGTATGGGCATCATCTAGATATACCACACATTGGTCAAGCTGCTGTGCGAAGGGGGACGACACAAGGGGCTCGACTGTCCCATCCAGACTGACAACAACGAGTTCATCGTCGTCATTCACGAAGACTGCAGCCTGGGCGTTGCGCGTGGCTCGAAGCCACGCTTCGGCCAATTCTTGGTTCCTCAACTCCAGCATCTGCGCTCCCACATCTAGGAGCACGCGAACCTCGGGGGATTGTGCGATGAGAGTATTAATAAAGTCATGCACCTTTTGACCAGGTGGTATGCGTTTGTAGGAATTGTTTTCCGGGCGCAGAAGAAAGGCTAGAACTCGGGCATTCGTGCTGCGTTGGTAGTCAAGGTCGTGCTGCACAATTGAGCTCGGTAGTAGATATCGATTGTCGTTTGTACCAGAAAAGCCGGTTGTAAGATGATGCTTTTCTTGAGCGAGATCCCATCCGGAGCAGGTAAGTTTACTGGGGAACCCCTTGGCTTCCTTGGGGAAAACAACTCGAGACAGGTAGAAATCTACGACTGCCTTGTTGGATGCAAACAGTTGCTGAAGGTCGCTGAGCTGGTCTGCGGATTCTGTGTTGATCCCGTTAAGGTGCCGTAGACTTTCTGGGACGGACTGAAGTCCAAGTATCCAGGATTCATACTCGAGGGCGGGATTATCCTGCTTCAGCAGGAGCTCGAAACATAACATCAGCTGCTGGAGCGTGAGGCCCGCATAGTAGTATGACATGCACGTGAGGGTGACAGCAACGTCCGGATGGCCAAACTCTGCCCGCAGAGAGGGCATGTCTTTAGCACGGAATGGAACAGCTAACGTCGTTCGTTTTGGGGCGAGACCATAGTCCACGCGCCAGCGACGTTCTTTAAGGGTGTACACCAAGATACCACATGCCAGTAGTCCACGCAAGACTAGAAGGCCGGGCCAGATGGTGGTGTGTCTATAGCGCTCCTCCACCAAGCCGGTATATGTGTTGGATATGTTCTCAGTTGCGATGAACTGGTGGACTGCTTGTTTGACGCAGAGAGATGCTTGATCGAAGCTGATATTTTCAAGTGCCCCGCTAATGACATCCTGTGCGATCCATTGGACTAAATTTTCACCTGCTGCTGGGTGCAAAACTCGAACGAAGGGGAACGCTCCGTGCGGGTGAATAGACACTTCCGAGTGAAAGGGAAATTCGCTCGTGAGCCGGGTAGCGTGCTTTGCGACAAGACTCAAAACTTGTTGTGTAGTCGTCCACCTGTCGGGATGACCTTGAAGCGACCTTTGGAGGCCGACGGTGTACACCAGTTGGTAGCGAACATGCAAAATTTCATCGCTTTCGTCCAGGATGTCGCGTGTATGATTATTGAGCCATAGCTGAGTCTGCAGTATATCTTCAGCAGCTTCAGACTGAGGGGACAGCTGACGGTCAACGGCCATCAACTGGAACGACAGAATATGATCCGGTTGCACGACTAAGATGCCCTTGGTGTCCATGCATTCTTGCATCAGGTCACGATACATTTGCACCTTCGACGAGTCAATGGAAAGAGTGCGGAAGAATGGAATATAGAAAATGCGCCTCTGTGCAAGGCCGCTTAGTCGTTCAACCAGGAGCTGGAACATCTGAGCAGACAATGACTTCAGCACGATTAGTCGAACCAGTTTGTGGCCGTCGGAAAGTGCGGCTGCTGCAAGAGGAACAATCACGTAGGATTTCCCTTCACCCATGTTCAGTTGGAGAGAAGTATTTCCCCCCATGCAGGGTGACATCATCTCCCGCGCAACCTTCATTTGGACAGGCCGTGCCATGAACTGACTTTCAATCTGCAACGCTTATCATCAATAATCATGAACAAATGACCTCTCTGAAACGTACCTGTATTAAAAGCCAATCAGGATACAGCTCTGAATCAGACCGCTCGCATTCTTCATTCTCCAATTCCTTGAAGAACTCGCCCCAGTTTTTGCTAGCGGCGAACACAAACAGCCTTCGCGAGCGTTGCAGTTGCAAAAGTATTTGCGACAGGCAGACAAGAGCCGTACGCCATGCCTTCCCCAAACAGCTTCCTGATGCAGAAGCCATGCGAGTGAAGAGGAGATTTGGCGTGACTCGAGGCCACAACCCAGCATTGTACAACGCATTCTCGGCAACAGAGACAGGGGAGAGGACGTGTACGATAGATGCGAGTGCATCTTGGAATTGCCGGCTATGAAGAGAATGGTACTCCAGCAATACTTCCATTGTGTACGGCGCAGAATCTGGTAAGGCGGCAAGCTTTTCTTTGCAGAACACCAATCTACTCCGGTCCAGATCATTGGCGTAGTTACGGCGGAACTTGTTGCTTCCTCGGTCGCGAAAGTCGTAGATAAGCTGTTGCAACCTTGTTGCGACTATAGTGTCTGGAGGTACCAAATATCTCCGATCGGAATTGGGCAGAACATGGGAAGACCTATTCATGCTTATAGCAGGTGGGTTTCTAGCGAAGAGGTACTTAGCACCAACGGACGAAGTCGGTGAAGCAACATCTGAGTATCTAAGGTGGAAATCAAGATCGTATTGCGAGGGTAGTTTTGACGGAGGATGAGTGGCATGGAACCGGTTGAGGGTCTCTTGCAGGACATCCAAGTGTTGCTTCAGACAACGGTTTGCCCAACAGCTGCGATATACTGGGCGAAGCTTCCCCGACAGTTCATTGAGATCGTAGCAGTTCGCTTGCAGCGTATTCAGTGCCGGAGGATCTTTGCATGGCCAAGCGTCCTGGACTTTGCTGATAATGAGATGCTCTTCAGAGCGACACCTATCTTCAAAAGCTGAATGACGACGCCTCCCAAGAGCCTTTTCATCCTCCCGCCTCCTTGCAGGTAGGTATCTCTCCTGGCTGGTTTCATAATCCTTGACACACGAACCGACGATGGTGTCCAACGTCGCACTGGAAGGCACGAAACCATCCGAGAGATCATATGACGCGAACTCCGGCGGGTCACCCAGGGTGCGAATTTCGGGAACTGTGGCGAAGGCTAGGAGTGTCGGGACGAGTGCAAACTCATCCAACGAGCCATATGATACTGAAGCCAAGGTGAAGACAAGCTGGAACATGTCTTCCTTCGTAGCAATACGACAGAGGTCGTACGCAGAAAGGAAGATGTCATGAAATGGCCGAAGCCAGTATTTGGAGTATCGTAAGCTGAGCGAGGATTCACCCATGCCCTGGACATTCTTCCAGCAAGTCAACAAACTGAGGATATTCTGTTGCACCGGAAGCCTGCTTGGCCACTGGTATGTCATGAAGGCAGTGTGAAACGCCCTCTCTTCTGCGTCTCTATCGGGTACATCGCGCGAAGCATAGATGACATCTGTGTCACCGGGCAGAAGTGGAAGAGAAAACTGGTCTGGGTAGACCGCAGAAGCACGGATGGACGCGCGCTCGAGAAGGTGGTCGGTGAATGGCGGAAGATCAAATGTAAGATGGAGGTCTGAAGATCCTTCTGAGAAAGTTGAAAGCTGCATGCCGTAGTCCATAATAGATTTCGCAGCTGGATGAAAACTGTGGTGTTGTGCGAGGGGCGCAAGACATGTCCACGAAACTTTCTGCATCTTCTGAAGATGTGTGGGATACCAGACGCGCGTGGTTGACAATGAGCTGATCTCGCACAAAAGATTTGTGTCGCGAGGGCGAAGCTTCATGAAAGACCGGCAAGCCGCAGAGTGCATGAGATGCAACGCCTCCTCTGTCCCTGTTCGACCCGTCAGAGGATCAGGGAGACAGCCGCTGGTAACAGCGTGGAGGAGCGCCTGATAGAGCTTATTCGTCAGACCTACAAGCCCAGTGAGACAGCGTAGATCTGTATCAACCCTGTACAAGTGGTACGCCACTCGGGCGCCTTCAGTAGCAATGGTAACCCGGACGTGATGCTTATTAACAGCGTATGAGATACGACCGTCTGGGATGATGACAGTGCGGGGATGCTCGTCCGTGATTTGCGACTTCGGACGCATGATGAGTTGATTGACCAATCCCAACATCGTTCCAGTAGACTGAATGTCATCAACGACCATGTTACGCATGTTACGGGACTGCATTTCCCCATCCTCGTCGATGAAGAATTCCAGACCATATCGAGGTAAATCAGCCTTCAACAAGTGGGTGTTACCGGAACCCTTGTTGCATGTGACCATGATGTAGCAGGCATCCTCCAGAGGACGCATCCTCTCGGAGATCATGTCCCACGTGTGGCTACGTATGTCAACAAGAGTGGCACCGCTGGCATTCTGCAGCATCGAGGGGCCCGAAACAGCAAACCGCAGGATCCAATTTTCAGGTGAGGACTGCCACGCATGTTCCGCTGGCCGAATCTCTATTTCTTCTGTGTGCAGGTTGAGCCAATGAGTATGGCCTAGTATCAAGGTCGTCGGTAGGTCCCCCACAAATTTCTGGCTTGGAATGAGTTGAAGGATAGGTGAGTCTTGTTTGATATGCTTCGCACGGATGATGAGATCGTTTGGGTCGCGGAGAGCGAAAGACACCTTCATTGATGGGTGAGCGTATTGTTTGAACTGCTGAATGATAACAACGAGGGTGACTAACCTGATGGCCGTAGGGGTTCCCGCGTGTCGCATACTCCATTCCAGGAATATCAGCTGGAACAATGTCCAGAACTTGCTGTAATTAATGAGTCAGCGTGCACCAACAGAGTCGCAACTTTCAAAAGCTAACATCACCGAAAATTGCCTGGTAGGTGGGATGTTGCACTATAATCGACGGTAGCCTACCCAGCGGCTTCCCATCAACAAGCAAACACCCATCAATTAAGTTAAAGTGCACAGCTTGCGGTGATTGAGAACAGGAAGGCGCAGTCTGCGTCACAAGCCAACGAGAACTCGGAGCCGGCAGGGCTCTCCAAGAAGTTCCTCGTCTGTAGCTGCCCCATATTTCTGCCACCGCACAGTCGAGACCCTCCCTGTAAATCTCTGCATACTGACGAACAGCAGCTTCTAATGCGTGACAGCATCTCCTGTCTCGCGCTAGCAGTAGCTTGGAATGTTGCGGCAGATTGCCCAATTGGCTTGGAGTATTGTCGTAAATCATGACTGCACAGTACGCAAATACCTTGATATCGTCATTTGATGTCAGGAGCAGCGAAGGATCTCCGTCAACATCAAAGGTACTCCGACAGGTGGCGGCCATATCACGAAGACGTCCTTGCAAATCCCGACTGGCCTTCTCGTCGTCGCTGGCTTGCATTTTCCGTGAAAGCTGCCCCAGCAGCGTAAAGGTTGCTGTTCGTATCCTTCGAAGCAACAGATATCCCAGGCTTTTGATACTCTCTTCCTGTGTCGAGGACAAGACACGGCACACAATCATGATGATAGTACTTATCGTGATACCTTCCAACCAATTTTCTTCGACGCTTGCCATCAAGGACTCCAGCTCTCCGAGCAGTGCGCTAAGGAAGGGTATGCTGTTCAGCTCCTTGTGCCACAGAAGGCCCTCGTCAGACGAACGTGGGCCAACCTGTGAAACGGCTTGCGCTAATAACAGATGGACTTCCTCGCATCGAAAATTGAGTGTCCTCGCACGGAGGTCGCGTAGCACATTCATCCATTGCAGTAGCGGTCCACTCCGTAAGGCTCCGAAAGCGATGAATTCGTGAATGGTCATATCCTTGTGACAATCCGCCTGATTGGCGATGATCTCGTTTGAGGTGTGTGACGTTCCTGCAAGGTACTGCTGCAAATTATAGTACGGTCCCTTCGGAAGAAGGAAAGTGCACAGCTTGCTAGAATCCAAGTGCAGCAGTGCGTCGGCTATCCGTGCTCCTGTGGTTATATCAAAAGGCTGAAATACGAGACCGTTGTTCACACAGATGCGATCGGCCACTGTGGGAATATTTTGGTAATGGTAATGGCACGTAGTGAAGGGTTTGGCTTCTGACGCCAGAGTCAGCCTTTGCCTTGGATGGCATTCGCGGTATTGCCACAAGTAGTTATAATCCGGCAGCGTGACGAAGGGAGGAGTGGGCAAAATCTGTTCTGGAGTGCAGATGTCAACGAGAACATGGAATGTCATAGATCTCCACATGTCGAACGCAATAGGGCATGCTAGCTCGAACACAACCACGATCGCCTCCTGTTTATGCCGTGGTAGCGGCCACTCGTGAACTGTAATGGTCAAGGATCGCATCTGCTTCTCCGGGTCGCATTTGGGGCACCACCAACAGTGATACTCATAACCCCGGGAGTTGACACCGTATTCATGCGATAAGCTTGTTGCGCTCTTCTGGAGGTTAGCGTACCTCTCGTTGAGGGCCCGAAGCTCAACCAACTTCTTCGCCCGCTCCTTCTGAGCATCCTCCTCGATTTCCAGCTTCAAACTCTGCAACATGGATGACTGGTAAAAATACTGCACTGCGAATGACTTGTCATCGTTGGTGGACGAGAACACCGACAGATGGTTGGAAGCCTGGAAATGACGCGCTTCCAAGTAGGCGCGCAACTGCTTCAAACGATCAAGGGCTGGAGAGTTTCGGATCAGAAGGTTATTCCAAAGGATCGATGGGACTTCGGGGGGATATTTTGCCAGGAGTGGGATTTGTTTAACAACGATCTTGTCCATGGCTACCCAGAGCTCGAAAAGAGTGAAAAGCATCACTGACGTATTCTCCGGGTTTCCCTCGTAATTTTCCAGCGCTCGCGAGGAGTATGCGGACGCACACGCCTCAATCGAGATGCATGCGGAATCGATGCTCTGAAATGAAACACGCGCTACCCAGTCATCGATCCCTGATCTAACGACCGTCTCGAAGTCTATCAGGGAAAGGGATGGTTCTGCAGCATGAGCAGCTATCAGGAAGCTAGCATCAGCGTCGAAGAAATCATCGATTGTCCCGCGTGCGCGGTGACTGGGGTTGAACGGGGCTGATGAGGGAGACGAATGCTGGTTCAGCAAAGCTTGGCATATGTATTCTCGACTCGTGTTCAAGGAAAGGCGAGTATCCCGCAAGACAGAGTGGGTCTCGGGAGCCCAAGGAGGCGAGGTCTGTTGCACGTCTTGAACAGATCCCCATCTTCCCTCTAAGATCCTCTTAACGTCACTCGTGGCCGTAACGACAATCTGTGATAACTCCGAAGAAGCAGAAGTTCCAAGCTTGAAAAGACGGCGTGCAATCTTTGCTGACATGAAGTGTAGGATGTCATTTGACAAGCTATGGTCGATGGCGAGGGTCGTGACCCTAGCCATCAAGAACAGCATGAATGATTTATATGTCGTTCGTCCGAGAGCGTTGCGCTCCAGAGTCGTCTGTAAAGCAACGCGAATGACAAGCCAAAGCGGAGACCGCCTCCACGGCAATTTCGCGTTGTCCCACAGCACGTCATCTCCGATGCGCTTGCGGATGCGAGGAACATCAGTGATGCTCCCGAGGCCACGGAGTATACCGGTCAGGAGTTCGGTGATATACCGGGGATGAGTTGTATCCCTCTCTTCAGGAACGGTGGAACCAGCTTTTTTGCGAGTCGCTGCCGCATCAAGGACATCATGATCCATGCAAACGAGAAAATTCGCCAGTTCAGCGGGAAAGGTAGCGTCATCGACAATCGTGTCTGGGACCATGATAGCAGGTCCAGGATATGAACAGATCAGCTTTCCCTTTGCACCCATCACTGCGGCGGGGTCAGGAGAAATCTCGAACGATTCGAATATGGTCTCAGATTCAAGTTTTCTCATGACCACCGCAGCATTTTGCGCGCGAATCATAAATACCAGGACATCTGTGAATGACACTCGGCACAGGGAAAAAATGCAAATGAGGTGAAAATAACAGACCTTTGTCGCCCATGGCATTGATCTGAGATCGAACTTCCTTTCGGGACATCACGCTGAATCTGATTGAATCTTGGAGGTTCTGAAGCATTTTAAAGCTGCTCGCCCAAAGCTGTTGCTTATCGAACTGCAGCTGAAAGCTAAAATCTTGAGCAGCATCCAATACCGCCTGAGATAACGCCAAATCGTTCTCAAGGGTATGGTCGCTCGCTTGCGGCAATTTGAGGGGGCAAAAAACATGATTGATGATGTATTCCAGACTAGATTGGTCTGTTGAATGTTCAGGCATGTCGTTAGGATGAAAGAAGAGTGCAGTGACGGCGAAATTCAGCCAGGCTGATAAGGCTCCCCTAAGCGCTCGTCCTCCGAAGCCGCAGAAGTATCAACATGCTATCAGAGGGCGTGCCATCGATATGATAATTGAGGCTGCACACGGGCATTCGCTTGCAGAACAACTCAGATCTCAAACAAGATCATGCCGCCTGCAGGTCGAATTTTGAGCCTGCAGGCATGAAGGTTTGATGCACCGTGGAAAGCAACCTATTGTGGAGTCTGCTTATCAAAGTGCGTCAACTTCTTTACGATTCGGCGCTTACTAGTTTTGAATATTTCAGCTTCGACATTCCTTAATCAACCCTCTGGCCATCCTAACAACATACTCCAAAATCTCGGCATCGGACCTTCCTCCAAACTTCTTCACTGTACCTCGCATCGCTTCACGAACTGTAGTAGGCAACGAGATCAGATCCACCAAGTGCCACCTTTGGTCTAGACCCATCCTGACATAATAAGAATGCCTCGTTGCTGCCTCGACATTGTCCAAATATCGTATGTGTCCTTCTGCACCAGATCTTGGACATACATCAGTGTAGCACCCTCTGATCTGTCACACAACGCAGTAGCAGAAATTTTTCTCTCCCTCGTAAGATCCCATTCCGAGTGATGTGCTGATCATTGTGCCTAGAACGATAACACAGGTGCGAGATAGTCTCTGAGGTCATCAGACATCAGCTGATGTACAAGGACGGCTATACGATTGGGGTGTTGGATCCATAGGACGGGAAATGAAGCCTTTGTGCGGATACTGAGCGGTGAATCCTGGATATGCTAACGGATTAGACATCCATTAAAAGTACGTATTATGATTCACTGACTCGAAGACACAGACAAATCTCTGACACGAGGTATGTTCCGAAGACCATTAGCCCGGTCAACTCCTGTAGAGGTAAATATTGCTATTGGATGCCGATGATTTCAACGCAGTGATATCCGGACGAATTCAATTCATTACTGGCGTGCATGCTGCAGCTGATCCTGAGTGCACACTCATGTGAAATCCAAATCATGCATGCACTCACCATGCCACTTCTGCTAGATAGCTAGAGAGCGCACACACCATTCGGTGAGATCATTGTTCAAGCACACGCTGACCAGTGACGAGTGCAGTGAAGTTCTTCAATGACATCAGTGTACATCGTTAGTAATCTCAAACGAAGTTTACATAAACTATTGCGAATCACCTTTGTTTTGAAATCCTTGGTTATTGTCCGCTGTGGCCGAACCCTTGATCCACCTTGAAACATACAGAACCTCAAGTCCGTAGCAAGTCCGTAGGCAAACCCTGATAGAAAAAAGACATTCGTTCCTTCTTTATTAGGCAGATCTGCAGAGCCTCCATAGCTGCTAAGCTGGGAACGTCCTGAGTCGAGGCCTAGGCAGTACTTCTGAGGTGCAGCGTGTTGAATGAGCTTGAATCTGGTCGTCCTGCGCAGATGTCTATAATGGCAGAGCGCAGGATTGTATACTTATTAGCGTGAGTCTGGAAGGGTGACGCAGTACTTATAAGAGCGCGACAGGTTACAGCCAACGCATGGCTGGCGTCAAAAATTATTTTCGCACGCCCTCCATCGACGTTCTCCACATAACTTACTTTCTTGTCCAACTCGAAATCTATTGTCATGCTGGATCATTCAGCGCTCAGCCGCCGTCGGTACGGTCGTCGAGTAAACCTCACTGCTCCTCATGGCAGTAAGCTTGGTCGTAACCACCTGGTCAGGGAGGATTGGCCCATTCAAGTTGGTCCACTGATCTCCAGATTGCAGGACAGTTTCGTCTTTGATTCTGTCTCGTCCGACCGACACGATGAGTATGTCGGCTGGCATGAGGGCTGTGTGAGCCTGCCTCACACTGGCTTGTCTGCCAGCCGACATGCGTAGCGTGTCGGTGTTATATGTCACCTATAGACATGTTATGGAGAATCGAGATGACACTTGAGGATATGGCTTGCTAGCCTCCGCAAACAAGAGAATCCAATCCATGATCGATTGATCACTCAACAAGACGAAATCTCACAATATACTATATGCTCGTCATGCACCGTATATCAATGCATGTATATGCTTAGGGTCCTCCTTTAGTATAGGAAGGGAAACAGAGGTCAGCTGCCCATGCTACAATTAGAACTTCGCGTTTTTGAGATCAGTGGGGATTGTCGTTGTGATAGTATTTGCGAGTCAAGTCTTTGATCGATGGTCGATAAACAAGAGCAGATGGAGCCTGTTTTCTTCAAGTGCTCGCTGTCCAATCCACAACGTTGTTGCTAAGACAAGGAAAATCACTGCATTGGTATATACATCTAAGTTCTTCTATCTAATCATCTTCTATACCCTCCTCTTCTTCCGCAATAAGCCTCTCTGCTTCAAGTGCAGCCATACACCCACTGCCTGCACTAGTGATAGCTTGCCTGTACCTCTTATCCTGCACATCACCAGCAGCGAACACGCCCTTGACACTTGTCTGCGTCGTTCCAGGGACAGTGATGATATAGCCATCGGGGTCTGTTTGCAGCTGCGAACGCACGAGGGCCGTAGCTGGCTCATGTCCAATCGCATAGAACAGTCCGCGCACGGGGAGATCGCGCTCTTGACCTGTCGTTACGTTTTTGATGCGAAGGTTGTTGAGAAGGTCGCCGTCGCCTTGACATTCGGTTGCGACGGTGTTCCAGAGGATGGTCTGTGTAAGCGTGTGAGTTGTAGTAAGTGGTGGGTATGAGGATAGAGAGAACGTACGATCTTGGGGTTGTTCATGAGGCGCTTGGCCATAATTTTAGAAGCGCGGAGTTCGCTACGGCGGACGAGGACGTAGACATGAGAGCCGTACTTTGTCAAATCTGTTAGAGTGTGGTGATTGGCCTTTGGTATGATAACGAGAGGAAAGTTGAGAGATCTTACATGTGGCTTCTTCTGCTGCAGAATCACCACCACCAATAACAGCCAGTGGTTGATTCCTGAATATGGGGACGGCACCATCGCAGACTGCACATGCGCTGATGCCGCTTTGCCAGTATGTGACCTCGCCCTTGAGTCCTAGCCTCTTCGCGCTCGCACCGGTCGCGATGATGATCGTGTCGGCAGTTTCCGGTTCCTCATGTTCTTGACTCTCTCGCCAGTAGCGAAACGGGCGTGCAGAGAGATCGATCTTGGAAACGGTCTCTGTAATGATCTGGGTGCCGAAGCGAATAGACTGCTCGCGGAATTTATCCATGAGCTCAGGACCAAGGATGCCCGACGGAAAGCCGGGGTAGTTCTCGACTGCGGTGAGAGAAGAGATATAGTAAAGACACGGGTGGAATAAGGCGTGTACGTACCATCTGTGGTGGTTGTAAGCTGGCCACCGGCAGCGAACCCGTTTGCCATGAAGCCCTCGAAGAGGACAGGGTTGAGGTTCGCGCGCGCGAGATAGACGGCGGCAGTGTGACCTGCAGGACCTGAGCCGATGATGACCTGCACATGGGTGAGTGCTAGGGAATGGTGGGATCGAAATGAATGATACGAACGACTTTTGAGTGCATCGTTGTGCTCTTTGGGACTTTACTGTTTGTGAGCGGGGCCATTTTTGAATACGTGCGATCTGGAAGTGAAGTAGATGCGGCTGCGAGAGGAATTGCCCGTAGGCCTTTCAGAAAGCGAAATCGAGAAGACAGCGTGTTATAAGTAAATGGAAGAATCCAGTCCAGTACTTGTGAAGTCACGCGCGATTACAAATAGCGTGATCTAATCTGATCTCAGCCGGGTGAGTGGGCCGGGGCCCGAAACTAATCTCGCGAGCAAGTCGCGAGGGTCCATCGAATTCAAATGCATACGGGCAGCATTAATGGTGCCTTCTGCTAGCCTCGGGCCAACGCGAATTGAGGGCCGCCATCTAGAGCCATCACTTGTCCCTTGTAATGTTTCGATCACGCAGGTGAGGCCCTTCAGCAAACCATAACAATAGAACTCGGTATATACAATGGTCAACATTGCTTGCCCCCCTCAAGTAATTATGCACCCTGCGCAGCATCCGGTTCGCTGCTCTTTCTCGAACTCGGCATCAAAATCAAATTTCCCAACCACTTCCCTCTCTCTTGCAGTTGTTACGTGCCCTCCCTGCACTTTGTCATAACGGTCATCGAGTATCTTCTGGTCGTAGTACGCCCAATGCATGCACGAAATGCGCTTCTTCTGTTCTTGCGTCGTCAGTTACTATGTCACGTGCACCAATCTCTCGACTCACCCTCTCCTGGTACTTCTTGATCAATCTAGCTATATGGATAAACACCTCCTCGACATTGCGTCCGTTCTTGAGCGATACCTGCATGAACGCTAAATTCATTTCCTCCGCGAGTTTATTTCCCTCTTCCGACCACGCCATCTGTCAGCCATCTAGAGAATCCTAGCGCACTTCGACAATCTCACCTTCCCAAGTCACTTCCATCCACGTCGATTTGTGTTCGTCCTCGACCCTTACCGCCACGAGCATACCAGGAATAGGGTTCGTTGCATTGTCTCGTTCATGCTGCTTCCTCCTCACGACCCATCCATAATTCTCTTTCGCCAGCTCCAGCGACTTGCGATTTTCGGCAGAGTAAATGAAAAGGAACCCGTCGCCTTGCTCGATGTATGCGTTCATGAGGTCTTTCTCGCTACGCATATCTCATGTTGGTCGATATACAGGAACAAAACAGAGATATCACGCACAAGTAGTGATCAGCATTGCCTGGACCGAGCGTGTCGAACAGTTCGATCGTTACTGGTTCGCCATCAACTACACATTCCCTGATGCGAGCTGCAGTGCGAATCGAGATCAGCGGATGAATAAATAAATAAAGTTTATGTCCTGTCGGCTACTCACGGAACTTTCTGTTGTCCATCGGATGCCTGTCAGTTTGCGTTGGACAGAACGCCTTTGCTATTTTGGACCTTGCACCAACTAAATTTTGTCAGAGGCATTGATATTTCGGGCGAAAACAGGGATTTACCAAGAGGGCTGACGAACACAACTCGATACTTTGGTAGAGGCACCGAACGGATTGCTTGCTCGATACCAGTGTCATTCTGTATGGGCTTGGATGGCTCAGTGAACTTTGACGACGATGCATTGCCTCCGCTTACCTGCAGTTTTGGGTTTTGTCTTGGCTCGCGCGAATGAGAGAGCATATTTTGTAACCAGATGACTTGAAGTGGTGGTGTTGAAAATATGCCACTCCATGAGACTATTTGAATGGTAGTGGACAAAGCAGCACGGTGGAGGGATGGAGCGCAAAGAGGCGTGGCAAGTGTCTTTGTTTGTAGTCCACAGCTTCATGCTTGTAAGTCCACATGGATAAGTATGTTTTCAATTGTGTATCGTGGCATACAAGCACGACGCTATCTCACACCTTTGAGAACTAGAAACGGCGCACCGGTGCGATAGCGGCACGACGTGTTCTGTAGAGGCTGATGTCGGCCCGGGAAGGCAGAGGATACTAGTCTCGCCTACTAGCTAGACCGATCGAAGGAAATTCCTTCCTTCCTAGAATCCTAGTAGATAGAATGCTCCGAGAACGTCGAGTCACTCGAAGCCCACGAATCTGTCACAACTCACGCGCACGAGTGAACAGAAATGACGCGAAATATTTGTAATATTAAGCGAGACGCGCGCTTTGTCAGCCCGATCACGTGCGAGATGTTAGCAGACGCGCCGCGCCACTTGGCCCATCAGTACTTTCCTTCAATATTTGCCTCCACTCAAACTACCATGGCGGCAGTAGCAAGGTCAGATCCATCTCTTCCATTATACTTTTGGTGGTATCATAAACATCCTCTAGATCGCTCAGCACCTGCATATTTTGCAAGATCATCAAGGGTGTGTTGACTTCTCATCATTCAACTACACCACCTTATCACACTACTGTGTTCTAGGCGAGATCCCAAGCTTTAAGCTCGTCGAGACAGACCTTTCGTTTGTCCTTGTCCTTCCGTCAAATCATTGACGCACGTTTATCAGAGATCAGTTTCTCATTCCTTGACATTGGCCCCCTCTCCAAGGGCCATGCTCTGATCATCCCTAAAGGTGCGTCAGCCTTCACCAGACGAGGAAAATGAATTATGCCGCGAGAGAACGTACTAACACGTGCATAATAGATCACGCAGCAAAGCTCCACGAGCTCCCAGACGAATACCTCGCGGATGTGATGCCCATCGCGAAGAAGATCGCCACTGCACAAGGGCTCGAGAACTACAACATCCTCCAGGTGTGTTCAATCACGCAATTATCGTCCCCCTCTCCCCATTCCCTGCTGTTTAACCTGCAGAGCTGACTTCACCACCAAGAATAACGGCCGCATCGCACACCAGGTTTGTCTGCGCCTTCCTCAGTGGGCTTGGAACAGCACTGACCGACACTGGTTTGCACGTCTAGGTCGTTGACCATGTGCACTTCCACGTCATTCCAAAGCCTGCTGCGTCAGACGAGGAGGGACTCGTTATCGGATGGCCCGCAAAGTCTGACGTTGTAGATGAGGTGAAGAAGTATCACCAGGAACTCCTTGGAAAGCTGTAAAGCGCGTCTGTGGTGCACCCGAGTTGGCGATAAACAACGACGAAACTGGAAGGAAAGCTAATAACTAAATCTGCAATTAAATTGTGTTCTCTGAGTCTCCGCCGGATCTTACAACGTGGGGTCATTGGTGGGTGTAATAAGGATACTCAAGGGCCTTCCAGGTTATACGCATTGCAGACGGCTCTCGTCATCTCTACAAAGTCTCTAATCACAGTTGCGATGAGATTTCTCTGTCTCCTCCTATTGACTTTTTTTCTTTCTTGCAGCCGACGAAAGGGAGTCCTTGAACCGATAGATGCCAGAAACCCGAGTGAACTGGGGTACCTTTTCTTTCTACACTCGCCATGAACTGTGTTATGTATACACATGGGTGTGTCCGACCATAATCCACCACTCCTTCTACCACAACAAGTTTTCCAATTTTACGTTGCAATGCCCATGCTGTTTCAAAGTAGTAGAGCATTCAATGTCTGCATGACTAATTGTGCAGGGTGCGACATCACGATATTGTTGTGTCGTGGTTCTTATCATCGGTGCAGCACATTAAAAATCTACCACTGGACAAATTATTAATGACTTCCCTGTAGCTTGTACGGAAATATTCACCACTAATATCATATATCAAGGCTCATGCACGAGATATCTTACCCGTCTGTTCCAAATGTTCACAATACAGTGCATACAGTGAGCTCACGCTCTCTCCAGTCACCTTCTCAAAAAGTTTCACTTCGTATATCGAATCCTTCATGGATCCATTAAGTTTCCGGATAGTCCCCTCGCCACAGCGCTTCTCGATCCAGTCAAGGAAGTACGCCGTAGCATCGTACCCTGCGTCCCACTTCTCCTCAGCTCTAGGTCTCCAGTGTGGCGGTGCAAAACCAGCGTGAAGCCTTACGAAATCTACCAGTAGTTCGGAAGACAAAACTCAAAAGAGGGTATCAAAACGTGCACACCTGCAATACCCTCGATAAGACCTCCTGGGCATGTCTCTTTTGCATTGTACTGATAGCAATGCACGACTTCGTGAACCAGCACGCCTAATATTTCGTCTCGTGCGCGAGCCTCTGATGATTTGATCCAATCGAGGGAGAAATTGATCTCTTTCATCTCATGCGTGCCCCAAGTGTACGCCACGCCATCGAACGGTCTGAGAACGAGTGTAATAGTCTTGACGCTTGGAATGCAGATGATTCGCCACACGTTTAGAGTGGATTGAGAACGCGTAGTACTCACTGCGTCGGGGCCGTGAGCGGGGTATACAGCCAGGTATAAGATGCTTCAACTGCGAGTTTGAGTGCTTGCTTGGGCTTGACGCAATCAAAGAAGATCGATGCCCCGGGATGTGACAAGTCCTCCACCCTCAACACGAAATTGGGGATAATCCAAGATGGCGGGGGCGGGAGATCATGGGGAGGCATGGGTAAATGGTGGTATCGCAAGCAGACGAGCAAATGAGGTCAGATTTGAATAGCTTCCTTTATAGGGCATGTGAGATAATAGATCAGAGTATTTAGGGGAGCTGGCCCGGGCAAGGATCAAACCAGCCCGGATCGTCACGTTCAACAATAAGTATTGAATAGAGAAAAAGTTTACCCGACGTCGTACTGGTAACAATAATGAAGTTGAACGCGGCACTCAATCAAAAGAACTCTGGATCTGAATACTCATTGCCGTCGGGTTTATCGTGGTTCATACTCCCAGCCCACTCCGAGTCAAACCCTGATAGTGCACAATTCATCCCCCGTTGGAAGCTCGGCACCTAAAACAGCCCAAGACTCTCCAAACGCGCCTCCCCAACACCTCCCGTCCATAATCTCGAGTGGGCGGATCCCGAATCTGACCCATGCGCCCCTACCCTCACTCAGGTATCTAGAATAACATGCAAGCAACACCGAATATTAAGCCAGGCAATAAGAAGTCGCGCAGTATGGTCTGCTGCAGACATGTCTGACAAAGAAGTAAACTCGAGGGCCCGGGAAGATGTATGTGCCGATCGAAATCCGGAGGTAGATGTGCATGCGCGTGGCGAGTATCGCGAGCATGATGAGCTAAAAACTGTACATGAATGAGGTTGTTACCAGCAAACTGCGTCTCCATTCGTTTGAGAGGCCAAAAATGGGTGTAGAACATATCTAATAGTAGTCATTAAAGACAGGTAAAAGTGTGTGGATAAGGATGAGAAACCACAAAAGCGAGACAAGAGACCGTCTACAGAGGTGCAAGTACTGCGGGTAGGTTTGGCTATGAAAGACCGGCAGATGAATGGTGTGTGAGGACACAAAATTTGACGGCCGCGAGAAGGTGTGGCATATATAGTTGCCAGAAGTTGGGGGTACAGCGCATGGTGCGCTCGCCGTCCGCGTCAAGTTCAACGTGTCTGTATTTGGTCTGCATTATGTTACATGATGTCACGTGACCTATCGAGGCACTTGTGCCTGAGCTTTATGAGCGTAGATGGCCAAATATAAAATTCATATTCATATTCAAATGCTATCCACTCATCGAACATCCGCCGTCGCTCACAGCGGAAGCTTGACACCCATCTGTATTAGAAAGACAAAGGCCGTCCAAATATAACCCACCCACGACAGAAAATATATTGTTATAAGTTAAGCGTATCCCGGAACCCATCTAGTTGACCCCATCGTATTCACTCCATGAAAGACGACGTCCCGCCATACGGTCTGCGGGTAACATGTCGGACAAAAGAACACGCGCATTGGAGTTAGAGCCGTGCGTATGCAGGTCCATCTGCCAGAGATGGCGGTGCATGCTCGTTGCGAGGATTGCAAGAATAATAAACTGCAGGCTACATGTGCGAGTTTCTTTAGTAAGAATGTGCGGCAAGATGTGGAGGTACATACTCATGCAACATGCCGTGGTATGCGTACTGGGTGTGCATAACAATATTAATGGCTCGACCAGAAAGGCATGTGGGGATTCACGCACATGGAGGAGCAGCGATGTGAAGATGTTCGCTATCGATAACACTGTAGGAACGAGAGTGATTATGGATGAGCGCAAAAATACGGCCTGGCGTGCGCGCTTTTTTACTCACAAAGTCCACATGCATAGTATGATATGTTGTGCTTCAGCAGGACAACATACAGATGGTTGTTGGTGGTCCGCCAGCTCTTTATCGCCGGTATGAGCGTGAGGGCCATGAGTCCTGGGGAGAGCGTCTGTCAGCACAGATTTCTACATAGGTACAGCCTTGGTCTCCCACCCAGTTCAAGCGCGAAATAAAGAACAAACGGTATGAAGAGCTGGACACTGCTCACGATTTGGTAGCAGCCTGTGGTGCCCGGAATCTCGCTGGTTCCAACTGTAAAAGTGGAGTGAATGGCGGTGAAAATCAACGGGGCGGTGAAAGCGCGTACATGGTGCTGTGGCAGTAGCGGCAAAGGAAATGCTGATGGATGCTACGACAAAAGCCTGACTGATGGATCTATCCCAACCTGGGTGTAGTAAACACGTGGGGACTCACAAGAAATAATGACAGCATGGTTACGATCACGATTCTATTGTTGTTCCATAGCGCGCACGTTCTGAGGATGAAAAAGCCTGATGAATCGGATGAGGAACACGTGTATGTTGCAGGAAGGAGAGGTACTTTGGGAGCAAATGCCTGATATTATGCTAAAACCTGTAAGAGGAAACGGGTGGCCCTCGATAAGGATGCGTGCATGCAGGCATGTAAGGCGTACGTACCTGAGCCGATGTTGACCAGCATCCGGCATTTCTGGCGATACCATGCAGTGAGCGTCATCTATCTGATCACTCCAAGTTCACATACACTTGGGTTCTCATGTGGGGTGAGGCTCACTGAAGCACAATATGTCAATTCAGTATCTGAGCGATGTGTGTTCGGGAGCTGAAACGCACTATATAGATTCGTGATGAGGAGGAGAAAGGGGACATATCGTGTAATGATATAAAGGCCTTTTACCTTGGTCCAACGCGATTGATGTAGGAACGTCCACTTTGAGTAGAATATCAATAACCTGACACTTATCATGAGCAAGTGCATTACCTCCTGTTGCAGTGAACAAGCATATTCGTAGGCCTGCATAAGGGAGTTTAGCAGCGGACAGGAACGCATCGGAACAAGCCCACCCAGAATGTAGCCATCGACGCTGAGCTGAGTATCAGAACAAAGAAGAAGGATGTCAGACAGTACGTACTGTATATGTACTGGTAGTACATGTATTTTCATCTATCATCAACCGTCCTCGTATTGACGAGAAAGAGACGCACCGCGAAGATCTGCAGACTTGTCCCTGCTGCGATATCGTTAACCGAATACCCCGTCTCCATTCGTTCGAGATGCAAAAATTGGGTTCCGCGCAATGCACATCATGTATACCATTCTTATCTTATAGATGAGCCGGGAACACATTAAGATGGGCGTAGACGGACCTTTGAGGCTTGTGACCTTGACAATGTTTGATCGCAGTACTGTGAAATCATAATGGAGCCGCGTCCTGAAATTAAAGTTACCTATTTTGTACAAGTTATTTATTAATAGCTCGAGAACTTTGTCAAGCTCAGTGACTCATGATAGGACGACGATCACGGTGGTCGTGCACATCACCCCGGCCAGCGCACTCTCAGCGCTCAGCACCGCGTTTGATTTATACTTATCATCGTCTCTGAAAAATGTCTCTGCTACCCAGTATTGATTCTCCCTCGCCCCATGACCCACCCCAGAACGAGATGCTGCCCCCCCGGGCCACTGGCACGCCATCAACCGGTCCTAATTTTAGCAGGCCTATGATATATATGGCCTATCTCATCATTTTTCTGTAGCATCAGAGTCTCTGCCTCATCACCCCTGCCTCCTGAAAACCTCACCGATGACTACCACGAATTCCGACTGTCCCCGTCGTATTTCAGTTCCACCCCAGCTTTTTGCCCGCAATATCATTCCCGTTCATTTCTACCCCTCTTGTTGAGCATTGTGCTTCTTCAGGTGGTACATACATTGTCAGTGATGCGGACTAGTCCACCGCATGCTATTTTGATATAGAACAAAGCCATCAGATACACAGCCGCCCTCCGTGTGACACTTCGCATTCGGAAATTGGTCGTTGCTCTTTGTATTTGATAGTTCCTTCTGTCAGTGATAAGTACCCAGGATAGACTCTGCCATTTGTCTCTCTGGTCACAGTGGGTTGTCGAGGGGCCTATGACACGGGCAATCCTGCATCCTTCGGAGCTAATCTTAAAGCTTAATCGTCAATGTCATTTGAAAATTAAGATGATGGACTATGTACACGCTAGCTATCCATCTGTGTTGTGAGAACTCCTTACGGAGCGGGGAGCTACAATCATACCAGTCGCTGGTAACACTGACGGTGCACACAGCCACTTACGACGTCGAATGAAACTAATTTGGTGTTTTTGCAGTGCCAGCTGCGGCATGGAAGGTGGTTCGGGATAACGTCGTACTGTGAGTGACAAATTTTAGTGGACTGTTTGACTCAGCTTTAAATAAATACTGAACGTGAACGCCGGCGCTTGGTGTGTGTTAGTGTACAGGATAATATCCATCGCCGTCAGGCCGTGCTTATGGCTCCAGCACACTCGGATCCTGAAGGCCTGAAGCCTCATCGGTCGGTGTCCATCCATTCGTCGCGGCTCATTTATTGGTGATGAACAGACTAGTCCATCCAAACGCACTTTCCGCCCATGACAGAATATGCATTCCTATGAGTCGACCACATCCCAAACTCGATCAAGCACCCACGAGTCATCTAGTCCAAACCTCACTCCACCGAATACGCCAGACGATAATCCGCCGGGAAAATGTCGGAAAAGTGGATAAACCCAAGGGCGTCAGAGTGGTGTGCATGCCAGTCGATATGTCAGAGATGGAGGTGCATGCGCTGTGGCAAGATTGCAAGGATAAAGAACTGCAAACTATGTGTGTGTCCGTTTGGGGTGTCAGTAAGGGAAAATTGCAACAGCGATTAGAGAGTGCGCATTCTTGAGTCTTGGAACATGGCATGGTATGCTTACTGGGTGTGCGTAATGTCAACAGCTCGATCATGAAGGGCCTTGTGTGGTTGTTCACTCAAGGACGTGAGGATAGATCCATATCGATCGAAACCACGAAGGTCAATCAAACTTTGCTATTTGCGGGAACATACAGCGATTCAGCGAACATACATGGTCGCCTCGAAAAATATTCAGCCGATTGAACGAGAAGAAAGGTGCGGCAAATGGAAATCATAGGTACAACCTCACTGTAAGTTGATGCCAGAAGTCAAAGGGACCTCATATTCGTCGCAGGTCACCTCAGAGAAGCGAAGTTTCTGACCAACTTTAGGGTTCCCATACTGATGGACGAAAAAAAAACATCTTTAGCGAAAGAAACCCTTTGAAAAGCAGTAAAACTTACCAATGTCAATCCAGGGTCAGGCATCGGGCAAGCGTATGCCACTGCACCGCCATTGCCACCAAACAGTTGAATAGCGCATGCACCGCCAGCACAAGTAGGGATACCCTTGAATTTACCGGCATGGCCGGCATCAGTGGTGTATTCCATGTGGGCGCCACCAGAGGCGTCATTGATCCACCCTTTCGTTGACTTGAGGTCTTTGTACAATCCATGCTGATCTTGGAGGGAGAAGAACTGGCCCATCTCAACCTCCTTTCCACGTGAGCAATCAGTGGTCGAATTGCAGACTTTGAAGGGAATATCAACGAAGAAGCCGTTTTTCTTGTAGTCGATGTGGTCCCGGTCGATGCCGAGTTGCTGGCCATCGGAAAAGGAAAGGATATAGCAATGACCATATTTGATGCCTAGGTGTTTGCCATGCCCACAGACTGGATTGTTCGTGCACGTGCAAGAGGGTTCGACACCGCCATGTCCATTGCCACACGTCTGAGGACAGGGACCAGGGATTTGGACGCACTTGCCGTCGACCAAGTGTGTCCCAGCTGGGCAGTGATGAGGGGGAGGGGGAGGAGGGGGAGTAGTGTTTGGGATGCACATCCCATTGCTCATGTGAAACCCAACCGGGCAGCACCCACCGTGCCCAGAACCGACTCCGTGATCATACGTCCATACGTGACCCTTGGCACAGCACTGTCTCAAAATAAGCATGATTGGTCGGAACTCAGATCGAAAGCATACCTTGGCCAACTGTGCAGGCTTGTCGATCCATAGGAGACCACCCACATCTCGACAACATTTCTTCTCTTTGGTGTCCTGCTCAACTACTCAGTATTAGTTCCGAAAATATGTGTACGGACTTACCGCGTCAATATAATTAACACCATGGCAGAGTTCTTTGACGTCTACCCGACGGCAGGTATGTTGACCATCCTCGCCATAGACTAAATTCCAACCATCAGTGGGCATGCCTGACGATACACATCAATTGAGTATGTGATTTGACTGCAGAGTCGTACACCTACCTGCTTGCTTAGCTAATTCCTCACAGGTAAGAGGAGCATTGAAGGCCGCCTCAGCGTGTTGAGAAAGCACCACAAAGGCTTGTGAGAGAACTAAAACAGGTATAAAAAACAATCGCATCATTGTGGATGGCACACTAGAGGAGTTGCACAGTGTGCATTTATACTGTTGCTGGCGCTTAGCCCCTGTATAGGAGAACTGTTGACTGGCCCATCGGAGTTCAAGAATAATGATGCAGCATAGCCTGGAAGAAACTAGCTTCCAGGGTGCTTCTGATGTTCTTGACTCCGTGGAAGAAATGTCCTGCGTAATTTCGGAACACATGTATGACAGTAGCCGGAAGTAAGTTCTTTCTAAATTGGCAAATCGATGACAAACCCAGGGGGAAACCCACTTTACTTGCGCACCGGTGTTGACTTGCTCACTGTGACAATAAGATGAATCTCCAATCTGTTATCAAATGTTGCCCTGGATCGAAATCCGTCGTGTCAGTTAGAAATAACTGCGGTTAAACTGTGGATTACTTACTTGCTTAAGTCACTGCAGTGGAATGAGAACAGAGGGTTGTCTGATAGCAAGATACACATAGATCAGACCAAAACCATGTACTGAAGACAGGCTCAGAGTGAGAGACCAATAACGGGCATGAGATCGCGATGGTACACCCACATGCAATCACAACGTAAAACTTGCTATGTTAGTGTCAGCGCCATTCGAACGACGGAATTAAGTGAAGCTTCTGATGGGGCCCATGACAGAGGCATAATCCAACGGATAGCCCAGGAAGATCCTGGAGCCAATGCGCAGATCCAAATGCGCCGGTGATATATCCAGAAAGTGCTCGATTAATTTCCAATGGGTGGCCAAGCGCCAATCACCCCATGTTTGTTGCCAAAGTTATGTCACCCGTGAAGAGCGCTCTGACTTGCAAATGAAACTCGGATCCTCCTATTTCAGATCAATGATCGGAGATGCGGGGAGCATAAGATTGACCCACCATCACATGGGCGTTGAGATGATTCCCAATGATCATCTCAACTAGGGAACGTGGAATTTGGCTAGAACGACAAGCTGAATTCAGGCTCATTACCTAACTCTGCAGATGGATCATCCTTGTGACAGAATCGCTTCAAAATTTAAGCGCTTGAGCGCGAAGATGATCAGCTGGACTGATCATCATTGATGTGATCAGGCTTCGACAGACCTCGAAAACCGCATATTCTAGCTAGCTCCTCATGGTTTTCTACAACAAAAATTAATTGTGTGATTGTCACAAGCTTGTCTCACCACACAAGTTGCGCTTACTGGCACCGTGACCTTCCCCGATGGTGTTTTCCTCCAGCGCTTAACTGGATGCTTCACCCACAGAAGACATTCAGTCTCTGATCGACATTCCTTTCTACTCGTTCACGCGCACGAGCAGGCCTCAGGTGCGCCTGGTTTATTATCTGCCTATTTGCAGAACACCCTCCATCGTCATTCAAGTTACAAATGAAGGCTTTATCGACATCCTTCAGGCGGCGCCACTCACCAGACGAAATTTCACTCTTTCCGTCACCTGAGTCGCAACCCTCGTTCGCCTCTGGCGAACTTCTGTATCATTTTTATCGTTTTTTCTGTCACCAGACGCTTCCCCTCTCGGTGTCAGCCCGTCCCGCCCTAGGCTCATACCCTTCCATGGTTATCGCACCAGCGCATACATCCAGTATATGAGTATCTTGCGTCGCTAACGGAGGGAGACTGCAGGTCGGGTGTGCTGGGCAGCAGCAGACGCGCGACGGCGAGGTCCTTAACCCTTTGTGTATACACGAGCAAAAAATTCCATACCGAGCGGTTCTGAAGGTCTTGGCCTTATCAACTATCAGTGGGAGCCGAAGTACCTCGGAACGCTATCACGGCGCCTATGACCAGAAACCGGTCTGAGCGATAACCGGGTACAGGAGTTCGGAAACCTCATGGGCCGAGATACATGTCAATGTTTGATATTCCCTGAGCAGGTACTTGATATAAATACAATGTTCAACTTGAAACTGACTAAGCACCCACTACAATGGCTCACGTCGAGAACCAACATACATACGGCCTGAAAAACTGTCAGGGAGGTACTGCCGTTGACCTCTCGGGCGATGATAAGTACTCCAGTAAGCATATCATTCCTACTCTGGGAGTATCCCAAGCCAGCGCTAATATTACCTTAACTTAGTCATCGGTTATCACCCGCACAATGGTTCCAATCAGGCGGTAATGCACTTGCTTAGCATCCCACTGCGGACAAGTCGTGTTGATTAGCTTCTCGGTTCTTAGTGGACCTTTCAGCAGGATCGCGACCTGAACGGGTGTTTCATAAAGTCTGCCCGCTCTGGACAATACCTTGGGATCGAAGGCGACGCCCATGACGGCACCGCGGTCGTTGTTGTTTCGCACCCTTTCAGGTGGGATGTCAGAGACTCTGATGTCCAAGGTGCCTATGGCATTAGGTACGCATACCTTTCATATGGTGGTGCAATTTTGGTCTTGGGATTGATTCTCGTTGATTTTGTTCGGCAGGATATTGGTTTATGGTACGAATTATAGCATGGAGCTGTCTGACTTTGGGAGTTCGGCAAACGGCACGAAAGTTCAACTTCGCGGAAGTTGGCTCGGCGCCAATCAGATTTGGGCACTTGCCGAGCGGGTTTCCATTCTGAATCAGCACATTTACAACCTCAGAAATTGTCAGGGAGGTACTGCTGTCGACCTCTCGGGTGGTGATAACCACACCAGTAAGCATCATCTCTACTCCAGGTCGCAGGGGTATCGCTAAAATTGCATAAAACTAGTCATCGGTTATCACCCCCACGAGGGTCCTAACCAGGCGGTAATTTATAATCTATCGCGGATAGGCCGTGTGTTGACTAGCTTCTTGGTTTGCAGTGGATCTTTGAGCAGGATGGCGACCAGAACGGGTGGTTCATAAAGTCTCTCCGCTCTGGACAATACCTTGGGATCGAAGGCAACG
The DNA here is from genome assembly GCA_016628565.1 of Suillus placidus. NCBI lineage: Eukaryota > Fungi > Basidiomycota > Agaricomycetes > Boletales > Suillaceae > Suillus > Suillus placidus. The sequence continues at coordinate 50,291 of JABBWD010000073.1, forward strand.
CCTACAATGGCATTGCGGTCGTTGCCATACCGTACCCTTTCAAGTGGGATGTCAGAGACTCTGATGTCCAAGGTGTCCTTGGCATTAGGTACACATACCTTTCATATGGTGCATGTTCGGTCGTGGATTGATTCTCGTTGATTTGTTCGGCAGGATATTGGTCCACGGTACGAATTATAGCATGGAGCTATCTGACTTTGGATCTTCGGCAAACGGCACGAAAATTCAACTTTTGGACAGCTGGGCTGGTGCCAATCAGATTTGGATAACTCTCGAGCGTTAATGATCACGGAAGGAATGTAAGGCTAAACAGCTTCACCCGGCGTGTAGTTGTTTGACAAGGAGTAGTGTATCTATGTCCAATATATTCCACGTTTTTGCTGTAACCTCGGATAAAGTTGTGAGCGTCATGTCTGTGGTGGGTATATGAATAGTAATGATGTGCCACCTATTTTATCAACTTTGCAGCACTGTCCCTTGAAGCTTGAGCTTTTGCGAGAGATCACTAGATCTTCACCTGAATTTTCAAGACGTCCTCACCTTCAGGGTGGTATCAAAGCCACCCTTGGTACCACTTGGTAAACTTTCCGAGGGCCTTCCAGGGTAGGTATTGTTGTAGGTAGTAAACCCCCTGAAAGCCTACCTCCACAGGGAGGCCTCCACTGAGATCCCATTCAGGATCAAAGTGTTCTTCATCAAACCTCCGGTGAGGAGGTTCCCAATCCTATGAGCTCCAGTGAAGTTCCTTCTATGTGTTGTTTAATTTATCACCGTGTGGGTGTTCGCGACTTCTCACATGCTGTATCATGTTTCTGCTCCTTCTCCCACCTCGCGAGCAGTCACGGTTTTATCTGACCTCACATGTTAAATCCTTCAGGTTCTCGCATGTTTTTTTCAGGTGCATTTCCGTTACTTCTCTCATGTTTTACATATTAGTTCCGCCAGTGTGCCAGTTTCTCGTCCAATCGACCTCGGGAGGGGCTGCAACTCCACTCCTTCTTGCACCTCGCAAGCTGTTTTATTTGACCTCGCGTGTTTTTAGGTTCGCTTCCATTGCTTCTTATATCAGTACTGTCAGTCTGCCGTTGTTCAATCGACCTCGCGAGGAGCCGCGACTTGGGGCGGACATGCTCCCGCTCCTTTTCGCGCCTCGCGAGCTGTTTCATTTGATCTTGCGTGTTAGTACTATCAGTACAGTCAATCTCGCGTTTCTCATTCCATCGACCTCGCGAGCAGCTGCGCTTCAGGCCAGACATGTTTCTGCTCATTCTCGCACCTCGTCAGCAGTTTTATTTAACCGCGCGAGTTTTGCAAAATTCACGACATTGAGCAGTGAAGGATATGGTCAGGCAAATCATGAGGGGAACAACAACAAATACAGATTACAAGATATCATCACTGCAGGATGAAACTGCACGGTAGGAAGGACTCCAAGAGAACAAGAAACAGACGGCGTGCGATGAATGATGCTAAGATCATCGATGCAGTGACAATCAATAATGTGGAGGACCGCTCATGTAACCATCCTCAGAAGGAGCTGGAGACGACTAGTAAGGGAGGTTAAGGCCATTGTCAGCATAGACAGAGTAACGAGAGTCGTCACGAAGGGCAGCATGTTGGTACATGGCCTGAGGATTGCTCTCCTGACCGTCTGCACCGTCATAGGCAACACCATTGAAGGATCTTGAGTGCGTGCTGGATATATGAGAGGGTGCATTGGAGGTACGAGGGAGGATGCAAGAGGGTGCACAGGATGTATGAGAGGGTGCATCGGAGGTACGAGAGGATGCGAGAGGGTGCACTGGAGGTCAGCAACTTACAAGATGAGATCAGAGTGAGCCACACACCTTGACCGCAAAATCATTGGCGTCCTTGGGTACCCATGTCTGTGGTCGTCGCCTGGTCGTCATCTGCAAAGAAAAACCAACTTGAAGGTGTCGGCGACGAGATCACCGTTTTCTGTATGTTGTATCGTTGTCTGCTGTACAAGCCGGCATTTCTACTAAGTACGTGCATGCTCGTCCGACGTCAGATTGGAGCCTGACAGTGACCGAGTAAAGCACTTCCTTTGGGGACCTTAACCTCAAGAACGTAATAGAGCTGGATATATCCATATCGATCGAAACCACGAAGGTCAAACAAACTTTGCTATAATATTGCGTGTACATACAGCGATTCAGCGAAAAAACATGGTCGTCTCAAAAAATATTCGAGCCGATTGAACGAGACATAGGTATGGCAAATGGAAACCATAAGTACAAGTCATACAACGTAAACATAGCGAGAATCGGAGTAAATTGTTATCAGATCAGGGCATGGTAAGTCAGAATGAAAGCATGCAAAACGTCCCGAATTCCCTTTCAGCCTCACTTTAGGTTGATGCCAGAAGTCAAAGGGACCTCATATTCGTCGCAGGTCACCTCAGAGAAGCGAATCTTCTGACCAACTTTAGGGTTGCCATACTGATAGACGAAAAAAAAAACATCTTTAGCGAAAAAAAACCCTTTGAAAAGCAGTAAAACTTACAAATGTCAGTCCAGGGTCAGGCATCGGGCAAGCGTATGACACTGCACCGCCATTGATACCAAACATCTTAATGGCGCATTCACCGCCAGCACAAGAAGGAATACCCGTGAATTTAGCGGCAGTGTTGGCATCAGTGGTGAATTCCATATGGTTGCCATCTTTAAGGGGGGTATTAATCCACCCTTTCGTTGACTTCGTGTCTTTGTACAATCCATGCTGATCTTGAAGGGAGAAGGACTGGCCCATCTCAACCTCCTTTCCACGTGAGCAATCAGTGGTCGAATTGCAGACTTTGAAGGGGATATCGACGAAGAAGCCGTCTTTCTTGTACCAGATGGAGTCCCGGTCGATGCCGAGTTGGTGGCCATCGGAAAAGGAAAGGATATAGCAATGACCATATTTGATGCCTAGGTATTTGCCATGCCCACAGACTGGATTGTTCGTGCACGTGCAAGAGGGTTCGACACCGCCAAATCCATTACCACACGTCTGAGGACAGGGACCAGGGATTTGGACGCACTGGCCGTCGACCAAGTGTGTCCCAGCTGGGCAGTGGGGAGGGTGCAATGGGATACATTTTCCATCAACAAAGTGTGTCCCAGGTGGGCAGTGAGGAGGGGGATGGATTGGGACGCAGCTTCCATCGACCAAGTGTGTCCCAGCTGGGCAGTGGGGAGGGTGCAATGGGACGCACTTGCCATCGACCAAGCGTGTGTCCATTGGGCAGTGGGGAGGGTGCAATGGGATACATTTTCCGTCAACAAAGTGTGTCCCAGGTGGGCAGTGAGGAGGGGGATGGATTGGGACGCAGCTTCCATCGACCAAGTGTGTCCCAGCTGGGCAGTGGGGAGGGTGCAATGGGACGCACTTGCCATCGACCAAGCGTGTCCCAATTGGGCAAGAGGGAGGGTACAATGGGACGCACTTGCCATCAACCAAGTGTGTCCCAATTGGGCAGTGGGGAGGGGGATGGATTGGGACGCATTTTCCGTCGACCAAGTGTGTCCCAGCTGGGCAGAGATGAGGGGGATCGATTACGATACATTTGCCTTCGACCAAGTGCGTCCCAGGTGGGCAGTGAGGAGGGGGATGGATTGGGACGCATTTTCCGTCGACCAAGTGTGTCCCAGCTGGGCAGAGATGAGGGGGATCGATTACGATGCATTTGCCTTCGACCAAGTGCGTCCCAGGTGGGCAGTGAGGAGGGGGATGGATTGGGACGCATTTTCCGTCGACCAAGTGTGTCCCAGCTGGGCAGAGATGAGGGGGATCGATTGCGATACATTTGCCTTCGACCAAGTGCGTCCCAGGTGGGCAGTGAGGAGGGGGATGGATTGGGACGCATTTTCCGTCGACCAAGTGTGTCCCAGCTGGGCAGAGATGAGGGGGATCGATTGCGATACATTTGCCTTCGACCAAGTGCGTCCCAGGTGGGCAGTGAGGAGGGGGATGTATTGGGACGCACTTTCCGTCGACCAAGTGTGTCCCAGCTGGGCAGAGATGAGGGGGATCGATTACGATGCATTTGCCTTCGACCAAGTGCGTCCCAGGTGGGCAGTGAGGAGGGGGATGGATTGGGACGCATTTTCCGTCGACCAAGTGTGTCCCAGCTGGGCAGAGATGAGGGGGATCGATTACGATGCATTTGCCTTCAACCAAGTGCGTCCCAGGTGGGCAGTGAGGAGGGGGATGGATTGGGACGCATTTTCCGTCGACCAAATGTGTCCCAGCTGGGCAGTGATGAGGAGGATCGATTACGATGCATTTGCCTTCAACCAAGTGTGTCCCAGGTGGGCAGTGAGGAGGGGGATGGATTGGGACGCATTTTCCGTCGACCAAATGTGTCCCAGCTGGGCAGTGATGAGGGGGATCGATTACGATGCATTTGCCCTCGACCAAGTGTGTCCCAGGTGGGCAGTGAGGAGGGGGATGGGTTGGGACGCATTTTCCGTCGACCAAGTGTGTCCCAGCCGGGCAGTGATGAGGGGGATCGATTACGATGCATTTGCCCTCGACCAAGTGTGTCCCAGGTGGACAGTGAGGAGGGGGATGGATCGGGACGCATTTTCCGTCGATCAAGTCTGTCCCAGTTGGGCAGGAGGGAGGGTCACAGTGCCTGCACCTCCCATTGTCCATGCGAAACCCAACCGGGCAGCACCCTCCGTGCCCAGAACTGCCTCCGTTTTCATACGTCCATACGTGATCCTTGGCACAGCACTGTCCCAAAATGTCGATAAGCATGATTGATCGGAACTCAGATCGAAAGCATACCTTGGCCAACTGTGCAGGCTTGTCGATCCATGTGAGACCACTCACATCTGGACAACATCTCTTCTCTTTGGTGTCCTGCTCAGCTACTCAGTATTGGTTCCGAAAATATGTGTACGGACTTACCGCGTCAATATGCTCAACACCAAAGCAGAGTTCTTTGATCTCTACCCGACGGCAAAAAGCTTGACCTTCGTCGTCATAAACTAGTTTCCAACCATCGGTGGGCATGTCTAACGATACACATAAATTGAGCCTGCTTGTGAAGGTAGATTTGACCGCAAAACTGTACACCTACCTTTTAGCTTGGCTAATTCCGCACAGGTAGAAGGAACAGCTTGACAGGGACCATCGCCGCATGTCGAAGGAACATAGAAGGCCTGAACTTGTTGACAAAGCACGACAGAGGCTTGTGAGAGAGCTAAAGCGGCTATATAAAAAAGCCGCATCGTTGTGAATAGCACACTAGAGGAGCTGCACAGTGCACTTTTATACTGTCGTTAGCGCTTTACCCCAGTAAAGGAGAGCTGAAGATTGGCATCGGAGCTCAATATTATGATGCACACAGCATCGAAGGAACAAACCCCCCGATTCGTCTGATAAGTGGAAGAAATATGACCTACGTAATTTCGGAATACACGTACGGCAGTAGCCGGAAGCATATCAAGTAAGCTCTTTCTAAATTGACAAAACAGTGACGAAAGCTAGAGGGAAACCCCCTTACCTGTGCACCAGCATTGATTTGTTACTCGTTGTGATAATAAACGAATTTCCAATCCGTCATCAAATGTTGCCCTGAATAGGAATTCGTGGGATCAGTTAGAAACAACTGTGGATCACTTACTTGCTTTAATCACTGCAGTGGAATCAGAACAAAGGATGATCTGGTAGCAAGATACACATAGACCAGACCAAAATCATGTACTGAAGACAGGCTCGGAGCGAGTGACCAACAACGTGCGTGAATTCGCGATTGTACGTCCACTTGCAATCACAACGTAAAGCTCGCTATGTCAGTTTCAGCGCTGTTCTAACGACAGAATGAGGTGAGGCTGCCGATATCCCATGACAGACAATGATCCAACGGATGGCCAAGGAAGATCCTGGAGCCAATGCGCAGATCGAAATGCGCCGGTGATATATCCATAAAAAGCGTGATCAAGTTTCAATGAATGAAGCGGCGATTACCCCACGTTCGTTGCCAAAGTTATGTCACCCGCGAAGAGCGCTCTGACTTACCATTCTGTCAATGAAACTCGGATCCTCCTATTTCAAATCAATAATCGGAGATGTGGGGAACATAGGATTGACTCACCAATGATTATCTCAAAGCGCGGAATTTGGCTAGAACGGCAAGCTGAATCCAGGCCCAACACATCACATTACCTAAATCTGCAGAAGGATCAATCAGAATAGCTGGATCGGTTCGAGAACAAGCCGGGGCCCCATAAGTTTTAATAGAGCGCGCATTGAGATGAAAACTGCGGAAATTTTCAGCGCCTGTCTCAGCCGTGGCCCGTGGCCCGTGGCTCAGCGGCTGCCATTTTGAAGGTCGAATCACTCAAGATTCTGACCCTTGCAGCTTCTTGAGTAGTCCAAGGATGCAGGGCTCACAGCAAGCGCCAACAAAGCTCTAATATAAAAGACACCCTTGACGCGAGCTAGATCTGTAAGATCGTAAGAATGACACATCTTTAAGACGAGAAACTGATCAGCTGGATTGATTATGATGCGACAGACTCGGACACCAAATTCAAAGTTGAACTTACGTTCGCAATATGTCGGAGTCTGAAAAACATTTCCAGTAGGTTCAAAACAACCTAAACGAGCCTTTCAAACTCCGTAACTATAAATTCGCTGCCTTTGGACTCATCTCAACACTAGGTAAATATTCTTGCAATTGATACAATTGGTCTGCGGTTTGGAAAGCATTTCTAGATTGCGACGAGGTGCGAGATGACACTCTGACTTTTAACGTTTGAATCAAAATCTAGGATTCTAAATGCTGCGGAAAGTCACCCACTAAGCACCGCACACGACAAGGATAACGCAGGCTGACTATTTGTATATCCGGCAGTTCGTGGTACCCTGAGGCCGTGATCACTCGGAAATACTCCTCCAACAAAGTTCCGGAAAGTATACACCACCCTGGACATTTGTATGAATGACATGTCACTTGATAATGCGCCACCAACAGAAGGCACTGAATCTCCGATCGATAGTGGCACTGTTCCTTTCTACGAGCAGGCCTAGGCCTCAGGCCTCGAGTGCGCCTTGGAATCGAAGCGACTCCTATGATAGCACCAGGGTTGTCGCTGTTCCGTCCCCTTTCAAGTGGGATGTCAAAGACTCTGAGGTGTCCATGGCATTAGGTATGCATACCTTTCATATAGTGATGCAAGTTTGGTCTTGGATTGATTTTTGTTTATTTCGTTCGGCGGAATATTGGTCCATGGTACGAATTATAGCTTGGACCTGTTTGACTATGGAAATTCGGCAAACAGCACGAAAGTTCAGCCTTGCGGAGCATCGACGATAACGGAATGAATGCAAGACTAAACAGCTTCATCCGGCGTGTAATTGTTTGACAAGCAGTGGCCAGGGGTAGTGTGTCTATGTCCAATATGTTTTGGATAAGGTTTGAGCGTCAGTACGTCTGATGGGTATATGAATGAGAGGGCGCAATCATGTGGTAAACGAATTAACACTGCAGCTCGTGCAAACTTTATCTCCGCCATGCACACCTGATCAGTAATACGTAGATATTAGAGACGCAGTCTACTTAGGGATAATTTGGTTGTTTGTGGTGACGCGCTGCGGTGAAAACGGAAGCATCGATTGTGATCTACATGTCCTGCCCTCGTCTGTATGGCTATTGCGGTGAAAACGTAACGGATGAGACCTCACCAGAAAAATTGATGTCTCAACAGACATACTTTATTTGATGATTCGGAAGCAAACGCCCTCCGAGTAAACAGGAAGGTGCATAAGCAACCTCCGGGTTATGCTTGACCGGAGATCTCTTCCACAATGTCGTGGAGATTTGCGGCGGTCGCGGATTTGTGTATGTGGGCGAGAAGATACTGATAAAGTTATGTCTGACTTGCATGGACAGACAGGGGTAAAATAACGGAATAAGTGCCGTGAAATGGGCCCAGGCCAGCGAAATGAGTTTTTATGTAACATCAATAGTGCTGCTCAATTCTAATCTTTGAGGTTCACTTCGACGCGGTCTATGAGCAAGAACGGATTTGATTAATTACTGACTATGAGAAGTGAACAGGGAAGGTAAGGATTGGAGATGGGTTTTCGGGCGAAGGCGCGCAGCGCTTTCCGGCCCTGGGGAAAAGGACTTGGCCTAAGAGAGAGTTGAGCTGTGATTCCCAGATTTTAGGAGTTCGGCAACACATCGAGCAAGACTTTAGATTCCCAAATTGTAGGAGGCGGACGAGGTACTCACGTATATGATTCTGTTTTGAGTTATGACCTAGCATACCGGTGGTATGGTGCATCAAAGGAATTTGTTGTGCAGGGTGGGAACAGCTTGCATGTATGAGGCCATGATTTGGGCGTGTTTCCGCAGATACACGAGAAACACGTCACTCGCCCACTGGCCTTTCACTTTGACTACGTTGAAAGGAATGTTCCGTAGCAGGTATTCTAAGGTGGATCCGATACGGATCCTGTGTCCCTGTAAAGGTTTGCGTCCTGCTGCTTTCGTTGCGGAGGCTAACCTGCTAAGAAATTTCATTTTCATGAGTGGCCGGTGGGTGTTGTCTTTGTGCCGGTATGCAAAGAGAGCGAAATTGGGTGGGGGTTCATTGACTCGCAGGTGGTTGAGGAAGGCTTCTTCTGGATCTGACAAGCCTGCCTGCTTGGCCCAATGAACGTCTTTGCCTTCTGGAGCAGATTTTGTTCATGGTAGGTGGAAATTCTTGGTTGTGAGATTCTGTCAGTCTCGCATGTCTTTGACGCAGTTTAGTGAGATGTGAAGTCCCAGGTCGAAAGTGTTTAGACGGGGGACGGTGAACTCTCCAACTCTAGCCGTGGCATAGAAGGTGGTGGTGAGACAGGCAAAAACTGAGGCGTCTAATGGATTGTCTAGGTTGAGTTTCTCCCATATGGCGATAATGAGGTCCATGGTGTAGGGTTCGCATTTGCTACATTTGGCATTGACGGGAGTTAAAGAAATGGCTGCTTTCAACATGGCATCTATTTCGGTGTCGTTGAGCAACCAGTCTGCACTGTGCACGATGTGCCATGCACAGACTCCATTGACGTAGTTGGATACCGTTTTCCCGGAGTAGTTACTGATCATGCGAGAGATGAACATTTTGATTAGAATGTTGCTTGCTGGGGCTCTCTGCTCTTCTGGGATAGCTTTGCCATTGCAGAAGACGTGGAAGATGAGTAACCTGGATCTGTAAGTTTCATGTGTACTCTCGGCGTATGCATGGACCATCACGTCCCGGATTTGTTCTATGTCGGTAGCACTCAAGGGGAGATGCTTGCCTTGTGCGTCTTTCGACAAACATCCCATCAATGGCTGCCACAGGTAAAGTCTGTCTTTTGCGGGACATTGTGGACATAGGGGGGAGGGGTTGGGGGTGAGGCTTGCATTATAGGCTATGTTCCCTGGTTAAGGTCAGGTTCTCAGTTATATTGCATTACTTACTAGCTTTCTGACATTTCAAAGAGCCTGTTTCCTTCAGATTCGAACTCGTGGTTGGTGCGAGTTCGGCGTTGCAATTCACTCTCTCCGAGTTTCTTGCCCATTGTGTGAAACAGTTCGAGGGAATGGGTGTGGAAATGGGCGTTTTGGGCTGGTTTGCCTGAAGGAGGAGGAGGGGATTCGAAGGCTTCAGCAAGGAAGGGGAGTAGCTCTGATGGGATTGGGATGGGAGGGAGCCTGTCACATGTGGGGGGATATATCCCGCATGAAGGGCCATCTGTGGGGTTGTCTTTGCTTGGTACATACCGCGTAAGAATTCTGCATTTGGTATCAGCAGCAACCCGATGAATTCATTTGAAGACTTCGTTGCACGACTGGCTTCTGCTGCAACCTTTCCACCATCCTTCCACGACTCCCCGATTGTCGCTGTATGCTTTGAAATCAGTCCCGGGAGGACAAGTCCATGTGACTGCTTGCACCAAGAGCTCGAATCCGACACTCTCTGCCCATCCAATATTACAGCCATCTCTCTTCCATCCTGGTAGGAGCCGCCAAGCACGCCATTTGCCGTTGATGATGGTGCCGATCCCATGGCCAGAGCTAGCATCCAAATAGGCGTTGAAGTCATATACAATGCATGGTCCTGGGATTGGCCGAGTGACATGGGCGGAACTGAGGGTATTCTTCCACCACTCGATGTTGTCTGGGGGCTACGTGGGGGAGTTCTGGCCATGTGTGGGTGGTCTTCGAAAATGCACAGCATTTTTTCCAGGTTCATAAGGTACATGCGACCAGCTGGTGTGATAAGCGACGCATGTAAGAGTTTACCATAGAGTTTCTGGACTTCTTTCAGTGTATGGGTCCTCTTGGACTGCCATGATTTGATGGCCTCGAGGTATTTGGTACATTTCTCGTCTGATAACGCAACCATTCGCTTGGCGATGTCCCATACCAGTCCGATGTACGGAGGTTCATTGCTAAATGGCTTATCTTTCGATAACTCCCAGATAATCCCCAAAATGATGGAGAAGAAGTCGATATCTTCCATGCAGTGTGTGAACTGTGCCTCTTCGGTCGAACGTGGTGACCTGCCCGAGAGATCCTGGATGGGGAAGTGAGCATCTTCATCGAACTCTTCTTGTGACCTGTCTGGCAGGGTTTCCCCTCTGTACCATTTACGTCCTCCGTTTGTGATGGTACCTCCGTTCTTCGTGATCTCGTCAGCCCATAGTCTCCATCTATTGTTATACTCTTCCATGTACTTCTTCTTCTTAATGCAGAAAAAAAGGTGGTCATCGACCCATTTTGACAGAGGGCCGATGCCTTTGGATCAGAATATGTCTGCACCAGCGTCGGCCACATTGCTATATATACCGGCTGACGGTCTGAAACCAAAACAGAATGTGGTGTCAATGGCGAATGAGTCTTTGTCCAGCTGTATTGCCAAACCTGGCCATTGAGATTGGTGGAGCGGGATTGTCCTATAAGCCTTGGAAATGTCCTAAACAGCTCCTTGGGAGCCTGGGGGAAGGTGCCATATTGTTTGGCAAATGGTTGAGAAGGTTCCGTAGGTGCAGGGAAAGAGGTCAGAGTCGATCCTCGGATTAATAGAGCTGATAGGGGGTAGAGGATTGATAGGGTAAGATAGATTTTGTACAAGGTGAAATTTTCCTGGTTTGCCAGGTTTTGGAATGAGTGACATTGGGGCCATTTGGAAGTTTCCAATGGCTGGCTTGAGATCCTTAGCCGTGAATGGGCCAATGAAGCGACCCTTCAAAAATTCACGCTCAACAATTTTCTGAAAGATGTCTCCATACTTGTTGATAGAGGTGCTATTAGGGGGCATGTATGTACATGTAATTGGGGGTATGCCCCCTGAGAAACCAGAGACAAGTCCCTCTGAGATGGACTACCGAGGAGATCTGACTCTGCCAACAAGCGATGCCAACTCTCTGGGTTGTACGGCGTATGTGGCCTAAATCTTCTTGCTGCGAGGGCAAGATTGGGCTCCGTGCTCCTTGCTTCTGCAGCCTGAACATTCGTGTGGGGCCTCATGGTTTGGTATCTGGCAGCTCCCTGGGCGCTGCCATTTGTAGCATATGGGGAGGCCTTGGGGGTTGATGAGGCATCCATCATCTGCCTGATGGCAGTGAGTGCTGGTGCCATCCCACATGTTTCGAGATTCACATCGTTGAATGTCGTGAGCAAAGCGGCCGAGACAGAGGGCACAGGCTGATCAGCCACGAGTGCCTGCGCCCCGAGAAAAACCCCCTTGACGTTGTTGGCGATCACGGGTTTTGTCTGGTGAGGTCGGTTTGCTCCTCTGGTTGTCTGATCTCCATACTGGGGAACACGAACACGAGTTGTGGTTACGTTGGTCATTGTTGCCCCTGCAAAAGTCCCAGTAACTGGACTTCTGGGATTGGTTCGGGGGTGTTTCTCTGCTCGAGTTCTGCAAGGTGACATGGTTTTTAATGTCCATGTTATGGTTGTGGGCATCCGTGTGAGTGGGGTTATGGGTGTCCGTGGGAAAACATCACAGGCATCCGTGTCAAACAGGGATGATATTCATTGCATGTGAATTTAAAGGGGGAAGAAGGTTCATAGAATAGTTGGTTTATTCAGTGTCAGTTTGTGATTGGGAACGTACGGTGTTCCATGTGCGAGAATGAACTTTGTCCCATAGTTCCTCATTGATCGTTTGTATGAGGTTTTCATTGATGTTGCCGATGTTGAAACCTTCGTCATGTTTGAGATGGTCGTGCCAGTCTTGATGTACCCAGGAAGCGTACATCAAGATTACCATGTCTCCAATGTTGCTGTTGTTTCGAATTGGATGGTTCTCGAGGTGCCAGAAAAATAAGGACAGTGCGTTGATGTTTGGTTGGGGCCACTTGGCTTTGCTGATTTGGATGAGGAATAAGTTCTTTGCTCGGAGGAAAATTGAGAATGATAACTCATGGTCCGCCATGGCCACTTTGGATGCTTTGAATGCTGAGGTGGGTCGTAGCGTGAGTTGGTCATCTGTCCTCGTTATGCTCAGATCGTTGTCGGCCACTGAGCGTGAAGACTTGAGTGCATCTTTGCACCCTTCCAGCGAGAAATACCATAATTCTACATACTCAAAATTGGTGAGTTTTTGAATTGCATATTGGGCAGGGCGAGGAGTTAGGAAGTCTCCTATGGATGATGCGTGGTCGAAGCTGTTCATCTTCGGCTTCTTCTTTTCGACTTCTAACCACTCCTTCTCTGCTTTGGCTTCCTGTTGGGTGCATGCCTCGTTCTCTTGTGCGGTTCATACCCTCTCTGCTTCTGCTAAGACTCTAGCTTCTTCTTCTTGGTTTTGGTTCCATTCCGCCACCCTTGCGTTGTGGTCTGCATTCCACATTTCCGTGAGACGGGCTATAACTTCATCTTCGGTCTGGTTTGTAGCAGCTTCTAGGTCTGCGCAGATCCCTGCATACAGGTTGCCAGCAAAGTCTGGTACCATCTCGAGGTTTGGGTCGATGACTAAAGCCATTTGTATTTTAAAATTAGAGATAAATGAGTTTGTATAATTTTATGGGTGTTTCTGGTGTGGAAAGAAAAGAAAGTGAGCAGAGTGAGCTGGGCAGCAACAAACAATGATCGCGGCACGAAGGCAAGAGGTTCGGTGCCACGTCTCTTGTTTGCTCAAAGACCTTATTCTATTTTTTCACTCATGCCTCATAACATAATAGACTGCCAAAATGTTGTCGACTTGAGCTTATGGTCACCCTCTCGTAAATTACTCACACAGACCCCTAATTTGTCCACCACTGTGTTCCTTTTGCCGTAACTTAATATTATTGCAAGTCAAACAAGCTTGAAGCTTGAAGTTGTGGCCAATGCTGTATGATGAACTACTTTGCTCATAGTAACACTGGATATCATCCCTACAGCCCAGTTCCCTCGTAGAATGGCCTTGCAGTACATTTCGATGGACAGAAAAATGTCCGCACTGATACTCATGGTGGAAATCTCAATCTGACCAACACATCAAAATTTCGAAGAACTCGGTGCACTTTTGCCACTGATTGTAGGGGCCGCGGGATTGAGTTGATAATATGATGGAGAGTGCATGAAGGCCTGTGCTCATGTGGGCGAAAAAACGCGAGGTATGATTATCTTCTTCATCGTGATCTTGCCTGTTCAAGGGCTGCTCAAAACGGTGTTGCTCGCGCCGGGAGACAGCAAGCATGCTAGCCTGTACAGAGTGTAAGGTCAAAAGCTCTTTTAGAGCTCTCTTTTGTGGTCGCACACGAGGCATATGTCTGTGTGAGGGTGATAACAATTGTTGACGATGTTGAACATTGATCGACGATAAGCAATCAAATCAGTGTTCGGTTCAACAGGTTCAACGTGACTAACACAGCGTCGGCAATCAGCGTGTGCCTCGGATAAGTGATGGCAATCATGTTCATGTACAGTGCTAAGTCGACATCGACAACAACATTTTAGAATTGAGCAGCACTTATGCCGGAAGGATTTTCAACGTCTGATCATTGTTTGTTTTGAGTATTGTGCTTAATTCAATTTTATTCGATGTATACCCTGGTTTTATTCTACTGCTGGTTTGACTGCGTATTGAAGCCTACATTCGCATCAGATACTTACCAGCAAGGTCAGCTTGATATCCGCAGGAGTATAAGGCTCTGAACGGACAGGAAAATGTTAAGTAAAATGAAAATGAAAATGAAATTCTGTTGGTCATGTGACACTATCACATGACCGGAAAACCCCGGGGTGTGAATATCCAAGTGAACGCGCGCGGTGCACATACCATCTCTTATTGATGGATGTGTTGCAGTCTGATACAGGGTCTGTAGGCTCTGGGCACTCCCTCTGTTTCCGGGGTTCATTAGATGTAGAACCATCAGAACCCAGCCAAGGCCCAACCTCGACCCGTTGGCAAGAGTTTGAAGAGGTCGCACTGCTCGAGTATCTCAGTGAGAATCTGTCCACTAGCGGTGATGGGTTGAACTTTCCCAAGGGAACTTGGAAGCCTGCCTTGGAGTATGTCAATTCATGCACCCTTCCCCCCGGCAAGAAGCGCACCATCAAATCCCCTGCATCCTGCAAGAACAAATGGAATGCTCTCAAGGCAGGATACTTCCATGTCGTGCATATCAAGAATGCTTCCGGACTCACATGGAGTGACACAGATGGAGTAGGAGTATCTTCTGAGACCCAGCATGTGTGGGATGAGATTGTGAAGGTGAGTACCCCACTATACCTCATTGTGTGCTCTGACATTTTCTTTCAGGTCCGTCCTGCAGCAAAGCCCTATGGGAACAAAGGGTTCCCCCACTTTGTGGTCATTGACCAGTGAAGACCCATGGCAAGGGCGGCAAGAACAAATCCAAAGGCGCATTCATTCACCAAAGAAAGAACGCGCCCACCTCCAGTGGTGCCATGCTTCCCCCACCCACTCCTTCATCCAGTTGCAGCATGCTTCCTGCATCTGGGAACCCCCTCGATCTTTCTTCCCTCGCCACCGCCACAAACGATATCATATCTCCGGCCTCCTTCATCATGTCCACCAGCCCGTCAGCACTGACCAGTGCCAGCCACGGCAAGCGCAAATACAGCGCTCTCGGTGCTGACAGCGGCGGCAACGGTTCCAAGAAGAAACAGCGAACTCCATCTGCCAGCATGCAGGCTCAATAGGAGGGTAGCACTACGATGACTATGCTCGCAGGCGTTGTAGGAGATTTGAGTAGAACATTCACCAAAACCGCCAATGCACCTCCACCATTGCCTCACTTGCCAAACCAGCAGGGCCCTATCCCTCATTTGGCTCAAGCCATCGACATCATTCATCAAACCCCAGATTTGACACCGGACGACATTCTGGACATGGTCAACTTCTTCTTGAAGCCAGGGAATGAGTCCAGTGCAGTTGGGTACATCACTCTGGCCAACCCTGATCTCAGGGCCAAGTGGGTAGAAAGAAGGCTCAGGGAGCTTCATCACGGTTAGCTTTGTTGTGACACGAACCTCCTCCCTCAGTAAATACAATGTACTCTTCGTTATGCCGCTATCTGTTCTGCTTAGATACTCAATACACTTTGTTTGAATTGGTACACTAGTTCTGATTAGGTACATGTAGACCACGATGGACAAGCTCTGCACAGTAATCCTCCCACATTTTGGCGGTGATTGCCTCTCGACATATCTCTGCTCTTCGTCATTCTGCTCTATCAGCAGGGACCTCAGCCAGCTCTCCACTATCACCACCATCAGCTGCAAAGACCTCCCCATCAAGTTCCGCCTCAAAAGTGTCTGGGTCATATTTACGAATAAAATTATGTAACACGCAGAGCACCCCAGGTATATGTGCTTGTATCTCCATACCATACTCTGGAGGTAGCTGTAAAATGCGCCACTGGCACTTCATGACCCCAAAAATATGTTCCACAATGTTGCATAGACAAGTGTGTCGAAGGTTGAAAAGTTCTTTGGGAGTTTGCGGCCTGCACCTAGTCAGAAAGAAACAACTGAGAGAATACAAAACTCACGCAACATCTGCTTGACGCCATTCCTTCAGGTGATAGCGGACACCTTGATATGGGACCAGCAGTGTGTCGCATGACCCGAAGCCAGCATTGGCAAGGAGGTACTGTCCTTCTGGGATCCACAGGTCATGTTGGCATGCATCATGCCAGAGCGCAGCATCTGCAACAGATCCATCCCACCCACACAGCGAATAGATGAAGGCGAAGTCGAAATCGCAAATGAAAAGACAGTTCTGAGACAGGTAGCCTTTCCGGTTCCGCATGGTATCATGATCTTCGTTGGCTGAGAATACCCGGATGTGGGTACCATCAACGGCACCAATGCAGTTGCGAAAGAAGTGGAACCATGGGTCATTGGTGATAGTAGTAGATATGGGAGTTTCATCCGTAGGAAACCGAACTTGGGAGTCATAGAATACATCTTCGGAAAAAAAGACAAGCAAGCACTGGAAATATCTAACACAAATTCAGATGATAAGGAAGTGAATTATAGGATATTTACCTTGAGATTGTATCGGGGGAACACTGGAATCGTTCGCCAAGAAGGCGAGTTGAAAGTCCTGTGACACAGGTATATAGAAATATGGCGAGCTGCTCCTCCACTGATACACCATTGTGAGATTGCTCAAACCCATTGGCCTGGAGGACTAGCACCAATGCCTCGAACACCTCTAAACTGACACCAAGGTTGTGCTTGATGCGGTCTGGGTGGCCTGTAAGGAGCTCACAAACCCATGCATAACCTGTCAATGCTGATGTGTGATATGGGATGCATGGGGAAGGAGTTAAGAAGAGGGAATGGTAAAAATTAAAAACCTGTGATATTACACATGTTACAAGGACAAGGAGCTGGCATCTGCGTATTTCCTCATGCTGCCAGAGCTCGAGGAAAGCAGGATACACTTGAGGATACATAAATGCTGCCAGATAGGCTGTGCTATTGGCAACCCCAGGGTTGTCAAGGGGGTCAAGGTGGTCATGTGATAGTGTCACATGACCGACAGATTTTCATTTTCATTTTCATTTTACTTGATTTTCCTGTCCGTTCAGAGCCTAAGAAAGGCAATGTGAATTCCTCCACAGTCGAGACTCGGAGGAGTTGCAAGTGGTGCCACATTGTAAGCCTGAGTGCAGTGTGTCTCTTGTTCTTCATTGCACTACCATTAATACCAGAACATCTTCTCGTGCCAGTGTACCATGAGTGCGTGATACATATGTAGCGAATCGGATTCATAGTCTGTGTCGTCTGACTCGTCTAGTACAGTGAAGAAAGTTGTGTACATCTTTTCATTTTTTCTCGGTGTCCTTATTTTATTGAACTGACCACCTTCGTGTTCACTGTTCAGAAAGTCTGTGTTTCTCTCAAAACACCCCAGTAAATGTCCTCGAGTTCTCGATGCTACAGATCACCCACCTCACATTATCCTTCACAATATTCAAAAATATCCTCTATTCTATGATGCTTTGTACTACTCGCAATATAATGCAACTGTTACAGATAGCGCTACCCCTATACATTTTCTCTTATCACTCACCATTGTATTACATCATGGTCGCATGTTGCCGCCACTAGACTCCCATCTTCTGGAACATTCAAATTATCTTATGCGTCCCTTAGCTTATGTGTCTCTTTCCTTTCTTGGTTATCCTGAAACCCGTTGTACTTATATCACTTACGTGTCCCCTCTGGTCTGTGCACTCCATATGGACTATTTAAGCACATAGTTATCACTGTATTTCTTCACTTTAATCTTACTAGGTTTTACCTGGAACTTCCTCGCTTAGAACCTCCAATTCTAAGTCGTCTGAATCTATCTCAAGTCTAAGACACTCTCTTAGTCTTGTCTTAGCTGAATGTTGTGCTTATTGCACTTTGTATTGGATCTCACTTGACAATAACTCTTATTGAGTTGTCTCGTGTTAGAACTATTTTAGTTCGTAACAAAAGATTAAAGTCTACATCCTGCATCGCTATCAAGCCTCGCCAGAACCCAGATACCAGAACAGACAAACCCTAGGCATCAAGAAAGACAGTGCTAGGTCCCTATAAGCCTTGACTTCACTAATGAAGCAGACAAGCCACTCTGATGACTCTAACACCGCTAGTTGCTGCATTAAACTTAGGCGCAGTACCACCATTACCAACACTGCCCCCACTGATGTCTACATCTTCCAAAGATAAACCCACTGAGTTAAAGATCAGTGCACCTCCTTCATACAATGGAGATAGAGAACTATCCAAAAGTTTCCTGATGAACTGCATCTCGTACCTTGATATCAATGGAGAGTTATACAAAGAAGAACGACAGAAGATCATCTATGTCCTATCATACATGAATGAAGGAAATGCATGGATGTGGAAGGACAACTTCCTTTGCATGGCCCAGAACCCCAATAACAAAGATAGCACAGGAAATCCTATTGGATACGGAACTTGGAAAGATTTCTACAACGACTTCACCAGAGCATTTAAACCTCTTGATCCTGCAGGAGTAGCACTCGCTAAGCTCTGAGGACTCAAACAAGAGGGAACAACACTTGGAACCTATATTGCCAATTTCCAGATGCTCCCTCTCAAATCTGGAATTGAAGGAGATGTTGCGCAGAAACAATTCTTCCTTGATGGATTACACCCCAGATTACTTGGAAGGTTATACAATTCTCCATCAGTTCCAGATGACATTGATGGAGTTATCAAAAGATGCACCAAACTTGACAATAACCAACTACACCTCCTTGCTATGCACAACAATGGAAAACCCAGAGGAAGAAGCAATATGGAGATTACCGATACAACTCCTCATGCGACCCTAATGCAATGGTCATAGATCGACTCACAGAAGAACAGAGAAGAATGAACATTTCCATACTGGAAAATGCTTCTTTTGCCACAAGATTGGGCATGTCTCATGTGTCTGCCCTGAGAAGAAGAAGGATGGAAAGGTCCCCATCCGCCACAAGGAAGAAGCCGAAGATGATGAAGAAGAAGTCCGTTGTATCAATGAGGATTTTTAATGTGGAAGACTGGATCGACGTCAGACTCTTCCAATGTACCAATTAGACTTGTTCGAGCTGTTGGAATAAGAAAGGAACTTCGGATTCCCATTATGCTCATCTCAAAAACTCGTCTCAAAACCGTTGAAACAACTGCCGTTGTTGACTCCGGAGCAGCCGGAACATTCATATCCGAAGAATTCGTGAAACTCCACAAAATTTGCACGCATCAACTCAGTAAACCGTTTCATGTAACCACCGCCGATGGAAGCTATGCAAGAGGAGGTGCTATTCGAAGATATTGCATACTCACTGTCAAAATTGATGAATGAACCATGATTGGAAAATTCAATATCGCTCCATTAAGCAAACACGATCAGATCCTTTTAGGAATCCCTTGGCTTCGAGCAATGGATCCATTTATTAGCTGGAAAGCTGAAACCCTCCTACTTCCCCGAACAGAACAAAGTGATCAAATTGAACAAGAAGTCAATAAAGAACGAGAATGCAACAAACTCCCACCCCTTTTTGCAATAAACTCCGATATCAAATGGAAGAATTCCCGCCTAAAGAAATCCGAAACCATAGAATCATCACCAGAAACCCCCACACCCACATCTTTCTGCGCTTCTATCGAAGAAATCCCAGATGAAGAAGATATCCCTATTCCCAAACTTGATCCTATCCCCGATGATGATGACAATACTTTTGATACCAAAGAAGATGTTTGGTCTCAGGAAAACTTCACTCCTGAAGTCCGAGAACTTACCACCTATGATCTTGATGATGACGAATTCTTAGTAGAATATTCCCCCGATGCTACAGAACTTCACGTCATCACCAACATCTTCTTGGATACTCCGCTCACCACAGATGGAACCAGCAAAGCAGAACAAAAACCTATGGTCTCACCCTTGCCACGATCTACCGAATATACCAAAGTTAGTAACAAAGCCCAACAGTTTGCCTTAGCAACAGGCTTGGAACAGAAGAAAAAATCATTTGAAGAATTAGTTCCTTCTTACCTCCACAACTTCACCGACATATTCACTAAAGACAGTCTTAATCAACTACCTCCTGAATGACCTGGCATTGATCATTGTATTGAAACAAAACCTGGTTTTATTCCCAAAACATCGTAAATCTACCTATTATCTGAAGCTGAACATAACACAGTCAAAGCATTCATTGATGAAAATGTCAAAAAGGGATTTATTTCAGAATCAAAGTCACCTCAAGCCAGTGGCTTCTTCTTTGTGGGAAAGAAAAGCGGAGATTTATGACCATGCCAAGATTATCAATACATCAATGATTGGACAATAAAGAACACTTATCCGCTCCCACTCCCCTTATCGCTTGTCGCTCAGTTACATGGTGCAAAATACTTCACAAAGATGGACGTACGATCTGGTTATAACAACATCCGCATCCACCCTGAAGATCGTTGGAAAGCCGCATTTACCACTGAATATGGTCTCTACAAACCTAATGTTATGTTCTTTGGGCTCTGCAATTCACCAGCCACATTCCAAGCATATATGAACCACACCTTCCAACAAGAAATCAATGAAGGATGGCTGGTTATCTATACGGACGACATCCTTATCTTCTCCAATGATCTTGAAGAACACCATGCCCGAACATGCCGTGTCCTGGATAAAATCAGAAAAGAACGGCTATTCCTGAAACTAGAAAAATGCCCTTTTGATGCTCAAGAAGTTGAATATCTCAGAATGATAATTTGTCCTGGATGTGTTGCTATGGATATTGCTAAAACAGATGGCATTCGCGATTGGCCAACTCCCAAAACAGTCAAATAAGTCTGTTCATTCCTCAGATTCTGCAACTTCTATCAAAACTTCATTTCCCATTACTCCGATATCGCTTGACCCCTCATTGATCTAACAAAGAAAGAACATGTCTTCTCCTGGACTGAACCCTGTCAAAATTCCTTTGAAATTTTGAAAGAATGCTTCTTGAAACAACCTGTACTCCGGAATCCAGATCCCCAACACCAATTCACTATTGCCACCAATGCATCCCTTGTTGCAACAGGTGCTGTGCTTTTGCAAACCGACGAAAATGGTGTCTATCACCCTTGCAGATATTTGTCACAAACATTGAACCCAGCTGAACGAAACTATCAGATCTTTGATCAAGAGTTACTTGCTGTCATTTGTGCGCTCACCGAATGGCGCCATTATCTTGAAGGCAATCCCCATCCAGTTATCATTTTCACAGATCACAAGAATCTTCTCTATTTCCAAACTGCCCAGAAATTAACCCATCACCAAGCTCGTTGGCAAATCCTCCTATCCTGCTATGATATTGAGTTACACCACATTGCTGGAACCAAACTTGCCGCTCCTGATGCATTATCACAAAGACCAGATCACGATACTGGGAAAGACAATAACGAAGATGTCACCCTACTCCCAGATTCTATGTTCATCCGTCTTCTTGATCAAGAACTCATGACAACGCTCGCTAACCCAGATCCCGATGATGTAGATCCTATTTTTAAAGCCGCATCAGACGCGCTTGATGGACTCTACCTCCCTCCAATGAAATCTGCTCTCAGCGATTGGACGATAACGGACGATGTCTTGTATTACAAAGATCGTGCCTATGTCCGCCCTGCAGGCTGCAAAGATATTCTTCTCCAATGTCACGATCACCCTTCTGCTAGTCACCCAGGCCGTTTTAAAACCGAAGAACTTGTCAAACATGACTTCTGGTGGCCAGCTATGGGCACGTATATCCGAAAATACATTGAAGGCTGTGCTTTATGTCAACAGATGAAATCTGATACCCACCCTGTCACTCCACCTCTTACCCCTATTGCATCCACCGCTGTCACCCCTTTTAGTCAAGTCTCTGTAGATCTTATCACAGATCTTCCTCCCTGCACAGGTTTCAATTCTATCATGGTTGTGGTAGACCATGGGCTTACAAAGGGGGTAATTATTATCCCTTGTATGAAAACCATCTCTTCCGAAGGCGTCGCCCAGAAATTCTTCAAACATGTCTACCGAAGATTTGGATTGCATGATAAAGTAATCTCTGATCGTGGACCACAGTTCATTCAAAATTCTCAAAAGCACTAGCAAAGATACTCGGTTACGACATTGCTGCATCCACTGCTTATCACCCTCAAACAGATGGACAAACTGAACGACTCAATCAAGAACTAGAAACATATCTCCAAATCTACAGAAAATTGGGTAGAACATCTCATGATGGCCGAATTTGGCCATAATCACTGAAAACATGACTCTTGTAATGCATCCCCATTCTTCCTAATGATGGGATATGAACCACGCGCACTCCCACATGTACTTCCTGACTCCACAGTTCCTGCTGCAGAAGAAAGAATCTGTCTTCTCCAGAAATCACGAGAAGAAGCCATATCCTGTCACAATCTCGCTATGCAATGAATGGCAGAAATGATCTCATGGTAAGAAATACTAACCATGGAAGATTGGAGATAAGGTTTGGTTATCTGGAAAGAACCTAATCACTCTGTTGCCATCAAAAAAACTAGCCCCTAAACGATACGGACCTTTTACCATCACTGCAGTATTATCCCCGATCACATTCACACTCCAACTACCAACTCAATGGAAAGTTCACCCCACATTCCATGCTTCCGAATTATCGTCCTATCATGAAACAGAAGTCCACAGTCCAAATTTCATAGAACCACCTCCTGACATCATAGATAACGAAGAAGAATACGAAGTTGAAGCAATTCCCACAAAGGAATGGGAAAACGAAGACGCTATCTCATATCATGGATTGGATATTCCTCAGCTAGCAATGAATGGCTTCCCAAAGAGAATCTCTCTCACACCACAGATTTGTTACAGACTTATAAGAAGACCCATCGCCTCTAAACTACGAAATCATTCCCTTCGAAACAAATATGTCCATGCCCAATGATATCGCTGAAACCTTTGTTCTCAACACTGTCACTTCTGCTCCTCCTGGAACCCCCGCACCTTCTGATTCCGTTGAACAATACTTCCGTCTCATTGAACAAATAGAAGATCAAGCTCTCATTGAGTCCGCATTACTCTGTCCTGCACATGCCATTGAAGTAGAACAAATTCTTCTTGAAAAAGAATGATTTGGCACTGCAGTCATCATTAACATCATCCACACCGCTCATCTCATCGAAAGAACCACATTACAAGTAGAAGATGCCGGTCTCAAACAAGTTTTCCTCCATTTGCAGAAATGCATTCGCACTATGTCAATGCACCTTATTCCTCATGACATCCGCGAAAATATTATGGAAGCTATCCATGTCATAGCAGAAAGATCTGCTGGCGTCACTAGACCCCCATCACCCATGCCACCACCACCGTACATTATCCCAATTCCTGTACCTCCACCAAATGTGCAAGAAATTACCATTGAGCATCCGACTACTCCTCACATTGAGCCTATGGTACCTAACATTCAGGTATCACCTATCCCTGTTACAGAGGCAGCTGAGACATCGCCCTCTTCCCCCACTCAACAAATCTCCCATCCTATCAGACATTACCCACGATGCAAATCAGTAAAGAAACCTGAAAGAAGTACTTCCCCACTGATTTGTAATCTTCGAGATCGTACTCCTACCCCACCAGCACCTTCTAGTTCTTCCACCGCTTACGTCATTAGGACTGAAACTTGCGACAATTTCACCTGTCATAACTGTCACGCTGTAGGACATCATCACAAGAACTGTCCTACCTATCATTGTCGTGTTTGTTGCAACCTCACACCAGGACACCTTTCCGTATTCTACAAAGAGTTAAAAGGAAAAATCATCATGTCTACAGACTTTAACAATCCGAGATTCTACGACACTCTCAAAGCATGGGAGAAAGAGATCAATGAACAGGAATGATGCACCTTGGAAGAAGACGAACTTTTATTCGGTCGCACAGAAGCTGACCCTTGCTATTACGAGAATCAAGATAACTAGTTGATGTCGATGACTTCAACAATACAAATGGGGTAATGTTACAGTTAGCGCTACCCCTATACATTTTCTCTTATCACTCACCATTGTATTACATCATGGTCGCATGTTGCCGCCACTAGACTCCCATCTTCTGGAACATTCCAATTGTCTTATGCGTCCCTTAGCTTATGTGTCTCTTTCCTTTCTTGGTTATCCTGAAACCCGTTGTACTTATATCACTTATGTGTCCCCTCTGGTCTGTGTGCTCCATATGGACTATTTAAGCACATAGTTATCGCTGTATTTCTTCACTCTAATTTTACTAGGTTTTACCTGGAACTTCCTCGCTGAGAACCTCCAATTCTAAGTCGTCTGAATCTATCTCAAGTCTAAGACACTCTCTTAGTCTTGTCTTAGCTGAATGTTGTGCTTATTGCACTTCATATTGAATCTCACTTGACGATAACTCTTATTGAGTTGTCTTGTGTTAGAACTATCCTAGTTCGTAACAGCAACAGCCAAGAAATATTGACATTGGTTGCAACTACTATCACTCACCTCCCACTGTAACATTAGGTGTGGTCCCTTTCATTGATCTGTCGCCATAGTTTTTGATGTCAAGATGACAGGCGAGCACACACAAGGGAGAGCTAGACAAACGAATGTATATCTCAGTCTCGTATCAAGGACTCTGTGTGTATTGATGTACCTAGACAAATGAATGTATCTAGGTGCTCTGTTAGTTCTGTAGAGTATGCGAGGGTATGTAACTACTCACATCTCAGTCTCGTATCAAGGACTGAGATGCGTACAGGACGGTGTAAGGCCTTTTAAAGATTCTACAGTAACAGGTAGAGTAGGAATAGAAATATCAGTTTGAAACATAAGGCTCTCGGCCGCTGTCAACTTTGCGCTCGTACCTAGCCCGACATCACTTTCATCGGGCCTCTCGTCCCGATTCCTCTGAGCTCAACACTCCCCTCGAGTGCAACCCGTGTTCATCAGGCCTTGAAGCTTCTGAATGCGTGGCCGTGGCAAAGGCTTTGTGAAGATGTCGGCGACATTGTCCTCTGTAGGGCAGTAGGATAGGGTGAGAGTGCCGATTTTAATGTGCTGCCGAATGAAATGGTATCAGATGTCAATATGCTTGGTATGGGCATGGAACTTTGGCTTGGATGTGAGGGCTATAGCAGCCTGATTGTCGCAGTACATGGGGGTAGGAGTAGGCTGGACGTCGTACAGCTCCTCAATGAGAAGCTGGAAGTACAGGATCTCTCGAGTGACTGTGGCGAGGGCGATGTATTCTGCCTCTGCGGTAGACAGTGTGATGAGTGACTGTTTCTGGGCACTTCAGGCAATAGGGCCACCGTTAAGGAGTATGACATACCTGGACATCAAGTGTCGGTGAGGTTGCGATGCCCAGTCAGCATCCACATAGGCCTCTAATCTGCCTTCAGTTATCCCGAGGGTGAGTCCATAATCCACAGTACCTTTCAAGTATCGCATGACGTGCTTACTGGCCTCCCAGTGCGCTTGTCCTGGGTTCCTCATGAACTGGGAGAGCATTGCGACAGGGAACACAATGTTGGGGCGGGTGCTGGTTGCTGCATACATCAGCGAGCCCACCGCCCTCTGGTAAGGTATGTCTTGCATATCTGCATGCTCGGCGAGAGTCGAAGGGGAGTTGTCAGTGGACAGGATGGTTCCTACGTCAATGGGGATGGTTGTGCTCTTTGCATCGGTAAGGTTGAACCTTTCAAGGACAGTCTGCACATAGGCACCTTGCGAGAGAGTTAGCGTGCGTGTGCTGCAATCACGGCTGACCTTGAGGCCAAGGAGCCACTTCAGCTCTCCTAGGTCACTTATCTCAAAGTGCTCCTGGAGTTGAGCTTTGAAGTGTGTGATGTTGCATACGTGGTTGGACGTCACTGCCATGTCATCTACTGACACAATGATGATGGTGTGCTCCTGGGGTGTGTGTTTGTAGAAAATGGCTTGGTCGACCTGTGAGCACATGAATCTGATCTTGGCAAAAACAGCAGCTAACTCCTCATGCCATTCATAGCCCGCTTGCTTCAGCCCCAGCAAACTCTTCCTCAGCTTCAGTATCTTCCCCTTATCTCCAGCCTTCAAGTACCCAGGTGGCGCTCTCATATACACCTCCTCCTTAAGGTCAGCATAGAGGTAAGCACTCTTTATATCTACCTGGTGTATTTCCCAGTCACTTTGGGCCGCCATAGCTAGGACTGTGTGGATGGTGGACATGTTGAAAGTGGGGGCAAACATGTCTAAATAGTTGACACCATGCTGCTGATGCTGGCTGTTTGCCACCAGGCATGCGTGGTGTTTTAGTTTCTGGCCGTCCGGGCCTCATTTCATTGCCAAAACAAAATGGCATGGGATTATGTTGATGCCTCGAGGTGCGTTCACTACTTCTCAAGTTCCGAGCTTCTTGAGCTGACTAAGCTCATAGTCGACTGCTTCTTGCCACTCCACTCCATCTGGTCCATTCAGGGCCTGCTGCAATGTTGGCTCTGGCTCAACTGCAGCCATAGCATGGTGGTAAGTGATGCTTTCTTCATCCTCATGCACTAACTCTTCTGGTTCGCAGGTGCTGACTGCTACTGCAGCTCTCTCCCCCTGGTTTAGGGTCGCATAGTACCCTGGAGGATAGTAGGTGCGCTGAGGTCTTGGCGTTGAAGGAGTCTCAAGTTCCAAAGAGGGTCTGGGTGGCATAGAAGGAGTGGAAGGAGTGGGGGGCATGGCATTCTGGATGGTTCCTGCAGCTGGAGCTGGTGTAGGAGTTGTTGCTGCTGCTGATGACTCCCCCTCATCCGGTACGTCCATTGCCACTGTCATGTTCTCTGGAACAAAAATGATGTTATGTTCTACTGACACCTTCCTTTTCTGCAGCCAATAGACCCTATAGGCCTTGCTCTGGTGGTCTACACCAACAAATACGGCCTCCGCTGCCCTCACGTCCAGCTTCCCAGTACCCTGGAGATGGACGTATACCGGGCACCCAAACTTGTGGGTGAGCTCTAGGGTAGGACATTGGCCTGTGACGAGCTCGTATGGTATGTGTCCGGGGATGGTGTGTGACAGTAAGTGATTCTTTAGCCAGGTCGTATAGCTGATAGCTTCACCCCATAGATACTTGGGTAGATTGTGTGCTAAAAGCATTGCACAGGCATGTGCAACGAGGGTGAGGTTCAGGTGCTCGGCTACACCATTCTGCTGAGGTGAGTCATGTATGGTCAGCTGCTGTTCGATGCCCTGCACCCGCAGGTGCTTTTCGAAGTCCTCGCTCAAGTACTTGCCTCCCCTATCAGATTGCAAGGTCTTAATGCGCGCACCCTCGTTTTGGCGGGTCAGCCAGGCCTCATACTGTTTGTAGGAGGTAAGCACCTTGCTCTTTTCCTTCAGGAAATGGACAACCATCTGACGGGTGTAGTCATCTGTGAAGCTCATATAGTATAGGCAGCCTCCCAGACTCTGCACATGCGCAGGACCCCACAAGTCAGTGTGGATGACGTCGCCATATTTCTCGGCGCAGTTCTTGCTCTCCTTCAGGAATGGGTGGTGTTTTGCCTTGGCCTTGGTGCAGGCATCACAGAACTCTGGTTGAGATGTGGCATCCACCTCAATACTGGTAATCAAGCCCTTCTTTATCGCCTCCATGACAGCAACTTGGGATACATGGCCCAGTCGCTTGTGGAGCTCGCATACAGTGAGTTTCACCTTGGTGAGATTCACTCGGTGGGTCTGACGTGCGAGGACTGTGTACAGTCCCTCGACCTGCGGGATTTTGGCAATCGTGTGATGCTTGGGACCTGGGGACAGGATGCGGCACATAGTGCCTTCGAAGTGGATGGCTAGACCGGCAGCTGTAATCTGGTTTGTTGAGACCAGCATGAATGCCATATGGGGGGCGTATAGTGTGTCGTGGAGGGTAATGGTAGTGTGTTTGTCTCCCAACAGTAAGTCTAACTTAATGTTCCCTCTCCCTATGGCACTAACCTTTGTCCCATCAGCTGTATGTATGTCCTGTGGCTGAATGGACATGAAGTTCTCGAACTTCAATCGGTCCTGTGTCTTGCTACTTAAGGGTCTTATATAATGTTGTGTATAACGACAACACTATTATACACGGAAGACATCTTGCCAGTCCTTAAGTACACGGTCTACGACTTTTCTAGTTTTCGTGGTAGATAATGTGGTGAGTTCTTGGGAGGATTTAGATTGTTGTCCTCTTCTTGTCTTTGCATAGTCGTACCAATGTAATATGATTTGGGTTCCTGTCTGTGTTCTAAAAAAAAGGTAGGTATGTTTCACCCTAGTAGGTCGTGTTTCAACCTATGAAAGTCTGTTTCAACTTTGTCGTGTTCTCCTGAGGTTCGTGTCTCACTTTCCGTTGAAAGGGAGAGTCAAAGTATGTACAAGTAAAGCTAGACTGAGAGCTGTTCAATGGTTGTATAAGACACAGTTATACAACAGTTAGATGAGACGATGACGACGATAGTTGTATAGCGATCGCGGTATACAACTATCTGATATTCCGATAGTTATATGGTCAACCCTAGTAAGGATCCGTATAACTTTATGTTTCAATGATGAAAGTCTACCCTTGATGTCAACAAGTCCCTTTAACGAATCAACGTAAGGACGGTGACGAGTATGGCTTTGATGATCAAAAGATTATAGTGTATACAGTCAATCTCCTGTAAGGCAGTGTATAACTATAAAAGGAAATGCTTGGTAAGCTTACTTCAAGGCACTACTTGGCCTGCACTTTAGATCTTATGTAATCTCACTTGTTTGAGAGAAGGTGCAAAGTGGGAAGTTATATTTTTGGGATCCCCTTACATAAGCAAGATTGGATCTTGCTTTTAGATCTACATTACTATATAAGGTAATCCTACCAAAGCAATTACAAATGGGCAATTTACAAATGACAAGCTGTTTGAAATTGTGTGGAGCCATTTGAAATTGATGTGAGACATTTTGCCAATTGAGTCAATATGAGTCATATTGCCTTTTATGGCAATGTATGACTAAACAAATACAAACCTGTAAATTCACCAGTCACATGATGTGCTGACAAAAATAGTGGCTGAAAGAAACAAAACAGAAATAAACAGAAGTGTGGCTGAACAAAACCCAAACACAAATAAACAAACTGAAACATACAGAAGGTCACATGATCACTAAAAATACAAGGTAAGATCAATCTGAGAAGTGAGAAGCTAAATAAATCAAGGAAACTAGAGGCAACTCGGTGACAGCAAAGGACTAGACAATCTCTCATACCTTTCCTTATCACACTTTCTATACTTTCTATACGACAGGTATGGTATCAATCGCATACCATGCATGACACCGGGCAAAAATGCGTGCTCGCTCTGGAGTCGATTATAGCACCATGACGTTCCTTTGGCATGTTCAACTGCTCGGCAACACTCGCTAAGTCTGACGACGTGAAGGCAAAATTATCCGGGGACTCGGGAGGGTCAGTAGTGGGGTTTGCAGAATGTTTTTGGCTACATCCACCCCTCCTTGACTTCTGGTTTGGTCCCTGACCTTCCTTTCCACCTCCAGGCCTCCAACAGTCTGTTTTATAATGGCCCTTTTGGTTGCAGTCAAAACAGGTGATATTGGGGTTAATTTCACTCTTGGCCGTTGGGCTCCTGCCTTTAGGTTGATATGTCTTGGCTGTGAATGCGCTTGAGGAGCCCTTTTTTGTGGTATGGCGGTCAGTTATTTGACAGTGCTCGTACTCCTCAGTGATGATGCTGATGAGCTTGTAAGGGGTGAGTGGTTTCTGGGCTATTTTCGAAGCTGTGCTAATGGATGATAGAAGGGGTCGGTATGATTCAGGGAGGGAACCAAGAATGATGGCCTGGAAGTCTCGATCGTCCAGTCCTGCTCCCATCCCTGCTAGGGACTCTCTGAGCCTCAATAGCTCTGAAAAATGAGCTTTTACGTCTGCCCCCTCGTCACACCTGGTCTCGTGCAAACGTCTGCGCAGATCAATCTGCACCAACTCGGTCTTGCCTTCATGGATTCAGCAGACCTCTGCCCAGATGATGGACGCCTCCTCGAGCTTTTGGACATGAAGTAAGAGCTGGTCCGTGATGGTACTAAAAATGTGTTGCTTAACGAGTGAGTTCCTCTGGTAGTACTCGTCTATTTTCTTGTCTAACTTGTCAATCTCCATCTGTGTAGGGATCGAGCCGTCAAGCTTCTTCACGTTGCTCGTTGCTGTATCAATAGCGAATGGTACAGGCTTTATCGCATGACCATTGACATATCACATCAGACCTCTCGCACCTATGGCCGTCAACATTCGTTCCTTGTAGGTTATCCAATTGCTCCCGTCGTTGGTGAGCTTTGGGATGTTGAATAGCGATGAGTTGGTACTGGGGAGCGTAGATTCCATGGCCGCAGCAGGGCTCATAACCTGTCAAGATGACAGGCGAGCACACACGATGGAGAGCTAGACAAATGAATGTATATCTCAGTCTCATATCAAGGACTGTGTGTATTGATGTACCTAGACAAACGAATGTATCTAGGTGCTCCATTAGTTCTGTAGAGTACATGAGGGTATGTAACTACTCACATCTCGGTCTTGTATCAAGGACTGAGATGTGTACATGACAGTGTAAGGCCTTTTAAAGATTCTACAGTAACGGGTAGAGTGGGAATAGAAATATCAGTTTGAAACATAAGGCTCTCGGCTGCTGTCAACTTTGCACTTGTACCTAGCCCGACGTCACTCTCATCGGGCCTCTTGTCCCGATTCCTCTGAGCTCAACATTTGATGGGGTAGGTCTGTCTATCCATGTGGGTAATATCTTGATGACGTTCACTCACGCACATTTCGAGTCTGCTGTATATGTGCATTGTAGTGTATTCAAGCGCTTTCAAAGTTAAGATTTATCAAGCGGCTGCTCAGCAAGGTACTCCGAGTCCCCTCCCAACTGCTGCCTCGTGCATTACATCTAGACTAAAAGATGATCCTCGATGGGTTCCTTACCAGGATGCTTGCTATGCAGAGAATTTGTCTGCTTTGTCGGTGAAAATCGTTACTCGGGTCTTGTGCAACTGGGCGACACCAAGGTCGACTCTCCAAATGTTCGCAACGAGCATGGAGTCCTTCTCAATGTGGGCGAGTTTAGGACAAACTTGCATGACAGTGATGTCGTGGAGGTTGAACTCAATGTCTTGAAACTGTATATTTGTTCATTTTATGTCCTCGGCTTTCTCTGACAGCTGTTACCAGATGGAACATCAGACCGTCTAAAGCTGCACCTCCCAACAGTTGTGACACTAATGGCTCCCATGCATACCAGCTTATATTGTGGCATATGTAGTTGCTGTGCGCAGCCTACATGAAGAAAGCTCTCCTGATTTGAAAGGAAAAAGGATGGCCACCAACGAGCTCCAAGGCCAATCACCTGCTAGGAACCCAAAATGCCAATGAAGAGTCGTGACATCATTGACATGGAGCTGGAGACTACTGACAAGTAGACTCGAATATTGTCTAGTGCTACATTTGACCTGCAAAGTGCCTGATTGGTAGGTCCTTTGACTGGTGTCGTTGAAACAAATTATGGGTAACCCCATGTACACCAACTTCGTAGAAACAGTATGGGAAGACTGCTCACATCAGGCAATCGACCTGAATCTTTTATGACCAGATACATGTGACAAACAAAAAAATATGATTTGTCTAGTTTTAGATTTAGATATCTTTCTCATGGTGTCGCACATTTATAACATAAGATATGATTATACAAGGGAGATACAATTCTGATATGTGTATTATAGGCCGACAGCAGTGTGACAACAGAACCTTCCAACAATTATAACCGGCTGGCCTCGAAATGCATCATGATATCTTAAGCTTTACAAATGTATGATATTAACACATGTGCAACGAAAGATATGATTATACAAGGGAGGCACAATTTTGATAAACATATCATAGGCCGACAGCAGTGTGACAACAGAACCTTCCAACAATTATAATTGGCTGGCCTTGAAACACATCACAATATCTTAAGCTTTACAAATGTATGATATTAACACATGTGCAACAGAAGATATAATTATACAAGGGAGGCATGATTTTGATAAACATATCATAGGCCGGCAGCAGTGTGACAACAAAACCTTCAAGGGTTGGCATCAAAACACATCATTGTATGTTCAGCCTTGATATTATCATTTTGTCACACTTGATACAAGGGAAATATAATACTGAGGTTCAGCTTTCTTAGCTGGACTAGTGGGTACCTTATCTTTACCCTTATCCTTATCATTTGATTTCCTTAAATTCTTGGGTTGACCATGAGGAAATACCTCCTCGAATCTCTCATGTCTTCCTTGAGTGGAGTTTTGAGTGACTCTTTCAACCGGGAATGTGTATGCTTCATCGTCTTCAGTATCAGTTTCTTCATCATCGCTCTGCTCATACCGGTTGATTGAATCATCTGTGTCAATATTATTGCTATCAGAACTCGCATAGTCTTTGATATACACAGATCTAGACTTTTTCAAATTATTTTCCTCATTTGTGTTATAGGAATATGTGTCACCACTATCCACCTTAATGAAGTGGGTTACTGGCACTTTATCCCCTCGCTTTAGCGCTTCCAAAACTGTTTCTTCAGGTAGGCATCTTACACCTCTTCCATCTGGTCTAGCTAGGTGACCTCGGGGTGTACGCTGTAGCTTACCGTCCAAAACTAATTTATTAACTTGTGGACACATAGGAATACTATGTCCCTTGTCACCACACCCGAAGCAAGTGCATTGGTTGAAAGGCGTGTTCGGTGGGTTATAGAACCTAGTACCAGGTTGTGGTCCCTTATAATTTGAACTTCTGTTATCATTTTGCCTTACATTATTTTGTCCACTTTGATTGTTGTAAGGCTTATATTCTGTTTGGGTGGTATTACCTCTTTTCAAGATAGGGGCTGCTATCATTTCTTTGACAGTAGGATCAATATGTGTTGCCCTATAGTAATACAAAGCATAGTCAGGGTCATCAAGTGAAATCGTATTCAATCTCTTGATGAGTCCTTCCATTTCATCCATAGATTCTGGTGATGTAATGCCAGGTTTCTTATCTTTTGAGGAAGTCTTTGTCTTGGCTTCCTTAACATTTCCTTTCCCTGTCTTTAGCAATTTCTTTACTTCCTTCTTATCCTTAGGCTGTTGTGCCTTCTTCTTCCTTCGAAAAAACTCAGTTTCAGACTCGCTAGACTCCGAGTCAGTATTCACCTCAGAGTTTTCTTCAGAAGAGGAGTCAGATTCAGACTTGGTCTTGACTTCAGAAATTAAGAGATCTGCATCAAACAGATCACAGTGTAGCAATTTCTCTGCTATTGTGACAACTCGGTCTACTGGGAAGGCTTCTGATAGATCCCTATCCGGATCTTTAGCCATGAGGCGTGTTTCAATTTTAATATGAAGTTTCTTATAAATTCCCTCCCAGAAAT
The DNA here is from genome assembly GCA_016628565.1 of Suillus placidus. Taxonomy (NCBI): domain Eukaryota; kingdom Fungi; phylum Basidiomycota; class Agaricomycetes; order Boletales; family Suillaceae; genus Suillus; species Suillus placidus. The sequence goes on from JABBWD010000073.1 coordinate 83,753, forward strand.
AGCTAGCATATTCTTCACTGGTTAATTTCTTGGCTTGCTCAAGCCATCCTCCAATACAAATAAATCCTCTCACATACTTTTTCCAAGCCGTGAGCATAGGGATTTTCTTTCCTCGAGTGGTCCTAACATAGGACAATAAATCTTTGCATCTATAACACTTCATGTCAAGGTCTGCATCATAATACTTTAGAATGTCAGCCTTGAGTTTGCTCCAGCTATTTAGCCTGAAGCTCGGTAGTCCTTCGATGAATTTGGTAACGTGTCTGGACATATACTGGGTGATCAATTCACATTTCTCTTCATCGGTGGATACATTGTGATAATCACACAGTTTTTCATAGTGTTTCAGAAAGTCCTTGACTTCTGAAAATCCCCCCTTGAATTTGGCAGGTGCTGCCTTAGATCCAGGGTTGGGTAATGTTAATATAGATCGACTAGTCATGATTTGACTGATAAACATGTTTTGTGTGGCAAGATTTTAATAGCGTGATTCAATAGTGCGAGTTCGATAATACATGGGCATGTCTTATACAATGAGTTAAGTCTTGAGTGACTTTGAATACGTGGGTGTGTCTTATATGATGAGTTAAGTCTTGATTGACTTTGAATATGTTTTGTGATTAAGTTCTGGTCGAACTTATTTAAATGATTGGCACAAATGTGCTCTTGAAACAAGAAGAAGCCTCCCTTGCGGTGGGCTCCAGTGATGTCTTGCTACTTAAGGGTCTTATATAATGCTGTGTATAATGACAACACTATTATACACTGAAGACTTCTTGCCAGTCCTTAAGTACACGGTCTACGACTTTTCTAGTTTTTGTGGTAGATAATGTGGTGAGTTCTTGGGAGGATTTGGATTGTTGTCCTCTTCTTGTCTTGTACAGTAGCACTAATGGAATACAATTGGGTTCCTGTCTGTGTTAAGGAAAAATGGGTAGGTGTGTTTCAACCTATGAAAGTCTGTTGCAACTTTGTTGTGTTCTCCTAATGTTTGTGTCTCACTTTCCATTGAAAGGGAGAGTTTGCATGAATATTCGTAAAGCTAGTCTGTGAGCTGTTCAGTTAGTAAGTTGTATAGCAAGCGTGGTATACAACCATTAGTTTAATACAATAATGATGATAGTTGTATAGCGATTTGCAGTATACAACTATTAATAATAATAATATGATATTTATACGGTCAACCTTAGTAAGGATCCGTTATAACTTTATTGTTTCAATAACGAAAGTCAACCCTTGATGTCAACAAGTCCCTTTAACAAATCAACGTAAGGACAGTGATGAGTATGGCTTTAATGATCAAATAATATAGTGTATACAGTCAATCCCCTGTAAGGCAGTGTACATAAGCAAGATTGGATCTCTTGCTTTAGATCTACATTACTATATAAGGTAATCCTAACAAAGTAATTACAAATGACAATCACAAATGACAAGCTGTTTGAAATTGTGTGGAACCATTTGAAATTGAGGTGAGTCATTTTGCCATTTGAGTCAGTATGAGTCATATTCATATTGCCTTTTATGGCCATGTATGACTGAAAAAATACAAACCAGTAAATTCACCAGTCACATGATGGGCTGACAAAATTGGTGGCTGAAAGAAACCAAACAGAAATAAACAGAAGTATGGCTGAACAAAGCCCAAACACAAATAAACAAACTGAAACATACAGAAGGTCACATGATCACTAAAAATACAAGGTAAGATCAATCTGAGAAGTGAGAAAATAAATAAATCAAGGAAACTAGAGGCAACTCGGTGACAGCAAAGGACTAGACAATCTCTCATACCTTTCCTTATCACACTTTCTATACTTTCTATACGACAGGTATGGTATCAATCGCATACCATGCATGACATCGTTCTGTAACTAAACTACTGTCAGGGGAATTAGAGCATCGTACAGCAAAAGAAGATACTGTTGAACTGACTGATGAGGTTTTGTTCACCAGCTGATACAGATCGAGCGCCGTCAAACACAATTACGCTGTATCAATGAACAGCAGCGGAAATGGGCCTCTCGTGCAGAATCTAATGAAACTGCAAGCGATCCTCACCTGCACCATCATATCGGTCAAAGCGAGAAGGTTTACAACAAGTTAGGTCATTACCTCCGCAATAATGTGGGAGACCCTGCTATCAAGGTAGTCCATTTCTTTATACAATTTACATCATTCTGAGGTGCAATTAAGGACTTCTTGCCACGCTTGAAAACACATATTCTGGATTGCCTTGACGCTGCGACCCCCGGATCTCCTGCAAAGGACCCCACTCATGCTGATAATCACCGTGATTCAATTCTATTCAAACGTAACTGAATTTACCACCACAATCTCGCACGATTCAATTTCACATCATATGATGTGCGAAGATCTCAAGATGTCATCAACCCCAAAACTCCTCATTATAATATCATGCTTCTCCAACATGATCCCAATGATGACAACCTCAATGGTGATTACTGCTATGCCAAGGTTCTAGATATTCATCATGTCAATGCAATCTGAACCAGGAACATCTATGAATCCCATCGAGTTGAATTTCTCTTTGTTAGGTGGTACCAATTGGTACAACACCATAACTGGGAAACACATACTTTGGGTCGCGTTCGTTTCCTACCCTTATTGAATCCTGATGCATTTGGCTTTGTGAGCTCAGGAGCTGTGCTTGGGGGATGTCACATCATACCTGCTTTCTCTCGAGGCAAGCGCAATCTGAGCGATGGAATTTCCCCTCTTGTGGGAGATAAGCATGACTGGCATGAATACTACGTGAACAGGTGAATGATCCTATACATTTTGGCTATATTTACTGATACCACGACCATTGCTAGTTTTGTTGATCACGACTCCCTTATGCAATTTCACTTTGGACTTGGTGTGGGGCACATTTATTCTCATAGAGTAGGGGTCTTAGCAAACCTTAGCTCAGATGCGCACTCTGCCACCCAGACTGAAGATGAGCCTGTGGAAGGTGGATGAAGTGTCCTGGAGGACACCACCTGGCGACATACAGGTGATGGTGAGGCCGATGAGGAGGATGAAGACCACGTTGGTGTCAAAGAACTCATCCCCTTCGAGCAGGAACGTAATGGAAGCTCAGAGACGCTCATAGATGCACTAGACAAAATGTACACTGACTTTACTTTGGATTATGAGAATTAAATTACATACAACAGAACAGTCTACCCCAGTGCGAATTGGTGCAGAGTCATTTCCTACCTTAATCATGGAAATCGATAGGTCCTGGCCATCACTCAACTTCAATTTGTGTCCTGTCTGTTACTATTATGCATTGGCTATTACTTTTCAGTCATCACTGATTCCTGGCCATCGCTGACTGCTGGCCCCCATTAATCGCTAAAGCTGGTCAGTCCTCGCTAAAGGCTGGTATTTATTGAGTCACCACGACTTTTTGCTGTACAACTTAATCCTAGCCAGCACAAGGTAGGTCCTTGCCATATGACCCAATCCATCATTTGTTAACGCCATCATCAGACAACAAGTCAATGACGGTTTACACCTACCTCTATGACCACAAATCGAAGAAGGTCTTCATCTTGGTTAAGCTGGATGTAAGTTACAGTCAGGCTGTGTACGGTGGACAGTCCTGATTTGTTTTCTCTAGCACGAGGAGGTTTGCCATTCTCCATCAGACATCGCCTTGGCTAAACTTGTGCTTTCAGCATCTCTTTGCAGGGTTCCATGGCCATCGGTTCATCATTGTCAGATACATTGCTATGCATGGCCAAGTATCCACCTTATATGTAAGACTTCGTCTCTTACATCTGTCATCTCATGGTATTGGTTTGTAGTGTGATGAATCTGTTGTGGAACAAAGTCCTTGGCTTCAGGTACTCCACGTTGTCGGGGTGCTGAACGTCCCTGACAATTTCAATGTCGGCAATGATCACCCGTTATTTGCAGTGACAGTGAGATTTTTGCATGTTTGACCGTTCATCTCTAAAAAGAACCTAGCCTAGTGACTCTAATTTTCTTGTCAAGACCCCATATGGTAGGCCCAACATCCTAGGGAAACCAGGCCTGGTGTGGTTCGTAAGTATTGCTCTTACTTCAATGTTATATTTCCCTAATTTCACTGTGCTTCGGCAGCTCTCCCAGCTCTTGCATGTGTCAATCCCTTTCAACCTGCTGCTACCTCCAAAGGAATTCCTGCACTTCACCAATCTCACCTTCAAAGACACATACAAGCTATCGCGCCACGCCGCTAATGAGCCTGTGGCCTCAACATCCGGGCACTCCATGCACTCCACTCATCTTGCCATTACTGACCAGCTGCCTCCCACAGCCTCCTTGACCGCCACAGACAATGCATACCTATTGGATACCCTCCTGGGCCTTGCACCATACATCCCTTTTGACATTCAATCAACAACCATGATGCACCTTCTCGACGACAACGACATGGGCTGGCCAGCTCCCAATCCCTTCATCGGCAACCTTGGAGAACCTGGCCCTTTGGAGAAGCTGAGTGAGGTTGTCACTGGCAAACTGGCCCCCATAGATGCAAACCTGGAGCTTCATCCAGACTTGAAATGGAGAGATTCAGATCATCTGTGGGGGAAGCTTGAGCCGGCTGACAAGAAAAAAATACTTCGTTTGTTGGGGGAAAAGCTGTGCTGCTGGTATTGTGTTATCAAGCTCACGAAAGCCCTGATCTTGGGTAGTCTATGGGTCGGAATGCATGGGAACCCATTCAACATATCTGATGTGAACAAGCAGTGGGTCATTACCTCCAGCTTCCTAACTGCCCTCTGAATCGACAGGAAGACATACACAAATCTTATGGAACAGCCATGTGAGTGCCTTATGTTTTCATGTTTCGCGTCATTATCTTACAATTCAAGTAGTGATCTTGAAGAAGGGTAAAAAAGGACCTCTATCAGATGGCAGGTTATCCACACCCATGTACACTGTATCTCTTCATTGCCTTCGCTCCCTCCTAACACATTTGAGCAGTTGCTTTCGCAATTTGAAAACAAAAAGTCTGAGCTGAGGAAAGTTGTCAAAGGTGTCATATCGCCAATTACAGGCTTTTGTGCAAAGGACAAGATAATGGAAATGATAAATTGCTATCAGGCTCTACACATACATACTACACTTGTATTTTAATATTGCAAGATGTACAGCCCACGGCTGCCTGCCTGGATCGACCTCTATGTCCTCATGCCTTTGGAATATAGTACTACTGCTTGTCACGACGACTCAGGCTGAAACAGCAAATTTTATTGTTTGATTGTGTATAATTACACATCTAGACTCCCCAAATCCAAGCTATGCCAGCCTTTGTAAGTATCAAATTTCGATGTGGCATGCAAAGTTTGAGCATGACTGGCAGGAAGCTTTTTTTATTTTTACTATTGTGGAGTTTCAGATTGAAAAGCCTCAGGCAAACCTTGATAACAATCTGCTACCATCATCTCTTGATTATCCTCAACAGGGCTGCACACCCTGCAGCAGTCTTTTTATACCCATACTGTGGTGCTTATTCAAGGTCAACTTCTAGAGGCTACTAGGCAAGATATTAGCCTTTGACATAAAAACGAACAATGTTCTAGGTAGACCCTTTAAAGCTCATCCAACTTGAAGATGGCTGACCACCATAGCAGCTTGTCATCTGAAAAAGTCTTTAGCATTCCATCTTAAACTAATTCTGCCCCTCAGTCACAAATGGCAACTGAGAGTTTTGGTTTTCAGGCTGAAATCAGTCAACTCCTTGACTTGATTATCAGTCAGTACTTTCCATCTTTCATGCTTTATCCTAATCTTAATATTTATGCCACTCAGACACCTTCTACTCGAACAAGGAGATCTTCCTTCGTGAGTTGATCTCAAACTGCTCAGATGCTCTCGACAAAATCTGTTGTGCCTCCTTGACTGATCCTTCGGTTCTTGAGACCCAGAAGGACCTCTACATCCGCATCACTCTCAACAAGGAGAGCAAATTACTCTCTATCTGTGATACTGGTGTCAGCATGACCAAAGTTGACTTGGTCAACAACCTTGATACCATCGCCAAGTCTGGCACGAAAGTAAGCATCCAACCATTCATCTTGACTGATTTTCTGACCGACGTAACTTAGGTTTTATGGAGGCCTCAGCTCTGGTGCCGACATTTCTATGATCAGTCAATTCGGTGTCAGTTTCTACTCCGCTTACCTTGTCGCCGAGCGTGTTCAGGTCATCTCAAAACATAACAACGATGAGCAGTACATCTGGGAATCAGCTGCAGGTGGCACTTTCATGATCACTCCTGATACGCTCAGTGAACCTCTTGGTCGTGGTACTGAGATCCTGGTCAGGACTCCCATGAGAGGTCCGCTAGCAGGTGCCTGTACAACAGAGGAGAAACCGAGCATATGCCACAACTGCTCTTTTATTATGGCACACAAACTCGACTGGGAAAATGTGTTTCAGGATGCAAACAAGGTGATGATGTCCCACCATGCCTTGGTTAAAATTTTGCTGACTTTGATGGTCACATAGTCCCTTACCATATGGACATTGTTAGCCGGCTATATTGTCAAAGGTATCGCCCTCTGTGGAAAGCAGGTTGTCGAGGATGTGAGGACAGCCTTTGCATACACCGATCATACAACATACATGTTTCATAACTCAAGTCGATCAAAAATCCAGGTATACCCCATTATACACCGAGTTACTAATTCCTCCTGATTCCCAACAGCCTTCAAACCTCGTTCAGTTCCTGCTACGCATTATCCAGCCAACTAACCATCTCATCCAGCTCTCACTCTCTCCGCAACGCCATCAAAAACAACCAACATTTATCTTCCTCCATTGTGCAGTTGTTCCTGCTGCACAGGATGGAGATTTTGGGTGATATGAGATTGAGCCGCTTGTGTTGTGGTGGTCCATATCGCCTGCATCTTCATTAGCCTGTCACAGGTACAATAATTGGTCTTTACTTACGGTTGCTGTTTGACTAGCAAACAGTGGCTCTGGTAGAACTAGCTGAATAAGTTATATCTAGTATCAAGTCTAAAATCAGGCAAGCTTCACTAAATGGTTACTTCTATAATACTCACATCTTGTGATTGAGCAAGTTGATGATCTTGAGCTCATGCTTGATCATCTCGTACTTGAGCGCTCTGAGCATTGAACTGATTGTTGTGCTCCATGGACTTGATATCGACGTAGTACTAGTAGTGATCTGATTGTCCGCACTTGGACCATTTTCGTTTCGTTTCGAGTGCTACTTCTTGCCTCTTTTGGCAGTTCAAATTGTGATGGACCACCACAACATCACGTGCAACTTCCAACTTCAATTCTCCTCAGCAGCGCTCCAACACCGCCAATGAATCTGGCCTGCCCCCAGTGGCAATGTATGCATTTTTATTGTTGTGCGACGTACAGGTGTGCTAATCCCTTTCTTTTTCTCGACCCTGACATCAGTAAACCGGTGAGACCAAGACACTATATATTGGTGCATCCTGTGGACCCCATCACTCTCAATATTCCTCATTATCTGACGATAATCAAGACCCAAATGGACCTTGGCATCATCGAGCGCAAGCTCATGGGATCTAATTCCGCCAAGCCAGAGACCAATCCCAACATTACACGCTATTTCAGTGTCGAGGAGTTTGTCTCTGATGTGTGGCTGGTGTTCAGCAATTGCATCACATTCAATGGACCGGACCATGTGATTGCTCAGGCAGGCAAACATGTCAAGGCTATCTTTGATAAGCAAATCAAGCAGCTTCCACACTCCTCGCCAATGCTGAAGTTCCTGGTCTCTTTGAAGGAGATGAACATGCTGCGCTCATGACAGCTTGCAAAGAAGGTTCTCAGAGGGATGGCTGGATGCTCGACTCGCACAAGGAGCTTTGTTGATGGTTCACTTAGCAGGTCGCTAAAAATCTTCATGTCATCTTCACTATGAACCCGCCTGAGAATGGCCTTGCTTCTCGTGCTGCTACTTCTCCTGCATTGTTCTATCATTGTGTTGTTGACTGGTTTGGTGACTGGTCTGACCAGGTGTTTTATCAAGTTGGAATGGAGTTCATGCATATGATTGACCTCAATCTGCCTTCATACACCCCTCCCGCACTCTTCCCCATCACATATCGCGAGTTGTCCATGCCACCAGTTCATCACACAGCAGTGGTCAATGCACTGGTTTACGTTCACTTGTCATTGCACCAGATTAACCAATGTTTGAGCCACCGGCAGGGTCGCTACAACTATGTCACACCACGCCACTATTTGGACTTGTGAGTTTCATCAGCCTCGCTTTGGGATAGTATTAAACATTTTGTGCAGCATTAACTGATGATCACCTGAGCTGGCAATTGAAGTCACTCCCATCGGATAATTTGACCATGGAGAATGCAATTATGTTGAAACGATTCAACCACTACCCTCTCATCATTGATCCCACAGGATAAGCCACCACATTCCTTCTCAATGAATACAAGGACCACAAGATCACTGTCACCAGCTTCTTGGACGAGGCATTCCTCAAGGTCCTTGAGAGTGCTCTTCATTTCGGCAATCCTCTTGGAGAGCTATGCCAGACAATCCCTATTCAAGCCGGTTCTCAACAACATATTGGAGCATCCAGATGATTGGATTCCTTTCCTGCAATTGAGTAGTCCTGAATCTATCGTTCCAATGCCATGGGAACCCAATACGCATGAGTGACCACACATTTCCATTGTGGGCGACCACTGATCAAATTGCAGCTGCCGTCGAAGCACTGCATTCAATGCTGATTGTCAAGTGCCTTCAGCCCAACAGACTATTACAGTCCATGGCACTATTTGAAATGTGTTCCAGAGCGACCTGACATCCAAATTAGACCTGGGCACCATGGTCGCGAATGAGGTGCCAGCTGCAACTCCTTTGGCCCTTGTATTGGTTACGGGTTATGATGCCAGTTACCGTGTAGAGAACCTCATACAATCTACCGGGGGGTGTTCCTCCTCAGTGGCCATGGGTTCTCAAGAAGGTTTCACGCTAGCAGACCAAGCAATCACGGCAGCATCCCATCAAGGGACATGGGTACTTCTGAAGAATGTGCATCTTGCTCCAATGTGGCTAGGACAGCTGGAGAAGAAGCTTCAGATGTTAAACCCTCATCAAAACTTCCGCCTTTTCCTGACCTTAGAAGTGAATCCTTCCATTCCTGTAAACATCTTATGCCAGTCACTCATCATCATGAATGAGCCTCTGCCAGGAATCAAAGCAAACCTCTTGGACTCACTTGGATCCATAATGCCACAGTGGCTGGCACAAGGTCCATCAGAGAAGATATGTCTGTATATCCTATTGGCATGGTTCCATGGTGTTGTCTAAAAGCATCTCCGCTATGTCCCATTAGGCTGGAGCAAGACTTACGACTTCAATAACTCTGATATGGCCTCAGCTTTCAGAACCATCAACACCTGGCTCAATGCAGTTGCCAAAGGACGAGCAAACATAGACCCAGCAAACATTCCTTGGGATGCTCTTAGAACACTGATCAAGCAGTCCGTCTACGGAGGAAGAGTTGACAGTGATTTTGATCAGCACATTTTGGACGCCTTTGTCAACAAGCTCTTTACGCCTGCTGCATACAACGTCGACTTCAACCTTGTTCCAACCATCAGTGGAAGCCATGCGCTTGAAGCTCCTGATGGCACCAAACTAGAGCATTTCTTATCCTGGGTTCAACGCCTGCCTGATCGCGAACCACCTGCATGGCTAAGCCTTCCTCCAACCGCAGAGCGTGTCATTGCTGTAGTGCAAGGTATGCAAGATACATCTACATTGTCACCTCTCTGATTGCTTCGTTTTCAAGGTAATGAATTACTTGGTAAATTGCGCAAGATGCGGACTCTAGCAGATGATGATGAGCTTGGGAGTGCTGCTGGCCCCTCAAAAAGTCAGACCTCACAGCAACCTGCATGGATGCGCAACCTTCACAAGCGATGCCGCGAATGGCTCATGCAACTGCCTTTGGTGAATTTAATGATGGATTTGTGGTCCACATGTTGCTCATTGTTCTGTTTCAGACATTGAATACTCTGTCAAAGCAATCCAATGACAATCCTGATCCTCTCTATTGTTTGTTCTTCCGGGAGGCCTCAATCAGATGCAAACTTCTCGACCAGGTTCACAAGGACCTGGCAGACGTGGTGAAGGTGTGCAATGGGGAACTGAAGCAGACAAATCACCTGCAAACTTTGATGAGCTCCCTGACAAAAGGTTCTTTGTTACTGCCTTTCGATTCTGCATTGAATACTGATGTATATCAGGAACTATTCCTTCTCACTGGAGGAGATACAAGGTGCCAAAAGTCATGTCCATGTCAGAGTGGATTCCAGATCTGGCTCGTCGGTTGTCTCAGCTCGATGGCATAACGAGCATGCAACAAAATCTTTCCAATGTGGAGGTGTGGCTTGGTGGACTGTTCTTCCCCAAAGCATATATCACAGCGACTCGTCAAGCTGTGGCGCACCGCAAATGGTGGAGTCTTGAGACACTTCACCTGTGCCTCGACATCGGTCAGATGAACGATCCTGCTGCATTCATTGTTGATGGTATGTTGTTTATTTCCCCTTCCTTTTCGCCAAGCTCAAACAATGTCTATAGGTCTTGTTCTGGAGGGCGCTGCTTGGGACACTGGGAATGAAAAGTTGGTCCTCAATGACGGGCAGGCTGTCCAACTTAATGCCTCTCAAATTTGCTGGGTGCAAGACGATTCCAGTAACAAGGAACAGCCTGCCAATCTAGTCACACTGCCGGTTTACCTCAACAATGACCGCAGTGATGTGATGTTTACAGTAGATCTGCTATTCGATGGACATTTGGTGTTGCTGGTAGCAATGAGGGGCCAGGGCTGTTTGTCTGACCGCAAGGGGTTGAGCATTTGAGTCGCTAAAGTCCTGCACAATCCTTACACTACTTTGTATTAATTTAAATCTACTCCAAAACATGAATCTCATCCTAGCTACACGAGAGAGACTTGCTGAAATGATAATGGACTAAGATGTGAGTTGTGCCGGACATGGCACCTATCATAGGTATCGGGTGACCATTTGAGTGGAAAGCTACTAGCGATTGACAAGAAATTACGGTGGACATATCACAACGGCCAGCAATGACCATTCTGTGTCAATATTGTGCGGATTTTGCAGATCTTGATTACCAGCTGGATTATGTTGCAAACGGTGATCACAAAGTCGAGTTCAGGCAGCAGGTGACCACTTTTTTGGAGAGATGCTGGACTTTCTTCAATGGTGTATCTACAAAGAGCACATTTGCGAGAATATCCATGTCTTCATCAATATTAGAGTTGTCTTGCAATTTCTCATCATTCTGTGCCATCGTGCCGGTGCTTTGATATTGCTATGTATTTGGATATAATATGAGGACATTTGATCTGATTTTGCCAAAAATATCTATCAAAATCATCTCATGGCCGATTTCCTGATGGTATCGGCTACGAGATCACCGTTTTCTGTATGCTGTATCGTTGTCTGCTGTACAAGCCGGCATTTCTACTAAGTACGTGCATGCTCGTCGGATTGGAGTGTCATACGACGGTGACCGAGTAAAGCACTTCCTTTGGGAACCTTAACCTCAACATGTAATAGATCAGGTTATATCCATATCGATCGAAACCACGAAGGTCAATCAAACTTTGCTATTTGCGTGTACATACAGCGATTCAGCGAACAAACATGGTCGTCTCAAAAAATATTCGAGCCGATTGAACGAGACATAGGTATGGCAAATGGAAACCATAAGTACAAGTCATACAACGTAAACATAGCGAGAATCGGAGTAAATTGTTATCAGATCAGGGCATGGTAAGTCAGAATGAAAGCATGCAAAACGTCCCGAATTCCCTTTCAGCCTCACTTTAGGTTGATGCCAGAAGTCAAAGGGACCTCATATTCGTCGCAGGTCACCTCAGAGAAGCGAATCTTCTGACCAACTTTAGGGTTGCCATACTGATGGACGAAAAAAAAACATCTTTAGCGAAAGAAACCCTTTGAAAAGCAGTAAAACTTACAAATGTCAGTCCAGGGTCAGGCATCGGGCAAGCGTATGACACTGCACCGCCATTGATACCAAACATTTTAATGGCGCATTCACCGCCAGCACAAGAAGGAATACCCGTGAATTTAGCGGCAGTGTTGGCATCAGTGGTGAATTCCATATGGTTGCCATCTTTAAGGGGGGTATTAATCCACCCTTTCGTTGACTTCGTGTCTTTGTACAATCCATGCTGATCTTGAAGGGAGAAGGACTGGCCCATCTCAACCTCTTTTCCACGTGAGCAATCAGTGGTCGAATTGCAAACTTTGAAGGGGATATCGACGAAGAAGCCGTCTTTCTTGTACCAGATGGAGTCCCGGTCGATGCCGAGTTGGTGGCCATCGGAAAAGGAAAGGATATAGCAATGACCATATTTGATGCCTAGGTATTTGCCATGCCCACAGACTGGATTGTTCGTGCACGTGCAAGAGGGTTCGACACCGCCAAGTCCATTGCCACACGTCTGAGGACAGGGACCATGGATTTGGACGCACTGGCCGTCGACCAAGTGTGTCCCAGTTGGGCAGCGATGAGGGGGAGGAGGGGGAGTAATGTTTGGGATGCACATCCCATTGCTCATGTGAAACCCAACCGGGCAGCACCCACCGTGCGCAGAACCGACTCCGTGATCATACGTCCATACGTGACCCTTGGCACAGCACTGTCTCAAAATAAGCATGATTGGCCGGAACTCGTATCGAAAGCATACCTTGGCCAACTGTGCAGGCTTGTCGATCCATGTGAGACCACTCACATCTGGACAACATCTCTTCTCTTTGGTGTCCTGCTCAGCTACTCAGTATTGGTTCCGAAAATATATGTACGGACTTACCGCGTCAATATGCTCAACACCCAAGCAGAGTTCTTTGATCTCTACCCGACGGCAAAAAGCTTGACCTTCGTCATCATGGACTACTGTCCAACCATCGGTGGGCATGTCTAACGATACACATCAATTGAGCCTGCTAGTGAAGGTAGATTTGACCGCAGAACTGTACACCTACGTTTCTGCTTAGCTAATTCCGCACAGGTAGAAGGAACAGCTGGACAGGGACCATTCCCGCATGTCGAAGGAATATAGAAGGCCCGAACTTGTTGACAAAGCACGACAGAGGCTTGTGAGAGAGCTAAAGCGGCTATATAAAAAAGTCGCATCGTTGTGGATAGCACACTAGAGGAGCTGCACAGTGCACATTTATACTGTTGCTAGCGCTTTACCCCTGTAAAGGAGAGCTGAAGATTGGCATCGGAGCTCAATATTAATGATGCACACAGCATCGAATGAACAAGCCTCCCGATTCGTCTGATAAGTGGAAGAAACATGACCTACGTAATTTCGGAATACACGTACGACAGTAGCCGGAAGCATATCAAGTAAGCTCTTTCTAAATTGACAAAACAGTGACAAAAGCTAGAGGGAAACCCCCTTACCTGTGCACCAGCATTGATTTGTTGCTCGTTGTGATAATAAACGAATTTCCAATCCGTCATCAAATGTTGCCCTGGATAGGAATTCGTGGGATCAGTTAGAAACAACTGTGGATCACTTACTTGCTTTAATCACTGCAGTGGAATCAGAACAAAGGATGATCTGGTAGCAAGATACACATAGACCAGACCAAAATCATGTACTGAAGACAGGCTCGGAGCGAGTGACCAACAACGTGCGTGAATTCGCGATTGTACGTCCACTTGCAATCACAACGTAAAGCTCGCTATGTCAGTTTCAGCGCTGTTCTAACGACAGAATGAGGTGAGGCTGCCGATATCCCATGACAGACAATGATCCAACGGATGGCCAAGGAAGATCCTGGAGCCAATGCGCAGATCGAAATGCGCCGGCGATATATCCAGAAAAAGCGTGATCAAGTTTCAATGGATGAAGCGGCGATTACCCCACGTTCGTTGCCAAAGTTATGTCACCCGCGAAGAGCGCTCTGACTTACAATTCTGTCAATGGAACATAGGATTGACTCACCAATGATTATCTCAAAGCGTGGAATTTGGCTAGAACGGCAAGCTGAATCCAGGCCCAACACATCACATTACCTAAATCTGCAGAAGGATCAATCAGAATAGCTGGATCGGTTCGAGAACAAGCCGGGGCCCCATAAGTTTTAATAGAGCGCGCATTGAGATGAAAACTGCGGAAATTTTCAGCGCCTGTCTCAGCCGTGGCCCGTGGCTCAGCGGCTGCCATTTTGAAGGTTGAATCACTCAAGATTCTGCTTTTTGAGTGACCTTTGCAGCTTCTTGAGTAGTCCAAGGATGCGGGGCTCACAGCAAGCGCCAACAAAGCTCTAATGTAAAAGACACCCTTGACGCGAGCTAGATCTGTAAGATCGTAAGAATGACACATCTTTAAGACGAGAAACTGATCAGCTGGATTGATTATGATGCGACAGACTGGGACACCAAATTCAAAGTTGAACTTACGTTCGCAATATGTCGGAGTCTGAAAAACATTTCCAGTAGGTTCAAAACAACCTAAACGAGCCTTTCAAACTGTAACTATAACTGTCGCTGCCTTTGGACATCTCAACACTAGGTAAATATTCTTGCAATTGATACAACTGGTCTGCGGTTTGGAAAGCATTTCTAGATGGCGACAAGGTGCGAGAAAACACTCTGACTTTCAACGTTTGAATCAAAATCTAGGATTCTAAATGCTGCAGAAAGTCACCCACTAAGCACCGCACACGACAAGGATAACGGAGGCTGACTATTTGTATATCCGGCAGTCCGTGATACCCTGAGGCCGTGATCACTCGGACATACTCCTCCAACAAAGTTCCAGAAAGTATACACCACCCTGGACATTTGTGTGAATGACATGTCACTCGATAATGCGCCACCAACAGAAGACACTCAATCTCCGATCGATAGTGGCACTGTTCCTTTCTACGAGCAGGCCCAGGCCTCGGGCGCAGGTGCGCCTGGTTTATTATCTGCCTATTTACAAAATACGGTCTATCGTCATCCAAGTTACAAGTGATCATCGATCAGAGGCCTTACAGCCTTCACCAGACGAAGTTTCACTCTTTCCGTCACCCTGAGTCACTACCTTCAAATTCGCCTCTGGCGCACTTTCCTATCGCCTTTATCGCTTTTTCATGGCCAATAATAATATATAACTATAACTTACAACCATTGCACGGCAGCCCGTCGTAGCCGATGCTTAAGCGCTCAAGCGCTCACTGAGCACCTCTCCTCTCGGTGTCGGCCTGCTAGACTCATACCCTTCAATGGTTATCCCACTAGCGCATACGTCCAGTAGATGAGGATCCTTCATATTGTTCATCAATCCAGTACACTTTGACTTTGGCAAATCTTGATGTTAAAAGACCCCGACATCGAAAGCGCTCAAGGCACTGAGTGTGCATGCCTTTCATACTGTGCCTGTCTGGTCGTGAATTGGTTCTTGTCTTTTTTGTTTGGTAGGATATTAGTCCGTGGCACGAATTTCAGCTTAGACCTATCCGACTATCGAAATTCAGCAAACCGCGAAAACTCAGCTTTGGGGAAATTGGCCTGGTGCCAATCAGATTTGGACACTTACCGAACGGGTTCCCATTGAGGATCAGCACACTTACGGCCTCAGAAATCGCCAGTAAGGCACTGCTGCCAACCTCTCGGGTGATGATAATCACTACAGTAAGCGTCGTCCCCGCTCCAGGCCGCAGGTGTATCGCTAACATTGCATATTCATCAGTTATCACCCCCACGATGGTGCCAACCAGGCGCTAATTTATAATCCCGTCGCATAATGGTCGTGTGTTGGCTAGCTTCTTGGTTTGCAGTGGATCTTCCAGTGTGACGGTGACCAGAACGGCTGCTTCATGAAGTCTTCCCGCTCTGAACGATACCTTGGAATCGAAGCGACTCCTGTGATAGCATTAGGGTTGTCGCTGTTCCGTCCCCTTTCAAGTGGGATGTCAAAGACTCTGATGTCGAAGGTGTCCATAGCATTAGGTGAGCATACCTTTCATATGTGGTGCAAGTTTGCTCTTGGATTCATTTTCGTTTATTTCGTTCGGCGGAATATTGGTCCATGGTACAAATTATAGCTTGGACCTGTTTGACTATGGAAATTCGGCAAACAACACGAAAGTTCAGCCTTGCGGACTTATCGAGCATCAATGATAACGGAATGAATGCAAGACTAAACAGCTTCATCCGGCGTGTAATTGTTTGACAAGCAGTGGCCAGAAGTAGTGTAACTATGTCCAATAAGGTCTGAGGGTCACGCGTACGTCTGTGATGGGTATATCAATGAGGGGGCACAATCATGTTGTAAACGAATACTACAGCTCGTGCAAACTTTATCTCCGCTATGCATATGCACACCTGATCAGTAATACGTAGATATTAGAGACGCAGTTTACGTAGGGATAATTTGGTTGTTTGTGGTGACGCGCTGCGGCGAAAACGGAAGCGTCTACATGTCCTGACCTCGTCTGTATGGCTATTGCGGTGGAAACATGACGGATGAGACCTCACTAAAAAACCAATCGACTTTGATGTCTCATAGACATACTAGATATTTGATGATTCGGAAGCAAATGCCCTCCGAGTAAACAGGAGGGTGCATAAGCAACCTCCGGGTTTATGCTTGACCGGAGATCTCTTCCACAATGTCGTGGAGATTTGCGGCGGTCGCGGATTTGTGTATGTGGGCGAGAAGATACTGATAAAGTTATGTCTGACTTGCATGGACAGACAGGGGTAAAATAACGGCATGAGTGCCATGAAATGGGCCCAGGCCAGCGAAATGAGTTGTTATGTAACATCAATCAAGGGATATATTTAACGAAGACATTACCAGCCGCATGGCCAGGAGATATTGATTAATGTCTTATCGTGGAATATGAAAACAAATACGAACAGTGGCTATGATAGGATGCGGCCCAGCCTGTCAGAGAACAGGTAAGAAATCAAAGGATCAGTTGGATGCAGGGGGGAGTTGACGATTAAGGGCCTTGGATTGGTTTAACCGATTCGAATGAACGTTCATCGACGGTAGATGAGTCAATCGAGCTACAGTGAAAGTTGTACGTATACGATAGACAAGCGGGAGTAAGCCCCCCGCGAAAAAGGCTATGTCCAACATAGGGTCTACGACCCCAAAGGTCAATAAATTTGATTTAAAAAAAAAGTTGTACATGCCTATCCCTGGAATGAAAGGAAGGCCTGCAAGTATCGAATCTTCGGTAACTCCGGTAAGAACGTTCCAGGGACCCGAAGTTTGATATGACTGCGGGTGTACGACATGGCCGACTTGATGGGAGCGGTGCATGGCCATTCAGACGAACCATGTTGTCTTATCATCTCTTATCAGATAAGGAGGCTCATGTATTGGGCGTCCAATGAATAAAAATAGTGCACGCACCTCTGCAGCTTCGAGGAAGAAACTTGCATTCTTACTACCAAGTCCACCTCAACAGTGCTCAACACCATCAACCTCTAGTACAATGGCGCAGCTCATTGCCAGGACCACAGCCATTCGAGTGTTTGAAGACTATACAGACCAAATAAACGATGTAGCGGCTTTGCCCCGATAGACAACTGACTCCAAAGACAAGACGCTGGAGCCAGTCTTTTGGACTTCAAGACCGGAGTTGTGAAGATGAATATGAATTTTATTTTTGGCCATCTACGCTCATAAAGCTCAATGAAGGGGCATCACGTGCATGAATTGGTGGTATCACGAGATGGGAAATTGATGATACTTATGTAATAATAATGTTCGTCTGGCACAAAGAAACTAGGGAATCTCTTCACCCAAGCCATCAGCTCTCGAGGCCCACTCTGTCGCTGATATCTTATTGTTGGACTTTTCCACAGATAGCGCAGTTCTAGCCACCAGCTCATACAATGGAACGACAAAGTTTTGGAATACGACAACATGGCAGGTAGTACAAGGAAATCCAATCCAAGCCAGTTATTGGGTCCGGACCGCTGCGTTCGGTATACTTCGCCGTCTAGCGAACATGTCAGCCACAAGGAACACCGTCGCAGACTTCTGAAGTTCCAGGGTCACACAGACAACTTATCACTCGCATGAGGCCTGGACGCGAAAAGGCGCACGGCTTCTCTCAGTTGGCGACAAACGGGAGTGGGATGCGTCGACCTGGATTCCTGGAAGCAGGTCGGTAATCCCTGGAAGGGCCATACTGGCATTGTGCGTGCCATTGCCGCACATCCTGCTGGCATCCTCGTTGCTTTCGCATCCTATTACGAAGATGTCCAGCTTTGGCGGTTCTCAGATTGACGAAGACCCTGCAAAGGCGTGTTTCCACCCTAGGCTCGTATAATGCAGTGCGAGCATACTTCATGCAGATCCTCCCATCACCACGATTGTTCGCGAAGCATCTATCACAGGAGACTTGTCGACGACTGAAAGCTACTCACTCAAGAGATCGAAGCTGACGCCAGTGACTACATCTCCTATGCCAACCGCTAATGGCCTGCAAACTCGACTGTGACAGCGCCCATCAAGATGCAGTCAAGGTGACAATGACCCATCATGCCCCCTTAGAATATGCTAACTATCATCCCAACATAGCCCCTCAGCATACAGCTTTCGTTGATAGGATATGTCGCCAAAGGCATTGCCCTCTGCGGAAAACTGTGTGTCCGCAATGCCAGAACAGCCTTTGACATCGCGTTCACGTTCGCGAACGGAGACTCGAAGACTATTCTTCTCCTTTTCTTGATCAAGGCAGGTTATATTTGTTTTGCATTCACCACGCTTTATTAAGGGTTTCAGGCTATCGCATTGTTCAATGCAAATGAACACGAAGCGGCAATGATCCGTGTTAAAGAGCTAGCTACTGGTCGCAGTGTAGATCCCGTTGCCTGTCTTGTCGTGGAGGTGAGCACCATCCACTCGATCTTTTTTGAGATCCTTGTTTATTGTCCATTGGGGCTGAGCCCTATGCTGGACATTACCTACATGTATGTACTTGTTTCGTCTCTGGATATAAAAATTCGTTTGCGTCACATCTAAAACAACGGTTCCGGCCGGAGCGGGAATGTCGATGCCGGCAAAGATGAATGGTTGGTTAGCACGGTGCTGTCACGGGGTCCGTGTCTCCTCACTGTTTGTTCTTCTCGTTCTCTGCTGGGGGGGGGAGACATCTCCGAACGTTCCTTCCATCTTTCGCGTGCGGGCGATGTACTTGAGGACTGCTCTCATCCCCTTGCTCTCGTTTAGCAAGTACTGGACGTTGCATTGACGTGGGCCGACTTCTGCCCTGAGTGCGTTGCGCTGTCTGACGTAGGCGGGGCAGACTAGTAAGAAGTGGTGGACCGTCTCCTGGTGCGCATTGCATTTCTCGCACTTGGCTGACGGAGCTCTCGCTATGCGATGCAGGTGCTTGATAAGTGCGACGTGTCCTCTGCGGAGCTGGAATAACAGGGAACCGTGTTTTCTGGGGAGAGTCTCTATCTTCGTGGCGAATTTATTGGACGGGGCGGTGCGGTCTATTGTGCGGAGGATTGTGAATCTTGGTAGGCCTTCGATATTTCTACCGCTTCGTCTTTGATCTTGCGTTAGTATGCCTGTCTTGACGCTGATTTGCTCTGGGGGAGCGTTCTGATCTCTCCTCGTGCTGTCAGCAGCGGCTTCGGTAGCGTGCGCTTGTTTGAGGTCCCCCCTCTGGCCGCCTCCTTCGCTTGTTCGTCCGCCGCCTCATTTCCCGGGATGCCCTTGTGTCCTGGCGTCCATCTGATCATCAACTTCCTCTCATCATCGTCGGGGATGAGTTTTTGTAGTTCGTCGTGGAAAGTGTCCATCAGATAATGGCCAGGTTGCGGCTGTCGCGCGTATGGCTGCTTGATTGTCGACTCCCAAGCGATCATACACTGGTTCGTACGTTAATCGGTTCGTCTGCGCTTCGCACATCATGCGTATCTGTAAGTCCAACTGGGAACCATTGCCTTGGATGAAGGCAAGCAATGAGGCTACGAAGGCTAGCACACGTGCTTGGCTTTCCGGTGAGTCTTCAGTAATGTCACCCATGCTACGGTCCTCACCCGCCTTTCACTTAGCTTTCAAGTAGAATGAAGGGCGACATATTCTGCCAACAGAGACCCTGCCCTCCCCGCGAGCGGCTGCATATACATTTTGACACGTGTACATCTTTTGTGCGATTGACATCGCTTGTATTTTCTTTTGCATTCATATCGTATGTTGGTTCATACCATGACAGTGGATCAAAGATTCTACAATTTTGCACCTCCCCGAACGGCAACGTTCGTTTGACGCGTGCCCTTCACCGTTGATTCATTAGAGTCCGACGTCTGAAGACCTTCGATTGAGGGTCACTGTATCCCATGTTAATCCCTTCCACATACTGCCCGTAGATCACATGTCGGACAGAGAGATACAAACGAGGGCGTCCATGTTGTGTGCCTGCTGGTCGATCTGCCAGAGATGCAGGTGCATACGCAAGGCGAGGATCGCGAGGATGATAACCTGGAAACTGTATGTTGGTGTGTGTTTGGGGTGTTATCAGTAGGAATGCACAGACGAATTTGGAGATGCGTACTCTTGGAACATGGCGTGGTACTGGTACTGGGTGTGCGGAATGTCAATGTCTTGGCCATACACGACTTGAGTGTTCACGTACATAGAGACACTTGGACGCAAGGACGTTCACCGCCGACAAAACTTCCGAAACCAAAATCATCATCGATGAGCACGGAAAAATGCGTGATGATATATACATGTCTTGACTCACACAGACCGCAAGTATAGTAGAAAATGTTATTCTTCACTAGGACGGCGTACAGACGACCGCTGGCCATCCGCCAGCTCTGTATAGCACGTATGAGCGTGAGAGACATGAGACCTAGAGAAACGTTAGTCAGGCATCTGCGCATATCTATGTTCCAGTCGACAAACCCAGTTCAAACACAAACAAGGCAAGAAACGGTACGAAGAGGCTGTCGCTGTTACAACAACCCGTGATGCCTGGGATTGCGCTGCTCGCATCTGTGAAAGTGGAGAGAGAATGTGAATGGTGGGCGGGGCGCCAATCAAGAGGCGAGAGGCCGTACATGATGCGGTAACAGCAGAGGCAATGGAAGTGCCGGCGCATGCTATGAGGGCAACCTGACTGATGCCTCTACAATGGCCTTGAGGTGCGGTAGGAGCTTTGAACTCACAGGCAAAAAAATCACTAAGACAACGAGCGCGAATCGATTGTGTTTCCAGAGTGCATATGTTCGGAGGACGAAGAAGTCTGGATGAATGGGATCAGAACGTACTAAGGTATGTTGAGGGGGAGGGGAAATACATTCGGAGCAACCAGCTGATATCTGGCTGAGAACTGTTGGAGGAAAGGGGACTCTCAGCAAGGATATGCATGCATGTCTGTACCGTGCACATACTCGAGCAAATATTAATCAAAATTTTGCATTTCTGGCAATGTCACATTGTAATCAGTCAGCAAGTATACCGCGTAGTTCACATACATCAGGGTTCTCGTTCGGGATAAAGTTCACTGAAATATGGCAAGTCAATTCATCACCGGAACAACAATCTATGCTGAAGCCAAACGTACTATATAGATGCCCGATAAATAGGAGAAAGGGCACAGATCGGGTAGCGATATAAAGACCTTTTACCTTGGTCCATCGCGATTGAAGCAGGAATGTCCACTTTGAACAGCACGTGATGATCAATATGAAAATGAGGCTTATGATGAAACGCTACCTCTTCTTGAAGTGAACAAGCACAGTCATAGGTCTGTAAGCAAGTTTAACAGCGGGCGGCAAGACATCAAGACAAGCTCACCCAGAATGTAGCCATCGACGCTGAGCTTTGTCAGGACAGGGAAGCGCGATCAGGACTAGTACGCACTGTATACGTACTGGTGACATGTGAATCCATCTATCACTATCCCTTCGAAGTATCGAAAAGAAAGAGACGTACTGTGTAAGTCTGCAGACTCATCGCCGCTGCAATATCGTCAGGCGAGTACTTCGTCTCCATTCGGTCGAGGGGTAGAGAATGGGTCTTGCGCGCAAGTGATACACACATGCACCTGCTTATGTATCTCCAGCCGAAAACCGCCGAAGTTTCACCTTGAGAGGGATGAGACGCAACGTTGAAACAGTGTGCGGTGTTATGCAATCAATATATAACAAATGGGAATAAGCCATCGCAGTGCTCCAAGTCGGTTTGCACCATCTGGACCTCCCCTTCACTAAATATCAGTCGGACTGGGCTAGTCCAATCGGAATTTGCACTCACCCCGCCGAAGGTGAGTACGTAAGGATTAGCAAGTTTTGAAGTCAAACGATTCAAGAATGATACCAACGTATATATCGGAACCATAACCTGTGTGTCGCGGTCAAGTATAAAACATTTGTCGCCCTCTCGATTGCTCGAGTTTGGTGTGCTTCAAGTTCTGACTCCAGCACACCCAAAATCCTGATCTTGATACATTCATCTACCACTGCTAGCAGTGGAAGTTCAATATCTATCAATGTTAAATAGATCAACTTGAAATCCATCCAGATGCACCTCCCGCCCACAACAGAAACTGCGCTGTTTTTTAAGCGCACGGATCCCAGATCTGACCAAGCTCAGTTCAGCTAACCTCGTACAGTTCAAACACCATTCCATGAACGTTTGAAAGACGCCGAACGTCACGTCGGACTGCCCGCAGATGAAACGTCAGACAGAGGAATAAATACAAGTGCGCTAGAGCGATGTGCATGTCGGTCTGTCTGCCATAGGTGGAGGTGCATGCGCGTGGCGAGGATCGCGAGGACGATGAATTGAAAACTGTATATAGGTATGCGTTTGGGGGTGCTGTTAGTAAGAATGCACAGCAGTATAAAAATACGTACTCTTGGAACATGGCTTGGTATCCGTACTGTGGGTACGGATGACTAATGACTCGGTGATAGAGGAATTTCATGGTTCACGCACATGGAAGAGCAGCAACGTGAGCACGTTCACCGCCGAGAAAACTTTTGGGCCAAGAATCGTTATTTGATGAGCACGGGGAAATAGCCTAAAACACGTGTATTGTCCTGACTCACACAGACCGCATGCATAGTAGAATATATTATGCTTCACCAAGACAGCGTACAAACGGCTGTTGGTTGACCGCCAGCTCTGTATAGCGCGTATGAGCGTGAGGGACATGAGACCTGGAGAGCATCAGTCAGGGCGCGTCTGCGTAGATGTATACTTCCTGGTGACACACCAAATCCAAGCCCTATCAAGAGAAGAAACGGTATGAAGAGCTGGACGACGGCCGAGCTCTGGTAGCAGCCTGTGATGCCCGGGATCGCGCTGGTCGTCCCTGTGAAACTGTAGTGTGAATGGTGGTAGAACACCAAGGCGAAGGTAGGAGCGCGTACACGGTGCAGTGGCAGTAGTGGCAAAGGCAAAGGTTATGGATGCTACGACGACAGCCTGACAGATGTTACACAAGTTAGGGGTGCAGTGAGGAGACTCACAAGGAAGGTAGTGATCATGGTGGCGAGCACAATTTTGTTGTTGTTCCAGAGCGCATATGTTCTAAAGACAAAAAAGCCTAGGTGAATGCGATCAAGATCGCGCGAATTTTGCGGGGAAAGAAGATATACATTCAGAACAAAAGACTGATATCAGGCTGAAACCTGTGAGGTATGGGTACTGCTCAGCGAGGATTGCATGCGTGTATGCACAATGCACGCACATGAGCAAATATTATTCAACAACTGGCATTTCTGGGAAAGTCATTTGGTCAGCGTTAATGAGGTCAATGAGTCCACCGCGCGTTCACATACATCAGAGTTCTCGTTTGGGACGAAGTTCACTGAAGCAGGACATGTCAATTCATAGCAATGAGTTTAGGAGCTGAACGCACTATATAAATGTCCGGCTAAGAGGAGAAAAGGCACGTATCGTGCGACGACATAAAGGCCTTTTACCTTGGACCAGCGTGACCAAAGCAGGAATGACCACTATAAACGGATTATTATTGTCAATATAAAAATGAGGCTGACCGAATAAATTACCTCCTGATGAAGCGAACAAGCATAATCGTAGATCTGAACAAGAGAGTTTAACAACAAACGGAAACGCAACACATTCAGACAATCCCACCCAGAATGTAGCCATCGACGCTGAGCTGTGTTTAGAACATTAAAAAAGCAGTTCGGACAGTGATACTCACTATATAGGTACTGGCGGCACATGGGTTGTCTATTATTATCAACAACTGTCGGGTCGAAAAGGGAACGCACCGTGTAGACCTGCAAACTCCTTGCCGCTGCGACATCGTTGGCCGAATACTCCGCCTGCATCTGGTCGAAAGGAAGGAAATGGGTTTCGTACGCAAAAAATCCACGACACGTCTTCTTATCTCTTATACATGAACAGGGAAACGAGCAAACTCCGGGCGCAACGCGGACACCGTTGCAGGAAGGAGGTTAAGCGCTTAAGTCTCGTCATCGAGAATCGAAGCTCTGCCGCTCGAGTTCTGGAAAGGAAGCGACGTCAATCTGAATGCGAGGTGTACGTATACTGCAGGCGTTGTGATAAGCCATTGTGCTCAGCGGTACAGGGTTGTGACACCAGGACCTGCTCGCATTATAAGTTGGCAACCTGAAGCCCACCACGAAAATCAAAGTGAGAATCAGTAAAATCATTGATCGACGCCGGCATTAATTATAATTCAATACTAGTCTGTTTGCACATCGTGATGGTGAGTAACGCCGCAAACACTAAAATGAAAAGATGAAATAAAGACAGACTGTAGCAAGGCGAATGCGCAGGCCGTGAAATAACGACGGATGGTCATATTGTCCGATATCCAAGACTATGTAATGGCGGAGATAGTGCAACGTCCCAGAACACAGCAGAACCAAAGTAAGCAGGTAGACAAGAGGCGGCGCGCGAATAAATCCAGTGATTAGCCATTATGCTGCATTGATGGCCAGCTCGATGGGGCAAGGGGCCGCATTCACCTGTGTGGATTGGGACTGGGTTGAAGGCAGCCCAGCAATACCCATCGTAAGAATGAGCTTGAAATTTACGCCTGTCGTTCTCATGAGCAAACAGAAGCAATCATGACATACATACTGACCTGGCCTTGACCCAGTAGCATAAAGCCCAGCATTCTTGCAGGCATTATACCACTCATTCCATGTCGGATCCGTGTCATTTGATGCAACATACGAGAAGTTAAGCGGGATCTGGATCTTCGGATATGACTTGGCGGGGAGGGTATCTTTTCCAAAGTAACCCGTGCCGACTTGAAGATTCGTGTTCGGATCCCACACTTGTGCAGAGATGTAGTTGAAGGTAAGGGGAATGATATTGGCGGTGGTATCAACTTGAATGTCTGCGTACGCTGGAAATGAGAAATTGGCTGGGTACCGGGAGAACTGAGTTGGGATTGAGGCATTGTAGCTCCCAGTGGCGGCAACCAGAGGTGTGGAGCTGTTGAATGATAGACCAGGTACTCGAGGGATGGTGATTGCGAGGATAGAGCCAATGCTACAAAAACTGTCAATATCTTTGTGCTCAAGAAGACGAGTATAACTTACATGGCAACCAACCCAAATATGAAGAAGGCAAGGAACTTTTTAGTGAACCACTTTCCGCACATACCCGTCTCCCCGCGATGCCAGGCTTTCCACTTCTCCTTCCTCTTGTCACTCTCAATCTCTCGTCGACCCGACTTAGTCATGTTTTTCATCTCGGATAGCTGCCATTCCGGACCGAGTGCAGGCACCGTAACTAGCTCTACTGGAGTGTGAGCACTGTCGGCATCACCCTCTGTCTTGGCACCAGGCGGAGGGGGAGGTGGGGGAAGCTGATGATAGCTGCGTATCGGTTAGCTTGGTGGAACACGTTAGCTCTTCCATGTGCATACCCTGCCTCTTGATGCTGCCCGATGCCGAAAGCAGTGCTGTATCTTGGGCCGGCGTTGTTGAAGTCTGCATAGATATCCCAGGTCTGAGCTTCCGGAGCTTCTTCTTCCTCATCACGTCCGCCTTTCAACGGTTCTAGGCGCCCGGCAGCAAAAAAAGATGAGGCGTTGTACCCTGCGGATTGTCCGCCTGTTAACATATCATGGCTCGCCCGTGGTTGCTGATCAGCATAGAAGGAAGAAGCATCGTCTCGTGGACGACTAGAGGGAGCGTAATCGGGAGATTGTGAATGATTCAGAACATCGAATGAGCCTCTACGCCCTCCATAGAATGAAGATACAGTCGATTTTCTGTCGTAGTCCATGGCAAGAGAAGAAGTAACGAGGGAAACGAAGAAAAAGAGTGGCTAGGTGGGAAGCGCCAACTCCCAAGGACATGGCACCGCACTTGCCATGTTTAGTATTTGGACAGGGTTAGGGTTAGTTTGAATCAGAACACGCTCACTGACTGTGTGACTCTGACCTTGACAAATCATCGCTTCAATCCTCGCGGTGGGCTGCAGAACTCACTGCTTCGCTACAACCTAGACAGGTTTTTTTAGCCTGCAGCTCATCAAAAATCATGCCGCACATCCAGAAAGTCATGGATTCCGAGTCAAAAGGAACTTCCTCTCATTTCAACGTCATGATCGATCGACTAGCCTGACTCTAGCACTACATACTAGTAATGTCTTACTGGTCTGTGAAGGTCTGAGACACCAGGAGTTCCGCATGACTCGGGATTCCTTTGAAGTTTTACCGTAGTCCACCGATATCGATTTTGTGAGTGTTGTGCTTTCTTTGACGACGAAAATTCACTTGATGATACTAGTACTCTAGCCGTTGACCCAGCTTGCCACGTCAGACTATTTTAACTTACCGTGCACCACAATGGAATCGTGGCAATATCCGAGAACACTCGCCTACCCATGGCAAATAATATGCTCTGGAACAGGGCATCCTGGGCGCCCTACATCCACCATGACTGCTCACTACTCGTGGTATAAGGACTATCCTTATCTTGACGCTAGGCAGCCTAACATATGATTACGCTAACAGCGTTCTGACATACATTCGGACAGCCAGCATTCCTGATCTACTTCAACCCGGCGGAAATTCACCATATTCAAACGCGATAATAGGCACAATCAATGGAAATTTTGCAGGTGGTGTTTGCGGTGCATTCGTTACTGGCTGGATGTGCGACAGATACGGTCGAAAAATGACGACGAAAATCGCTTCTATGTTCTCAATTCTAGCTGATATCCTCCTTGCATGATCCGTGAATGCCGCATGCTTATTGTGGCGCGCTTCATATCTGGCTGGGCAGCAGGTATGATGGTAGTAATCATTCCGATTTTTGGATCGGAGAATTCTCCGCCCTCCTCATAATGCTTCTCGTTTTGACTATGATGTGTCCCCTATGCGAAGGTTTTTGGATTGTTGCAACAAATGTGGCGACAGGATGGATCGCTGTTGGCACATATTACTCGACCAACCTGAGCTTTCGATGGCGATTTCCATTTGCACTTCAATGCGCATGTCCCCTTTTGCTCCTTTGCTGTAGTCTTTGGGTCCCGGAGTCTCCTCGTTGGCGTAAGTTTCCAACACTTCGATAATTTTGGCTTGTGTGTTAAGCCGTCTTCACAGTATTGATGCAAGGTAGAGACGCAGAAAGCTAGGAGATCATGTCCAGACTACATATTGACGGCTCGGGCGCAGGGTTCTTTGTGCAGTATGCTGCTCAGGCGACTGGTTCTATGGTCGTATACAGCTCGTCCTTCTATGTTTCATAGGACTGACGAGTGCCAATTGACATCTCTAGCATACATTCTCACTCTCTGCACAGCAATTGGCCTTGCCGGCTGTATGATCTCCCTCTCCCTTGAAAGCGCGATGGAAGCTCGCCTAGTTGGCCTTACACCTCACACGGGGGACGCTCTTGGCGTGTTATTTATATTTTGCTTCATCTGCATCTATGCTTGCGGAATTGATGCCACGTCATACGTCTATTGCAGCGAGATATTCCCGTCGCACATACGCGCACCGGGCATGGCATTCTCGATGACCAGAAGATTTTTGTCGACCGTTGTTTTCTTAGAAGTTGGCCCCACAGCGCTCACAAGGATTGGGTAGGGTGGTGTTCATGTGCCTAACAGCAGTGAATTTGGCTGTCATGCTCTATTTTTTCCCCGAGGTGAGGCTCCAATTTACTATAGTCCTAGCGCCTCTGATGATTGGATAGACGAATGGTCTCGCTTTGGAAGAAATCAACAGCAAGTTCGGCGATGCCGTTGCAGTGCACTTCCAGGAGAATGTGGTGGACCCGGATAACGCCTCTGGTGATCGAAAGACAGATGCTGAATCCTAAGATACGCTGGATCGGATTTTTCTTGTTCCCGCTTACAGTCCACTTGTTTGTCCTGTTGCGGTACATTGTACCCTCCCTGTGTAGGAAATCATTTTTGGAAAGGGGGCACGTGTGTTTCCCGGTACCTCTTTGCGAATGCCTCGGTGTGAGGCATGACCTCCCCCGGTCCGCCGTTCCCGCCGGCCGTTTTACACGCACAAGCCCTATCAGCGGGACCCGAGTGTTGTGGTTGATACTTGTGCTCGAATTGCCGAAGAAATCGTGTACGATAGGGAAGATCGAAAGCGGAATAAGATAAAGTCAGTGGCTTTTATTGGCGAGGTGTGCCTGTGTGTAGACCCAGGTATGTAGACTTGATTCTTTGTTAGATCTTGATCATCGCTTACTACAGAGTTGAGCATCGCATGTAAATCACGCATTATAGTTCAGTCTTGATGAACAATTGAGGTACTTCGACTGGCCGGAGACACTTGCATTCCGTGCATCATGCAAAGAAAACACCGCCGAGATTGTACGATGACCGCAACTGCAGATCGTACTACGTCACCCATCATTACCACCTTGACTATAACGGGCCATCTGATGCTGTATCAAAGATCCCGAATATTCATGATCGATGGCTGACAGGATTGAATCGAAATCCGGGTCAATCGCAAAGGCATCGGTAATGATATCTGTCCGTGTGCTATGCAGATTGGTAGTTGCGTACATGACAGGTGCGTCTATATACTGCGCACCATTGTCAGATTGGCGCAGGCAGCCTACATTTTTGCGGCTGCAGTGTCTCACAGTATTGTGATTTCTCAGGCTTTCACGCCTACGTGGTCCAGGACTGCTGTCTCTTGGAGATTAGTCTTGACCGACATTTTGAGAAGACGCACAATCAGAAGGTTGTGTCCAGGAATGGCTAGTTCAACAGCACTATCTGGACCTGCCCTTGGGATGCCTCAGTGTATTGTCTTTGTCAGAGAACACTCACAACTTTGGCCAGGTTCTAGCTGCCTGGGACCATAAATAAGTTGGCTAATTGATGACATTACTTGCAGTTCCTCATACACAGGCGACATGCCAAGAGGCTGTTCACAGTTAAACGCTGGTCAACTATGAATGCACGTGGATTGCGCCGTGATGACGATGCGATATACTTATATTATGAAGGTATGTCAAAAAGTTATTAAAAGAGCGGAAAGACTAACCGTCAAAGCAACGTCAACGCTTGTTGTGCCCCTGAGGCCTGAGGCAGTGATCAGCCAGAAGTACATTTTCCCTTTCCTTTACGACATCGTACTTGTTTTACCTGTGCAGGCTTCCTTGGTGCCATGCTAACGTGTTTTCTGATCAGGAATGGAAACGGACACAGCACTGCTGCACGGAGCAACAAACTATCACTAGAAAGTAGAAACTACTCATGGAAATGCTCCAGATCCTTGTGTTTATTTCCGCAATGAAACACTCCCTTTCGATGACGATTGGATTCACCCTGAGTAAGCTAACATTGTCAATTGCTAATGCCGAGGACCTCCACTGTCGCAGAACTTGTGTACACTGTAAGCACGCTCAGTGGCTTACTAGAGTTCCCATAATCTACACAAATACTGTCCGCAATACTGAAACACAAGCTTTCAGTATCACTGCCTTTTGGCGTTTTAGTTCATGAACGACAGTCTTGACTTAGTTACAACTTGGTTCGACGAGCCGAATTGAAGGACTCGAGCTTGTTCTCAGGCTGTCAGATTTTCTGCCACCTGGATATGCCTCGTTTATGTTTAATATTAGCATTGTCGAATACCTAGCAAAGTGTAATCTGGCCACGCGATCGCAAAACTCTGCGATTTACCATTTTCGAATGTAACACACGAAAACTCGAACGTTTCGACCAATTAGACTTGACTTGTGTAAAAAGATTAAACGTGCACCCCACCCGATCCTTAGCTTGGATTCCTGGGGTGCAGCGCCACTGTCACCTCAATGTGACCTTGACCTCACCTTCCGGCAATACTAGGGCCCAGTGGCTCTGTACAACCCAAGATTGTCTCCTGCATGTATAGCTACTCAAATATCGAGCCGCTGCTTTGAGAACATTCTGCAAGAGTTACGATCGGGAACAACCAAATGTCTCCGTACCCTTCGCACATGTTGGCACGGTATATTGCAAATTAATGAAAGGGGCCCAAGGCGCCATATATGTACTAGTGCGTAGATGATTCGGAAGGACAGGGACTTGACGAGGACCCATAGAAAACAATAATGACATAATAGCCGATCGGAACAAGCCGTACATACGCTGTGACATACAGTGGGAACCGATACCCAATCAAAATAACCTAAATTATTATGCGAGATTTATGGTGTA
Organism: Suillus placidus; assembly: GCA_016628565.1. NCBI lineage: Eukaryota > Fungi > Basidiomycota > Agaricomycetes > Boletales > Suillaceae > Suillus > Suillus placidus. The sequence continues at coordinate 114,471 of JABBWD010000073.1, forward strand.
TGTATTTAACTGAACGCTGCACCAATGCGAAAGGACGGGGTCAGCTTATGTTTCCAACTGTATTGTCATAATTCATTCACACATAGAATCTGAATTTGTAAAAAGGATTGTCATCTCCCGTGATATTGCCACCAATCATTAGCATCGGAAGGAGTCTCCGGATCGTCCGACAAAGGCGCGTCGCTCGGCTAGATTACACCGGAACATATAGAAGATCAAGAGCACCATATGTAATAGTCAATAAAAACGGAAGAAATCTGCATTGACGTTTACGATGCGGTACTAGCCGGCGAATTTGGGGTAGGTGCGGGAACACGCGGCGAGAAGAAGTCCGTGGGGGATGGAAGAAAGGCGTGATGTGCGTAAGCCATCGAACGGCGCTCCTAAAGTGAACAAATGAAATGCCAAGGGACCTAAGTAGGTAGCTGCCCATCTAGTAGAGTCCAACGGGATCCGTGTCCATACATGATCGTCAATAATGATGGATTTACTCTTGGGGCGCAGGCGTGTATTAGCCAACGAGAATCATCAATCTCGGGAACGAGCGAGCGAGAGCTCGCGCAGCCGTGGCGGACGGATCCACAGCATCTCAAAGCTCATCACAAGTCGGACGTGCTGTGCGTCCGCAGCAACTTGTTCTAGCACATTGTCAACCTCTCGAGATGGGCTCATCTACGTGGCGGCGCGGGGGGCGGTGATCCCGCGGATAGCGGACTGGACTACCTTGGAGCGACCGAGATGGCACTGTAACTGTGTAGAGGGGAGGTGCAGTTGATCTTGCTGTGTAAGGAGGGGGAGGAGGAGGAGGAGGAGGAGGAGGAGGAGGAGGAGGAGGCGCTGGTCTAGCTGGACTCAAAAGGTCGGGCCACGAACCCGATGTCTCGCCTTCAGTGACGGAATGTGAGGCACGGCGAGTGCCTGAAGGAAGTACGTATCCTGGCGCCAAAAGGTATATAAATATTAGTTTAAAAGACATCAATAAGGAACATGACAACTCACCGAGAACACGATGGAGAACGCCTGAAGCATGGAACTGCAACAGTAAATGAAGGAGGCAGACGGCGAACAGAATAGACACTGTGGATTGACAAGTCAGCTTTGATGTCGGCTCTACGGCGGCGGTCAGGATACTTACGGAAACCAGCTACGATACCAATAACAGGCTGCCACTGCAGGTCACTGGTAGTTGACGCAGCATTGTTGTCATTACGGCGGAAGTTCAGCACGACACGAAGGAGGGGAGCGCGAAAGGGGGGCATGATCGGTATGTGAAGCTTTGAAGAGTGAGTCACATCCAGCTGACATTAAATACTATGTATGTGGCAGTACATGCCTTACCCAGTTTTAGCTCTCAGTTTTAACATTCCCTGACATAAGTGATGATATTTTTATTCCCTATCCACAATGAGCGATCCCGATCCTCAAAATATTCAAGTTGAACGACAAACAGGGACGGTGCTTCGCGGGAGAAGAACTGACCTGTGCACGGCGCAAGAAGGCGGCCCATGGAACGAAAAGCTGCATAGAGAAGCAGCTGTTACGCTACCAACCATGGAAACGGGAGTACCAATCGGTTCTTTTGCGATACGCCATTACGGGCTCTAGCTCTAGCCTTTATGATGACCTCTGATAGTTTTCTCCCACAAAGCAAGTCGCTCGATGAGGGCATCCGTATTCGCTCTCGAATAAAGTAGATCATGAGTGTCGCCGTTCACAGGCACAGACCGTTTCCATACTAGCTCATCGATACGGGCCAGGAATTCCATGGAAGACCTGATATCGTCGACACTACTGGGGTGTGGACAGACCGGACCTTCATCCCAAAACTTAGAAACTAGGTTTATAACAGAACGAGGGGACAGTCGTAGCGATGTGATCAGTCCCTGATGAGATTGCGGTGTGAGCTTCACAACAAACCAAAGTTAGAAACTCACACTAAGAAGATTCTTTGCCTCATATTCGGTAAGGCTTGAGATTTCCTCTAAGTGACCGGATTCAAGACCTCCTTGTATATTGGTAGAAGCCTGTGCCTGAGATGAAGGGATAGTGTGATTGCCGGCGGGCTGAGCAGAAGGTTTTCCTGTTTGTAAGCCATTCGACGGAGAAAGCCGTTCTGTGACACAGGTACGGAGTTTTTCATAGCGTTCGCGGAGAGAGTGAATCTCGGAGGTAGCGTGTGTGAGTGCGTCGTTCAATTGTTCGAACTCAAGTGGTTTAGCCAAATCCCGGACCCTACCCTACCAGACCGCAAATGGAGAATATCAGGATCAGGCATGAAAACAACCGTAATCAACGCACCGCATGGACAGGCGAAAGTTCCGTGAGCGGTGCCGTTAGATCTGTGGTCCTCATTGTGGCTTTCTCTATAGAACTACCCTACTGTTATGAATTGGGGGATCCGCATCAGCTTTGTTTATAACGTACCTGATGGGGGAGCGGTATTTTATCACGGGGCACAGGATTTATGATAGCAATTTGCGCATTTGGCTCATCCCGAGATAAAAAAAATTGTTCGTCAGATCTGATGGGAACCAACTCGTCTGAGGAGGAAGAGTGCGGTGTGCGAGCTGAAGATGTGGAGTTCTGTATCTGCGTAATCGCACTCTGGATATTTTGGTCCAGTAGTGCGGAAGAACCGGCTGAGGCTAAGCGTGATCCCTGCCGCCGCCGCTCAGAGGATTGACTTGACGGCGACACGGACCTGGAGAGACCGCTTCTGCTAAGTATCTGGTGGGACCATCAACGGTAAAATCCTGTGGCATGAACGCACATACATCCTGTATATCATTCCCATACTGCGCACGCACACGGTCACGGTGGGTATCTGGACGGGTATTGGACGATTTGTTATCGATTATGTCAGGGCCTAAATTTTGTGTTGCGAACATGGAACGGATCTTGTCAAAAGCCAGTTTGCCAGATGTGTCCCGTAGTTGGACGGTGTGATGAGGGCTGTGTGAGGGATGTGAATCGGCTACCGCAATATCATGTATATCATCCGATGCGAGTAGATCTATCAGGGCGTCGAAACTACTGTTGGTATCATCCGCCGACTGCTGATTCACTGTGTGATTCCCATCAACACCCGCTAACTGTAAGTTCGGCATATTTTAAAAGCGAAAAGTGAATGTGATGGAATGTTGTACTGTCGATGTGGCAGTAAATCAACGTTTCGGCTCATCGAGGTAGATCAACAATTTATAACCTACTTATTACATAATCATTTATAGGTCCAGACAATGAGTTGCTTCGAAAATGTTGTTTAGCCTCCTTCAAGCTCGACGATTTGAACTGCGCAGCTGTGTTTGCTGTAGATTTTGACATCGCGCTGTTCGATTTTTTCAACGCCAAACACCATTAAAATCCTATACCCGCGGAGCTTGTCTTGCACTGGATCGGAGTACCTGACCGAGTTTGGTAGTGTCGATGTTGCGACCTAGTCCTGGTCCTAGCTGGACCGTCCTGCCAGGTAATTAACCTCCAAACCGTCAAAATTCTACAGCTCATTTGATGCAAGAGCCTCCAAACACTTCCCCTGCACCAACACCACGATCTGACCCTGCCAGTGATCTCGGCGACGACGAAGAGGATAACTATGACACACACCCAGGGAAAAGGAAGGCTATCGAGAACACTATTTCTGTTCCGAGGCCTCAGAAGCTTGCACGTTTCAATGATAATTATCAGCGCGAGAAACGCGCTGAGGTGTCTCAGTCTGGTAAACGAACGAATGGTACTGCTCCTAGTAGTCTAACGCAACCTCCTAAAATGGCCAAGACATCCCGTTCTTCTTTTTTGTCCCAGCCTGCGCGTGCACAGCCCGTGCGTCCTGAGAAAGGCAAGGATCGCGCATCAAGTGGACAGTCAAGCTCCTCGCTGAGTGATCATATATCAACCATGCTCCAGAAGCAGAATGTGCGGCTCAAACGCGCAGAGACAGCTCGCAAAACAGCTCGCAAGACTACTGGAAGTCGCAGAGTATCTACTTCCGATCTTATTCGTGCCGTACAGAAGCCCAGTAGTAAGTTTCCCCTCCTGATCTATTCTTCGGTGTATTGACAAGTATGCGGCGCGACAAGGCAGTTCCGAAGTTTCTTCCGCTGCTACTCGCGTGCGAAGAGGTCAGGCACATGTCCTTCCTGTTTACTCTAACCTTATCGTCTCCACCTAGTTTCCGATAGAAGGTTTCCGCGTGGTCGACCGCCTCCCAGTACAGACGTCATCGAGCTCACCGACTCTTCGGGTTCTGCGAGACGAAGAAGGGCCCGCGGTGACGAGCCCATTATTATCTCCAGCTCTGATGCAGACACTCCTCCGAGACAGCCCCAACCTTCACAAACGCCAAATTCCCGCAAAGCAGGCCCTAAACGTCCACCTCCTCCTGATGCTGAAGTTATTTGCATATCAGACAGTGATGACGATAATGACATTGCTCCCTCGCCAGCGGCAGCTGTCCTTCCCATTCAAGAGCCCAGTCCTGCCTTGCCTTCGTCGCCTCCGATAGTCATGGAATCAGAAAATGAAATAGTGGTCGATCTAGAGCATCAGGTTCTAGAAGACTCGTACTATGAACTGATGGAACCTGAATCTAACTTTGATGAAGAATTAGCAAGATCAGAACTCCAGCGTCAAACAGAGGAATTGTTTTCGTACATTGATTTGGACCCCCCAGAACCAAATCTCGCTGACCGAATTGCTAGTCCGATTGCCCATGATGATTGTAACGCTGCTGAGGACCCACATGTTCCAGCCCCTGACATCCTCACCGATTCCACCCTCCCATCCTTAGAGCAAGCAACAGGGACATCCTCAAGTGACACTGTTCTAGTCGAGACAACGTCTCAACGCATTGTAGTCGACACTCTTTCTCATTTAGAGTCCTCGTCAGGCTCCAAAATTCCATTGGTTGCCCCAGAAGTTCCGTCCCAGACGCACGCCACCGTGCCCACCATAGCTAAACCCTCGATCACATGGAATTATACCCCTCCTACCACTAATCCGTTCTTTGCTAGGGCGCTTACTTTCAACGCAAAGGCGTTGAAAATACCTCTACCCTTAGTTGCTCAGATATCTAATGAACCGAACGCAACTACTTTCGCCGCCCCAGCTATTGTCGGGTCGTCCACAGCAAATATCCTGCCCAAGCCATTGGTGTACGAGCAGGCTTCCGACGTACCCGCGGCGAGCAGCCACTCAGTCTCATCACCCTCCCCCGTTCACTTGCTACCTCGTGACGGTGATAGGAGTGTTTTACCACCCCTTGCGAATGAAGCTGCAGTAGACACGCCCCAACAGCTTCCACAAACAGAATCTCGCGACGATATCAGTGCTCCTTCAATCCGCAGTGGCCAGTCTTCCACTTGTGAATCTGCCATGAAGATCCCTATCTCCATGTCAGACATACTAGCACCACCAGCAACCGCCCCTCCCTCATCCGTCCCCGTCCCCGTCCCACCACGTGTACAGCGGCCCATTAAAAGGGTCTCGCTTACTGAGTTGATTAACAAGAGACGAGAGGAGCACTTCAAGTCGCATCCTTCTGGCGAATGCATCGATCTCACGGACGATGTGTCTCCTTCAAGTGGTGGTAGACAGGCGCCCAGTGTGTCGAAGCCTCAGGGATCTGTGCAGCCTCCACACATTACATCCAACAATGCGTCTTCATTGCCTGCCCTAGTCTCCGCCAGACAGCCAGCCCCGACTGTTGAGACTCGCACGCCGAGTATACAGGAAATTCGCGATCTAATGCGTCAGCGTCCATCCAGCAGTAAACTCGGCATCTCTTCAGCAGCCAGCAACCCAAGCGCCTCGTCTGCAGCATCCGCCACCAGCGCCTTCGTTCCCAACATCTCTCCCCCTCGTTCCATTACATCCAATTCAACATCATCCAGCAACCAAAGCAGCTCGATGTCTAGCTCGCGCAGGAAGGGCCGCTCGATAGGCATGACAAGCCTTGAAATGTTCATCTCGCCCATCTCGGACAAGTCCCAGCCTGCGTCGACAAAGAAGACGACGCCACCGACTGTGAAGAGAACCCCATGTAATGCGGATGTGTTTAGGCGCATTATTACGCCTACAGCGGAGATGTCGGTGCGCAGTCCCTCGTTGTCTCCTTCCGAGGGTCGGAGAACCAGGCGTGTTGTTCGGCCACCCAGTCTGCAGGGTATGGGCGCTAGTGCCGATGATGCTGCTGCGCATCTTCATGATCAGCCTCGTGCACTGCCCGAACCACTTAAGGATCCTGGAGTTACGTCGACCACCTCACCATTTGTTATTCCTGCGGAGGGAATGATAGAAGTCCAGAGCACCTGCATGCACGAGGATGTCCCCCTCCTAGATGACGTAATAGACGATATGCTTCCATCGGAAGACTTGCAAGGTGTCACTGAGAGCATTGGATCGCTGGATTTACATGAACACAGTCGATCCCCCGAAGTAGACATCAATGTCAATCAGGTACGTACAAACGCTCATGAAATCCATCAGGCGAAGTTGACAGTCTGGCATGCTTCATTAGGTGGGCGTTTCTCGTTCGGAGAGTATATGTGAAGACGGGTACCTTGAAGGCATTCCGGTGTCCGCCGAATTGATGGAATACGAGTTAGAGTCACTGGAGATGTTGGTAGATGACGTTTCGGCTGAGAGCGTGGAGCAAGCTCCGGCTTCTGTTGATGAGCGCCGCGATGTTGACGAAGAGGACGGTGATGTGGATATGAAAGGAACAGGGGCATTGGCGGAACGTATGAAGGCAAGGTCTATGTCGATGGGTGTGTCGGGAGATAGCGACCAAGAGTGTCTTTCAGTGCTCATGCAATTAGAAGCTTCAGATGGAGAGGTGCGTTGCTCGTTCATGGCGGGGCGTCTACGTGACCTTTTCTTATCCTTTAATTGCAGGCAGGAGGTGCAGATCATCCAATTTCCGTCAACAGCAGCCGGACGGTGTCTTCGCACACTTCTTCAAGGCAGCTTTCTCAATCTCCCGTGTCTGCCGGTTTCTTGGGCGTCGCCGGCGTGGTAGATGGAGGTAATGCCGCGTCCGTAAAGAAGCTCGAAGACGGTGTCGAATATTATATGGGCGGATATCCTGTCGTGACGTGGAATTCGTATTCGCGAGCTCAGCGGCTGCTGCCTCCCAAGTACCGTCTCGCAAAGGACCTTCCGCATGAGCTCCAGGACCGCGTCAATGCCCTCCCTCAGTCATACAGAGATTCGCCCCAGGCAGCCGTGCTTTTCGAAGCTATGATCGATGAAGCAACGGATGATGAGCTCGGAGCCCCTCCCATATCAGTCATCAACGAGGTGACCAACGAAGGCGCGCCGCCTTGGGAATTCGTATACACGAACCAGATGTGGTATGGCGAAGGCGTTCCGCCGCCAGATATCAAGAATCTGAAGAGCTGTGGCTGTGTTGGGCGATGCGATCCCAAGTCGAAGACCTGTGGGTGCGCGAAGCGGCAGCACCATCATCTAAAGCGGTATATTGCCAACAATACTATACCTAAAACCTGGAATGGCGTACCGTTTTTGTATGACGCCAAGGGGTCTCTGCAGTATTCCGAGGTGCCGATCTTTGAGTGTAATGATTTTTGTGGGTGCGATGAGGATTGTCCGAACCGAGTAGGGACCCGTTTGTGTTCTTGTCGGAGTACTCACTATTGATTTTCAGGTAGTTCAGAGGGGCAGGAGATATGCTATCAATATCAAAAGGACGGAATTTAAAGGATGGGGTGCGCTTTTGGTGTTGCTGCCTCTACGATCTTATTGATTGTTTTCAGGTGTCTTCAACGGGCCGAAGAGGATTCCTAAGGGATCCTTTATGGGCATCTATGCTGGCGAGTTGCTGACTGTGGAGGAATCTGACCGCCGTGGAGCGTGAGTGCCCAGTGTATGCGCGAGACATGTGGTCTTAACTGTTCGCTAGGCTATACAACAAGTTCGGACGAACTTACCTCTTCGATATCGATTTCCATTATATGGGTGCGGTAGCAACGTACTCTGTGGATGCTTATCATGCTGGAAACGTTTGTTTCCTTAATGATTGTTCCTTCACTCTCTGACAATTTTTCTTTAGTTCACTCGTTTTCTTGCAAGTATAGTGTATCTCAAGTCTATGCACAGAGCTGACGTCATTTTTGCAGAACCACAGTTGTGACCCGAATTGTGAAATCAATCCGTGCTACATCAACGAAGCCAATATCGAGAAGCCGTTGTTGACAGTCTTTACTACGCGAGATGTCGAACCATTCGAGGAGTTATCTTTCTCCTACATGGGCCGCATCGATGATGACACGGTATGCCATTTATTACAGGTGCACAATCCAATTAAACTGACTACCTTGTCAGATATCGAAGGCCAAAAATGCGAAAAAGAGCAACGATGCAGTCTATGCGGAGTGTCATTGTGGGAGCGCAAACTGTCTGGGAGTGTTATTTTCGTAAATAGCACTTGTTTTCACTCGCTGATTTGAGCAGCTGTCATCACGTCTTACATTGTCTCTTTAGCCATGAGGTTTGCGTTTGATATCTGTGCGTTGCGCGATAAGCTTGAGGTATCTGTTCCTTGCCGCATCAACGCATGATGCTTTTAACGACTGCAAGCGCTATCACCTCTATTAACGGTACTTCCTTGGACCTTGGCTTAATTAAGATCTAGCCTCAGGGTGAAGACTTGCGGATTCTCGAATGAATTTTCTCAAGTGCTAACGCTGTGTTCCCTTCGTCCGCTACATTTCATTATGTTCAGTTTTTGAGATCCTGGTGTCGAGAACATCACGAATTCACAGCCGCGTCTAGTCCACTCCTCACGTGATTTACTAAGGTGTAGGGCACGTGCCACGCACCCATCCGTGCTCGTGACGTTGCAAAGCTAAGGTCATTCGCTGGCACTGCCCGGGTTCGTTGACCGTCTCTCCCAAGTCCATGATCGATCTGATCAATAGTCGAAACTGTCTGATGCAATGCAGGTACTGAGGCTAGCCGCTGGCCTTCCGGTTATGTAACTCCCCCTCGCGCCGCTCTCACAGCGGCGATTCTGAATATTTTTAGCGCTACGTACGCGCGTGTTGTGCATCCACATGATCATCCAGCTGGACCTTATAAACAACTGCAGTTGAACTGGTCGCGTCGTTGACCCGTAAAATATCGATGGCCCCTTCTCACTACGTTGGCCTACTGGCGCTTGTCGCGGGATGCCTTCTGCCTTCTGGTGTCCTGGCTCTCTGGCCCATCCCAAGTACACTCGAGACAGGGATGGCCGCCCTCAAGGTCTCCCCAGCCTTCTACTTTGACGTACAGGTCAAAGGCGCGCCAGTGGATTTGTACGAGGCGGTTGCGCAAGCGCAATACTATCTTGCAAACGACAAACTTGGACGTCTTGTCGTCGGCCGCGGTGCAAATGACACTACCGCCCTTGCTAGCGCGAAGACGCTTTCAAAGTTGACGCTGTCTCTCACGAGCTGGGCTACTGCAGAGCCTATTGCTGCTGAAGCTGTGAAGCCCCTGGGCACCCGTAGCGAGGAGTACGCGTTGACGATCCCAGCAGACGGCTCGGCTGCTACTTTAATGGCGAACTCGACGTTGGGTCTGTACAGAGGGCTCACTACCTTCAATCAGCTTTTCTACTACTATGGTGGAGTAACCTACACTTTGCTTGCCCCAATTGCTATTACGGACACTCCTGCATATGTGAGCAGCTATTTTTGATGTCAGCTGCTTGAAACCCACATACCTAGCCTTTCCGGGGATTGGCGTTGGACACCGCGAGAAACTACTACCCCGTCAGCGACATTGTGCGAACTTTGGACGCGATGAGTTGGGTCAAGGCGAGCGCTTTCCTGATGTGTCATCCTGTGATCGCTCACAAACTAGCCAGATCAACACCTTCCACTGGCATATCACAGACAGTCAGAGTTTCCCGCTTGAAGTTGCGCAGTACCCCGGGCTTGCTATCAACGGTGCATACTCTCCGCAAGAAGTTTACACCGCGAGCGATGTCCAATACATCGTTCAGTATGCTGCTGCAGTACGTTTTTCTCTTCACTGATCCCTTTTAGCTACTTATGGTCATCTCGCAGAGAGGTATCGATGTCATGATGGTTAGTATTTATTAGTCGACTTCGCAACTAAGCCCTCATTATTCCACCAGGAAATCGACACACCCGGCCACACTTCCATAATTGCAGCCACTTACCCCGACTACGTTGCGTGCTTTGATGAAACACCATGGGCACACTATGCCAACGAGCCCCCCGCTGGCCAGCTTCGTTTCGCACTCCCCGAGGTCGTAAACTTCACTACTTCATTGCTTACTGGCGTTGCAAAGAACCTGCCTTCGAGCTACTTCAGCACTGGGGGCGATGAACTGAATACGAATTGTTACGCCAACGACTATCCCACACAGCTACAGCTCAATAGTACGGGCATGACGCTGAACGGTGCTCTGGACACGTTTACGCAAGTGACTCATGCTGCACTTATCGCCGAGGGAAAGACGCCAGTCGTATGGGAAGGTCCGTCCGTTTCTCCTTTCGAATAATAGCACTCGATGAAGACGGCCACTCAGAGATGGTCCTCAACTGGAACCTTACACTCGCCAATGAGACTATCGTGATGTGAGCACATTGATAGTATGATCCGGTTCCGCTGATTCAACTGTACCCGACAGGGTCTGGATTTCTTCCGCGGATGCTGCAGCAGTGGCAGCAAGAGGTTTCAGGATCATCCATGCACCATCTAATTACTTCTACTTGGTTAGTTCCCGCGTTCTTCCCGCAGTCAAGACATTCTTATCTTATCATCATAGGATTGTGGTGCTGGTGGATGGGTGGGAGGTTACCCAGCTGGGTTCGTCCTCGTTATATCGATCGTTTGATCTGAACTGACATGCCTTGGGAGGATAGAAATAGCTGGTGCGATCCCTTCAAGACCTGGTCTGAGGTACCGCCTCATGATTGTTTCCGATGACCGTACATCTCATAACATTTTTAGGCATACACCTTCAATCCCTTGGCAAACTTGACACAGGCACAGTACGGACTCGTTCTCGGAGGTAAACGCGCGTGATAAACTCTCGAGATAATGCCAATTGACATTTCCAATTGGCAGGCGAGCAACTTTTGTGGAGTGAGCAGTCTGCCCCCCAAAATCTCGACCCTATCGTGTGGCCCCGTGCTGCCTCTTCAGCAGAGATTTTCTGGAGCGGCAAGCAGCCCACAGGCGCCCCGTTGAACGTCACCGAGGCACTACCTCGCTTGCACGTCAGTACTGCTTCTAGTTATTCATTGCTCAAATGGCTGATCGCACATGAACAATCCAGGACGTCCGCTACAGGATGGTACAGCGCGGGCTCAAACCCATCCCACTCCAGCCACATTGGTGTGCGCTCAGGCCTGACGCATGCGATCTAACGGCTTGAGAGTTAGAACTTCCTGTTAGATCTACTTGATTTTTACGAACAATCGATAACGTTAGCAACGGTGTCTTGACCTGCAATGCGGCATTGATATTCCGTGGATCAGGTACTAAACGTTAGGACGCTTTCTCGGATATGAAGACGGACAGTGCGCTCGGCCGGCCATTCAAACTTCACCCACTCCAATGTGCCCGTGATAGTCATGTTAGCTATAAAGATTACGTGAGCAAGGAAAGAAAACGAACACGCCATGACACACCTTCGTCGCCAACATTGAAATTGAGTGTTTTGAATGGCAGGGATCCACCATGACCTTGCCTGGGTGGAGCCCCGGGGTTGAAGAAACTCGTGAAGCTTGAGCCAACTTTCCAGACAAGCACAACGCCTTCTTCAAGGGACATAGTCACGAGGCGGCGTCCGTCGGGTGAAAACGTACACGCCGCCGGTCGCCGTTTATGTCCTTCGAGAACATACAGCTGCGTTGCTGTCTTGAGATCATACATTATGAAAGCGCCTTCGCTTGTTCCGACGGCAAGACGTTGAGTCGCCATGTGGAAGTCGACTGTGGGGAACCTGGCCGAATCATAGGGTCATTATATGAAAGAAGCCTATGGAAAGGTTGACTCACGTCTTCACCACATGGCCGATGATCTCGGTTGCACTATCGAGCACAGCGTCCCGGCTCGCTGTGGAATTGGGATCTAGTGATTTGACCACGGCTTCCATCAACCTGGGGAGATTTGGGTACAGAATCAGGGGTCTCTGATGATACCGCTAAACATCAGAAACCCAACGAACTAAGATGCAAACCCAACACGCACCTTCCTGATCATGAACGCTACCAGTTGCATAACTGCTTTCCGCTGATCCAGCGTCTTTGGATTGAGAATATCTAGTGTGAGCGTGGTCATGAACAAAGGCGTGTTACTCGATGCGATTTGCAAGACTGCCAATCTTGCTTGGGGCCCGATGTTTTGAGCTGAGATGGTTTCCTTGCGTGTGTTTGTAGCGAGGGTGTATAATGCGCGGAGCATCGCCATAGCATCGATGTAATGCTGCCATATCTTAAATCCGCGTGCGCATAGGTCAATGGCTAGACCACGGTGCGCAGATGATTCGTCGTGCAAATACAACGCGATGGACTTGGAGATGTCGGTGAGTGAACTAGGAAGTCATCAAGGTTGGCTACTATGAAGAGAAATTTATTGCTACCTGGTGGATAATAGACTATATTTTTCAGCTGCCATGTATCCGCAGATAAATAGAGCGAGTGAAGATTTCGCGGATTCCTTCTCGATGGAAGGCTGCAAGCATGGCACTACATAGATGTCAAATGATTTCTAAATGATATAAATGTGCGCCAGCTTACGGTGGTGTTGCCATGCATCAACAAAGGCATTGCTCTCTTCATCCGAAAGACGCACAATCCCTGCATCAAAAAGAGTTTTTGCGGCTTGCCGGACGTCATCTGCAAGATCAAGATGCTTTATTCGAAGTTTCTTTAGACAGCAGTAGATGACCCACTGGATGAGTCGAACCACTGCGTAGCCAAATACGCGACGTCCGGGGCTTGGTATGACGCACCCACTACGTGGGCTAGGGAGGTAGAGTAGAATGTTATGACTGTCTGGCAGTCTTGCGACAGCTCTAGGCAAACTGATTTAGAGGCAGATGGGGCAGCATCGATGAAACATACGGACCTTCGGCAAGGGACAAAGTCCTCAAGACTGAGACGATCGCAAGGACGCGATCAGCAGATACTTTTGCTGACATCGACCAAGCGTGAATGGGGTGATCATAGTGGTAAATGGTGGTGGCATGCGCACTGGATACAACGCGTAGCTTAGATGATTTTATGCAGACGCAAAATGACATTGACGTACGATGCAAACCCTACCGTGCTCGGCGATGGGCTGGTACCAAGCCTATTTTCGCATATTTCGTCTATGTCAGGACTGAGTCCAGGCGTCAGCAATACAGACAACACAGCACGAAGTTGCGAAAGTGTAACGTTTGAAGGGGCAGATGATGACGACAATGCAAGTCCCGAAGATTTAACGTTCACTGAGGTGTATCTTAGAAAGCGATCTAGACTCAGCAACAGGGTGCACACTTGAGGGTATAAAGATCAATAACACTGTTAGACCCTAAAGCAACGCTGATTGAATGAAACACGTACGTGAAACAGTTCCAGCAGATCCATTAAGCATCGAAATAGATATTGAGGTCAGCTCTGACTTGTCGAGGGAGCTTGAGATATCGTCAGGGCCTATACTGAGCCAGCAAGGCACGACTTACATGTTGATCCAGCCCCCGGCATCAACGAGCTCTTTGGCTTTCTCTTCGGTCGTTGCACGAAGAAATTCACCCGACTCAACGTCCCAGACACGCGCACTCCCGTCTGCGTAGATCAATATTGCACGGTTGTTGTCGTCCCCACCCGCATATATGCGGGCTATCGGAGAGGACGCCCCGGGAATGAGGTAAAGCCTAGATCAATTTCGTTAGGTCGCAGAACTAGCGTCTGGTCAATTGAAGCCCACATTTCGAAGCCTTCTATCGATACCACAGCAATAGTTCCATCGCCTGAGACACATAGTAACGATCCCCGTAGAGGCCCAGCAGTTTCGTTGGATTGTAGCACCTGCGCTACACGCATCAGCGGTACTATGAACGGAGTAAATCGCGCTTGGAGCTTTAGGGATCTGGTGGACGTAGAATTAAGCTATAGCCAGTTAATGCAGGTGATGTACGCACTCCAGTGTCCAGATAGCAATGCCACCATCATCTGTTCCTCCTAAGATATATCGTTCTCCCGTGCGGTCATTTCGGACAAGATGCATGTTCAATATAGACGAAGGTAAGCTCATGTCTGATACTTTGTCAAATAGCACATCACTGCCAGATATGGGAGAAAAGTCGGAGAGAGGCGGAGATTGTGCATGGTACCCTCGCTGCAAAAGGCATGGTAATGAAGTTTGTCGAATATGGCCATCACCTATAACCCAAAATTAGGAGGCGGGGCATTGAAAGCGCAACCAGCACCGACTGTAGCCCAGCAAGACGAAGTTGAGCTCCACGGGCAGAACAGACATCAATGTTGCTCCTCCTAGGATGGTACCACTAGACGGACTCTGTGATCTCCACAATCTTCGGTGCTGCTGCTTGGTCGATACGTCCTGCCTGGGATTGATAGTATGAACCAAAATCTCCTTCTGCCCTGATCGAAGCTGCCTAAGCGCAAGGACCTCGTGAGGGGACGATCTTGACCACGACAGCATCAATGAAGGGCCACAAGAAGTCGTCATCATTTGAATGGCTCTGCGATTCTTCAGCGAGCTCTTGACTGTACAAATGAGGAAATACATACTGAGTAATTAACGACGTTCCAGGAAAAGTGGTTGCGGAGTTATCGTCGGCGTCAACGCGCCGTAAACAGTAGTGAGAGATGGTGTCCTACAACGCATTTCTGATTCAGTGTTTGATTGAATAGTATCAAACGTGTACTGACACTAAGTACCACAAACGCTTCATCATCCATAAAATGCACTCCTTGGATCTTACCCCGGCTCCTGAAAGGAACAGCGAAGGTTGTTAGAGACCCCTCTCGTGCTCCTGCAGTGAATCCCTTGAACAGAACCTTCAGTTCTCGGTGCGAGTATTTGATGAGATCCACAGACTTACCATGATATCTGTATTCGACCACGCGAGTCCTATAATCCTCTCATTCAAACCAGCATATCGGGCAGTAATGCCTTCAAGCAAAAACTCTGGAGATGAAATCACAACACCATGGGATTCTTCTTCCCCTAGCCGGACTCGCCCAAGATTACTCGTTGCGATTGCAGGAGAGATACTCTCCTGCTCTGTTCCAGAATTATGATTTTGACCCAGGTGAGCAACACTCTCGACACTTTTGCTACCAAACGCTTTGAAAGGGTTCGGGATCGCCAACGACCTGTGATCTTCTTGAGAATGAGCTGGAGAAGAGGCGAAGGACCGCCCGCGAGCTCGTATTTCATATGCGGGGATGATAGTCAAGTACCGAGTGACAAGGTAGTTTGTTGAATTAATATACACTAGCTGAAATGAACCTTGAAGAAAGATAGGATGAATGTTACTAAAAGCAGCAAAATACATCCTACCGTCGGCATCATTCATAAGTAACTCTATTCCAGCAGCTGGCCCATCAACTTGCCAGACATCAGAGGCGAGCCTCTCGAACCTTGTTTGATGCACACCATGCGGGTCCCCCACAGAAAGCTCAAACATATTCAAACGCGCTTTGGAATCACGAGGTTCATCTGCAAGGCCAAATGTCTCTGCAAAAGGAGGCTGCGAAGATGATGCACACGCCAGAATGAGGTACGTTTTCTACATCGATGAAAAAATGAACTTTGTGGAAGCACAAAATAATAACAAAACGACGCACATCCCCCGTAGGCACCATCCGGATAGCCTCCCATTTCCAAAACTGATCCTGATATGATCTTGTGGTCGTGCATTCACATGTTGCCACACATGTACTGTCCCGCATGTCAAAGGCAGATAAATTGCTAGGAGGCTCAATGGGCTAGCAATGTAGGTTGGTAGCGATGGAACGCACCCTGATTCTTGAAGGACTATCAATAGGTTCACCACCTCTATATACCGCATGGCAGATACTGCATGACCATGTCCGCAAGGATCAAGGATGATACTTTCTTTAACTGTTCCGCGAAACTGTGAGCCATTGAAGGGAGTGGATAGTTCACGAGGAGACGGCGGTGCCGAAAGTGATTCCGGGAGGAATGTCGGGGAATTTGTCGCTGAAAGTAGCGATTTGGGATCATCCTTATTTTTGCTCGTGCTAGAAGTACCTGAAGGTAAGTTTGGCAAGACAGGCAGAAGCGTTGGAGAGGCTGGAGCAGGCGACTGCTCTATGACCACGCCTCTATCAAAGCTAGGAAGGATTGAGTCTGCGAGAGTGCGCCTGGGCTTGCTGTTGCTCTTGAGTATATCCTTCAATCGTCCGGGTTCGTCTTCGAAATCAACGTAATTCTTTGGGGCTTCTACTTGTTCGCGTGATACGCCAGAAACCACTCGCGCTCTGGCGGATACATTGATTAGAGCCTGATTGAATGATAACGACGAGGGTGACTGGAGGGATCGTGAGTGTCGACGAGAGTGTGAGGGTGATGAAGACGGAGCGGAGGGTGGGTTGTGCTCAGAAGGTAGTGCGAGAGTGGGTCTTGCGCGGGAGTCCGAATTTGGAGTATTGGTAAAGCAGAAGCTGAAGACGTTGATGGAGCCCTTGGAACTGCCGACAGCAGTATGATGTAAGCCATTCTCTGTTCTCCAGGATACGAACGAAGCGGTCTGTTCCAAGTTAGAGTCGGACTCGATGACATTTATTGGAGGACTGCTAGCATCCTGAATGCTTGCATAGGCAGGGAATGTGAAAGGAATGAGCATTACAGTGGGACTTGATTCACAACGATTCCAATATCGGGTCAAGACAGTCTTACCTGCCACCAGGCGGTTGTTTGATTCTAAAGTCTTTGCCAAATAACTGTAAACAATATCAAATAATCTATATGTCGCTTGCCTTGGGTCTGCATGAAACTTTCAGCTTCTGGGCGCGATGTCAAGAAGAAGCCATCAGTTTACCCCACTTGTCATCGATCGACTCATCAAGTTTCGCTGTTTCAGTGATCAGGGTTTCACCAGGTTTCACCTCGTGATGTCGGTGACACTGTCCGGTCCAATCAAACACCGCTCTGTTCCGCGTAGCTACTTCACCGCATTGTATTGGCCCAGCTCTGGCCTATAGTATTTCCGTTCACTGGATGCTCATTCGTCAAACATAGCCGAAGACGAGACCAGCCTTTCCGCATTTCACCTCAGCTCCATACCCCAGATTCAGCCCCGGATAGGAAACACGTCTTCTTGCAGCCAGCTTAAATAACTTTTGCGGCAGGCACCTCCAGCCCCTTTTTGTTGCGCCCACTTTAGTTTGAAATATGTCAATCGACTGTCACATATCTAGGGAGACCCGCACCACACACAAAACATACCTCTCACACGTTCCAGACAATTTTACGTGCAGGACTTGTGCTCCAGCCACATGAAGGACTACCGTGACAAACTATTGTCGTACAGCGCGCCCCAAAATTTGTTCCGTCAATCGGAAGTGGCGTTCCTTCCAATCATGAGCGCTCGACGATAGTAGCAAGGATCGAATGAGATTCCTCAGTTTAATGACCGAGACCTCATCAAACTGCTTACCTCTTTATTGGTTCTCTGAACTGCCGCCGAAGTCAGGCGGAGTCAAGTCAATGGTTCACTTATATAACGCTGCCAAGACCGCATCGTCCGTGAAATGAGTACCTCGTGGACGCAATCTTGCGCCGCTGAGATCGCACTTCAAAGTTCACCGGTGTACCGCCGCTGTCTGCTGACTTCGCCTCTTCCAGGTTGTGGAGTGAGAACCTTTCGTTGACAACGGACAGTAAACGTTACATAAAACCAACTGGATCGGCTTGTGATACTACCCATACTGTAACGAATAGCCATATATATGAAGTATAGATACATTAGTATGTGCTCATGAATCCGCAGTACTTTTGTTTTGATTTCGAGCACTCCCTCGATCGTGAATAGTGACAAGTCCCAAAAATTAACGTCCGATGTTATGCTAGATCCTTGGGTATCGTCCCATACATAGCCATTCCGTCCTGCGGTGGCAACGCAGTAACAAGTGACCAAATTAGTGGCCGTGTGTCTGAGGCGATAGTCATAATCAGCGTGGGCGTGAAAAGCATGATGATAATGATTTACACTGTCATATCGCTGTCTAACGTCTAATATTGGCTTGTCTTCGGACAGTAATGTGCCCATCTTCGCACGATGGACTGGGTGTACGTCTCATATCGTGTGCCTAAGGGAACATGAGTTAAAATCTGTAAGGATGAATGATGGGCCAAGCGTACGTTGAGCGCTGCAAAGGGATGCGTAGCTGCATGTTGCCTCTGCTTTTGCATAGCATACTCCATCTATTGAAACCGTGTTAGCTGTGCACTGCGCAAGGCACGTCTCAAGAACAAGAACTTGCCTTCGCTCTACTATGTGACCCTGAATTCGAATAATGGATCATGTCATGTGGCACCGCAGACATGGTTGGCAGAGCTGCCAGAGAGTGGGTCATGGACGGTAATGCAACAAGCTGAGGAGGAGGTGATGATGCAGAGGAATTTGATGAGATTGACCTATCCGAGTATGCCATCGATGAATTAGAGTTGGTACGCTGGTACTGCATAAGAAGTCGATTTTGTTTGGATAAAAATTTGTTGCGAGTCAAGGTTTATATCATTCGCGTGAACGCCGGTATTGCCACAGTAGCTTAGTGTTGGCACGGATATTACCGAGCCATGATGCAGGTTGACTAGACCGCGAAACGGGAATCTTGTCAATATTATGAATTCCCCGTGCAAAGGCGATCAAGGGGCGGAATGAGGGGCTAGACGTATGCGGCAAAAGCTAACTCGGTTTGAACAGATTTAGGCCCAGGCCACGTTGTTTCCTGCGTACTCGTAGTCAATTCGATTCAGGCGCCCTGGAAATGCCGCATCCTATGAAGAACGTTCTGACTCGGAGGTGACAACTCCCTACCAATTCAGGTCGAATACATAAGCATAGCGTGTGTTTCGCAAGCATTTCTATAATACATCCGTCGGGTGTGTATCAGCGTGGCTGGGTCATGTAAACATGCATGTAAACAGCACCAAGGCGATGAACTCACTTGGTGATTACACTATTCCGTCACGTAAGTAGATTTCAACTGTAAGCATGCTGGAGTACATCATCTATTCTTCCATAGTCCATCAACGAGCAGATGCTGCCCATTTTCCGAACGAACATTCCACTCATTTCCGTCGAAATACCACAATGTTCGGCTGCTTCCTGTGCGGAAAATGATATGCTCTATGGAAGCGCAGTATGTGTGGAGTTCAGTTGCAAGCATGCGTTGCATTGAACCTGTATAGGAAGAGGCGACCATCGGGATACATCGACTTCGAGATCTCGTAGGTTATGCATAGCCAAAAGAGCGTCATGGATCATGCTTCGCTTAAGGTAATGATATAAAGATAAGCTATATGAAAGAGGTAAAGAACTTGACTTACGTGGGGAAAAGTCATTGGTAATGGGATAATTCCAACATAATGAAGGTCAGGGCACACAAACGAGATGAGCTTGATCGCTTCCACCGACAGTTCCTCGGGCATATGAATGATGTTCAGTGAACGGAGAGTTCGCGAGAGGGTGGCGAGATTGGGAATAAAATCCAAAAGTTGCTTGTTAGTGCTTCTATCCAAAGGTATGCGAAGATGACGAAGGCCGCAAGGAAGAGAAAGTAACTGCATGGCTGGAGCGAGGTGCCCATCGAAGGTGCACAGGTCAGGCAAGCTACCATCTTCAAATTGTGGAGCATCTTCATCTATACCACCCGAAATTTGGAATTGCCTAAGCTTGTTCTGGCTCTCCAGGAACTTTATGATGTCTCGATTCCACGGGAGGCGAAAGTTTGCTTCTCGGAGCTGAAACGGAATTTTTGGAATGTCATTCAATATCCAAGTATTAGCACGGGCTGGATCATCAATGTAGAGCACGTCCAGACAACGCATTTTCCGAAGTGCTTTCTGTATCATGTTCCAAAAGCGAGTAGGCAGCTCTGTTTGAGTGCGCCTTGTACTCTGGTAGAGAAAGAAGGAGCGGACGTATGGGCCCAGACGCTCCTGCGATACGATACTCTCGCACGCTCGAAAAATGACGTTGATATCACCAGACATGATAACCTCGTATAGCTTGATCTCTGCAGATTTCTGAAGAGACTTGGTGGTCAGGCACAGTGCAGTGAGATCGCATCGACGTGTCCAATGGACGATTCGACGACACGCTTCAGGAGGCAGCGCTATTGTTGTTGTGTTCGACATCAAATGCCAGAAATGAACGACTGCCAATCGCGACAAACGTTGAAGCCGCGTGTATGCATGTCAGCTAACCAGCTCCACCTCGATACAATTTACGTACGACGCGGTTGAAATTTTAAATATGGTGTCCTTCGGATGGACCAAGGATCAAGGCTTGATCAAGGCCCAAGGGGAAGTGTCAATCTGGCTCCGGATTCCGAGGTCAGAAAATGACAGTGGAATAATAGATAATTAAGGGTTGGATTCACCTGAACAAACTGTTACTGCCGTGATAATGGATCTAGAAGGAAGATCACCCAAGAGGATGAGCAGTCGGGATGAAGAGCAAGAGTAACGTGTGGCACTGAAGAAGGAAGGCAGACGAGCCGAAGAATCGAAGCCACACGTTTCAAATTTTGTCCTTTGCACGATTTCGTAACCTCTGCACACTTTTTGCTTTCTTCACTCACTGGGCATTTCGGCATTCAATCATGATGGCTGTTTCGCGCTCAGATCTGCTAGCTTGGTTGAACGAACTTCTGCAGCTGAATTATACCAAGATTGAACAATGTGGTACCGGAGGAGCCTACTGTCAAATCCTTGACTCAATCTATGGTTCGTGGAAGCCTCAACCTCAACCAGATCGCTTTGGAGGTCCAATCGTTATGATTTCTAAAGCTCTTTTGCAGGCGATCTTCCAATGGCGCGAGTTAAGATGAACGCAAAGCACGAGTACGAATTCGTCGCAAATTTCAAAGTCATGCAGAACGTCTTCAAAGCAAAGAAGATTGATAAGGCGTGTTTTTTTATCCCGTCAACGCGTCAATCAAACTCACTTTCGCTCTTCTAATATAGCCTATACCCATCGAGAAGCTTGTCAAATGCAAGATGCAGTGCGTTGATTTATGGAGCCCACAATGTTGTTACCCCGATACTGACTGTGTACTCATCATCAGGGACAATCTGGAGTTCTTACAATGGATGAAGCGATTCTGGGATTCCAATTACGGCGGACAGGGCTACGACGCGGTTGGACGTAGGCGTGGTGCACCAGCTGAACCACCAGCGACCATTGCTCCACTTTCGACCGGGGCGCGCAGCGCCAGTGCCGTTCTGGGAGTCGGCGGTCGATCCGGTGGAAAGACGCCTATCAGCGGACATCGGGCAGGCTCTACGCAACCAAATGAAGCCATGCAGGCATTGCAGACCCAACTCCGCGAAATGTCGACGCACATGGAAGGCCTAGAGAAGGAAAGGGACTTCTATTTTGCAAAGGTATGTCGGCATCCATCTCTATCGCACGCACAATTTGACGTTTTTACAGCTTCGGGATATCGAGATCCTCGTTCAGCAACAAACAGAGACACTGGAGAGTCAAGGCAAGGAAGATGACAACCTTAAAGAGATTCAAAAGATCCTCTACTCAACAGAGGTAGGCACCATCTTCATAATCATCTTCATATTTCTTTGGCTTATCTGAAACTCACCGGCCTGAGCAGGATGGTTTCGAAGTTCCTGAGAACGCACCTGTCGATGAAGAGGAAACTTTCTGATTGTGCATGCCGCTGGAGTATAGGAAGAAGTCTTCGCGTCATATCCTATGATATCACCTTTACCCTCAAAACCAAGTGTTCATTAGCATTAACGTCTCATTTTGCACGTTTCGTTGTTCCATCCCCTGTCGTTCCTTATAATCGGAGTCTACCTAACTGCGCTCCTGCACTTAGCTCTAATATTCGTATCTCTACGCATTTGTGGAATCTCTCGTTCTGGACTTCTGACAAAGAACAGTTTACCAGTGGATAAGATCGGCAGGCTCGATGCAGTTTTCAAGGTATGCTCTAATCTCCCTACACAAAGGAAGGTAGCCGCGCCTCCTGGCTCGAGCTCCCATCTTATGATCTGATTCATTGGTGGCAAAGAACAATTGCAGCTACAAGTACAACAATTAGAGTTACAATTACAGCATGGCGTTTCAACAGGCTGATCTACGCAGGAAGTTCAGATTTCTTTTCAGCTGCTCTCAAGAATCTATACGGATCGCTGATTTGCCAGAGTCCTCGAAAGATTGTACGCCGCGGAAATGAGGGTCACATGGCTAAACAAAAATGTTAACACAAGTCAAAAATAAATGACCGAGAACGTACGTGAAACCTTGGACGGCATTTCCAAGCCTTGGTAGCAGGATTTCAGGCTCCACAGCTCAAAGAAAAATTGAATTTCACATACGCCTCGCCTGACTCCGAGATTTCCTCACTGCACAAGCCCACTTGATTCAAATACAACAGGAAGTCCTTCATCCCCGTTCAGTATCGCTGAACCTGGTAGATTCGAGAAAAATAGGGCATACCTCAAACATCGCCACTGCACGCTGCAAAAGTGGCCTCTCGTACTCACCGGCACGAGTTAAAGCCTCAACGCACCACAGTGTACAGAGACAGAACGTGCCTTCCTCGCCTCCTACGCCATCATCAGATTTGTTCACATCATACCGGTAGACGAGGTTCTGGTCCACAGTCAGCATGTTAATTGTGAAATCAAGGTGGGACTCACATTGGAGGTCAATCCTCCCCTTTCAGGCGTCTTGAGAACCTGCTTGAGTGTGCTCACGAACCGTGTATCAGACTTCGCGGACATATTAGCCTTCCCTGAACAGACAGGTATAAGGGTAGAAACATACCGGCGTCATGAAGAACACGAGGGGCATAATGAGCACCGACGAATCAAGCACGTCTGTCTCTTCATAACTCTGCCCGAAGACCTGCATGTCCTTGTTCCATGCTTTGTCCATGATCTCTTCGTAAAGGTCGTCGCGTGCGGCAAGCCACTGCAGACGGCGAGGACAGGGGAGAGAACGCTTGTCCGCCAGCCGAAGGCCTGTGCGAGTGCGTGTTCATCAAAGTGTGAGTGCATCAGTGTGGTCCGTGACTCGTACCTCTATCAATCGCAACCCTGCATATCCAATCAATATTAAATTGTGTCAGTTTCAAGGCAATGTGACATACCAGAGCATGATCTTCCACATGCCATTTCAATATTGTCCAGTCCGACAGTTAAAAACTCACCTTCGAGTACTGACAACAAAAGCATGAATCAGCACCAACTTTTCCAGGTAGTGAAAATACACACAGTGAAATGGCGCTCCTTGCCCCGGACTTCCCTGCGATATGGACATTGACACTTAGCCTTAAAACACTCCTGCCTGACGCGTACTGACCATATGGATCTGTAATACGGGTTGAGTCATCGGATAAATGGAGAAATGATATGAGGCGCACAAGTCGGGTTTCTTGTAGTTTGCGACAACGACTACAAAGTATTGGTTGTGCGTCGGAAAACAAAGATCATAGAAGACGCACAGTCTACACTGAATGAGAGCAGAATCAGCAGCCATGTGCAACCGTCAACCCGAATAACTTACAGTTCCCGAACCAATACCCTTCGATCGAGTGTAACCTAGTCAGTATGGGCGCCCATGACATGGTCGGAATACTTACCATGTGTCATATGACTTCAAGGGTAATTGAGATGTTGATGCCACAAAGTGTGTTAGACAAGACTCACCAATGGTTTACCGTACTAAGAGTAAATAATATTAAATGAATGTGTTTTGGATTGGCCTAGGAGCACACCTTCTGTCCGAGGTAAATACAATCCATCCTTTACCAGAATCAATGCTGACCAACCAAGGAGCACAAGTGGAAGTGGGACTTACAATTCACCGTAAATGTCCTGTCAGCCAGATCAGCTTCCGAGAGTATACTGCAGCTACAAGCAATACGTACCAGTTGGACATGGTCAGCCGCACCATTACCAATACTTTTGGCATTGGTCAGATCATGAGTGCTGCGTAGAGGATAGGCGGGACGAACCGAACAGGCTTAGAACCTTTGTGTCCATCAAGATGGAGAAGCTCTATCTCTTCCAGATCTTTGCCACCTACAAAGGAACGATCAGAATCGCCTTGTGGATCGCATCATATTAGACATGCCATGGATCGTGTACCTTCATGTACAGTCAGCCTACAAAACCATCTGAGAGAGGTCAGAGACGCACATGATCTGTAAGGAGCCATCTGGGTTCTTGTTCTTCAGCCGCTCAAAGATGAAGTCCATATATGCTGTTAACGGAGTTAGCGCGGGCTGAAGGCAGCATGCAGGGAAGAGACATCCCATTAGCCTCCTGCGTGAACCCGAGTCTAATCAGAGCGTATAGCGTGAACGAAGAGTCACGGATCCAAGAGGCCCTGCATGAGTGGTATGACATAAACCACCGAATTATACGGAATACTGGATGTATGCATACCGGTAGTCCCTATACATCGTAGGTTAGTGAGGAGATTGGAGTACGTGAAGGAGGACAAGCGCACCAATTTCTAGTCCCACCAATGTATTCGGGCAAGCTGAACGTCGGACTTGCGACAATAGCGCCTACACGCAGTAGTAAGCAGAAGTGATGATAGCAGCCAAATACAGAAAGGCTAGAGATCCGAACGAGACGGAACACGTACCAGTAGGTTCAAAAATGAGCAGCTTTAGCGCCAATGCACTTCGATGGACGGCCTCCTTCCACGAACCCTGGTAGGTGGATTTCCTGATCCAAGAGTTCCAGTAATTATTGGTAGACTGCGAGCACAAATGAGCGGTAAAACAGAAACTAAAAAGCAAGGGGACATACAACGAACAGATGGTCGAGGAGTTCCTAGCAAGGGAGCATCAGCAAGTTCGAAGATTAATAGTCACCAAAACGCACGCTGGTCATGACCGGATCATCTTTTGGCCTCATCTTGTGTGCACCCGCCATCAGCTCTACTTACCATGACCGTCAATCTAATATGTAATGACTAGAAGTGCTCACTCTGATAATCAACTCCTAGCAGCTCTGCTTGCTCTTCATCTACACCCGACCCACCATCACCTTTATGCTCAGGCGCAATCCGCAACACAAACGTCACCCGCTGACCCTCCACGAGCGTCAACTCCGCCTGTGCGGCCAAGCCCAGGTGACCCTTTGCACTGAGATTCAGGGTCTCCAAAGACACCTCAGGCACAGGGACATTGTCGAGCAAGGACTCGGGGAGAAATCGCAAATCGAGCGTGAGCGGGTTATGCGACGTGCTCTGCGGGCTCGCGCCCCTCGCAAGATATGGAGAGGCGGCGGGCCTCGAAGTGAAGATGACTTTGTTTTGTTTGGAAAATTGGAGCGGGATGGTATCGTCGGGGACGATTTGGGTGGCGTGGGGGTCACGGGCATAGTTGAAGGCGGGAGCGCATTCGACGCGCAGCGGGATGGTACCGCGGACCACCTAACGAGCAAAGATTGTGATAGAAAGCCTGAGTGGGATATTGTAAAGGAGAGCAGCTCACCTCGACACGTCTGATAAGCCAAAACAGTAACGGACGCGTAGACTCGGCATTTTCTACGCGGGGAAGGAAGTCTGGATATATGCGATGAAATCCTGCAATTGTTAGTACGATTGACATGGGAGACTTACCAGTGACACTAACTACGCCCTTCTCGTTGAGAAACCTACCCATGTTCAGCCATGATTCACATATGGATAAGGAGATAAACATACTTGGTCTGTAGCACGTTTGAGCTCGGCAAGTAGTTGTGCTTGGTGGTAAAAGGAACCGTCGGTGTAATGGAGAAATGGCCGCCCTACCGTAAGCCCCATTAACAATCAGGGAAGCCTCCCTGAGTATTATGATAAAGCCCAAACCTTGTCTTTGTCCAAGATGCGTGCAAAGATGGACGGGGAGTCGAAATTTGGGACACAATAACTCTCAACTGTGCGGGATATGCATTAGATGAAACTCGTATGGAGGAACTACTGAAGCTCCGGGCGAGCGAACCCCGGCGCTCATCCAAGCCATCTGACTCGGAATCCAACTTCAAGATAACACCCTTCTTGTCCCAAACCGATGATCTGAAACTAGAACTACTCACTCGATCCATCAATACTGACCTACAAGAAGGCATCAGGAATCGACAAAGAGGCTCAGAATGCACGATCTGGCGCAGGGCCTGACTTACCAGCGCAGCAGTCCTCAGATTCCCGATCCTAGGATCTTTATCAGAACACGAGTACAACGTTAATTAAGAAGCTACGAACAAGCCATGGTCAGCAATAGGGATGTAATCGCGTTCAGCACTTGGATTTTGGACGTTCATGGTTGTGGATTATAGGAGGTTACCAGGTGTGACCGTGTCCACGGACAGATTTAAGTACGGTTGAAATCAGACACGGTTATCGCTTCAGACCCACTTTACCCATCCTTGCATCAACTTTGGCCCATCGCTTCACTCACTGGCAGTGGCCCTGTGACAGCGCTCATAGTCTTAGAATACATGTTCACACACTAGTAATGCATAAATAAGACAAAGACGTAATATCCTCAACAAATTCATTGGATAGTAAGTACGTGCGACAGATATTACTACCCGACCCTGCCATGATAAGTAGCACCTTGTGCATTCCACAACGATAAAAATACAATAATTACACCATACATAGCACAAGAATTGAAGCCGTCGTGAATGCAATTTTCCCGGTCGTAAAACTTAGAAAATAAGGATACGAGGGTTGCATGAGGTATGCGACTCGCTACACTCTTACGCAAATGTTTCGGTTTATCTTGAGCCTGCAAGCTAAAATAAACAATGACCCTAAAATGATGCTTGATCCCGACAAGCCAATCATCCCAGTGTATGAACCACTCTGGGATTGAATAAGAGCTCCTGCGATGGGTCCACCAACAAGAGAGCTGAAAGAACTACAGTGAGCAGAGGTCAAACGAATCCAACCACAATCTTACGGGACAGATATGAGTGTATACAATGCACCTATTCGAGACCCAATCTCGTTGATATCTGATATCTGTGCGACGCATGGAGTAATGACGGATATGAATGCACCGGATAGAAAACCATAAACCGCCGCAAAACCCATCACAGCGATCATTGTCTTCGCAAGCATCCAAAAGATGAGGCACGAGAGGCCTGCTAAGAAGGAGGTGGGCATAAGGAGGTTGAATCGCCCTATTTTGTCAGAGAGGATCGCGGGAACGATGCGGCCGAATACACCTCCAGCATTCATTACTGACAGAACGTAAAACGCAGTATTCTGAGAAACGAGTGCTCGATCCTCGGCGTAGCTCACGATGTAGAAGAATGGAGTAAATATACCTTGGTTGCCCTTGTCAGCTATAATCTCATGAAAGGATTTTGTTTTCTTACCGAGGCAGATAAAGAATGATCCAGTAGCGAGCAACATGAAGCATGCATCCTTGAACATCTTGACATCCATCCATCCAGAGCATTTCTTACGACCCTCTTTCTTTACAGTAACAAGGGCTATGACACAACATGCTGCAGAAATTAACGTTGATGCTCTAACCGCCCATGCATAACCAGCGCGCAAGAAGAGTTGGCGGAGCATAATGGGATACACGACACCACCTAGACAAACTCAGTCGGATTGGACACACAATAGTGGACTGCTCACCAACACCAGAGCCAGCGGCTGCAACACCAAGAGCCGATGCCCGGTACTTATCAAAGTGGGTCGAGACTGCAGCTAAAGAGGGATAGAAGCTGTACGATAAAATTAGAAGTAGACGCACAGCGCTCAGGAAGGAGCTTACAGTGATGCAACACTAAGGCCAAAGAAGAAGCCTTGGAACAATAAGAATTCATAATACTTCGTGGAGACACTTGTCATCAACGTGCTGAAAGCCAATAACAGTGTCCCAAAGAGCATCACGGGCGACGGCCCGTAGGCGTCAAACAGGCGTCCTATAGGTCCTCCCTAGTCTCGTGTGATATTGAGCAAAAACGACCTTGGCTGGCCAATAAAGCCTACCATGAAGAAAAAAGTCCATAGCTGAAGGGATCCAATCCAAGAAATACTGAATTGCGAATGACCAGAAAGCTGATGATCCGAATACCACGACTGGTATGTTCCGAAAGCATTCATTTGACCAAACGAACAGAAAAGTGCCAGAAATGCCCCGAAGACAGCTAACCAACCAGACCATCCTCCATCTTGATTTTTCGTGCTTGTGGGCAGTAAAAGCGCGTTAGGAGGTTGCAAAGCACTGTGTCGATTAAGGTTTTCATATGCACCCGTCTCGATGCTTGGCCCTCGAAACGACGAGCAGTCCGCTTGCTTCTCCACGTCCTCCATGGAGGATACAGGTTACCACCACCACAAGAACCGAGGTAGGATGGGCAGAGAAAGAAAGGTGTTAGCAGACAACTACAGGCAACTGATCGTGTACCCATTATAAAGGACTTCCGGTGCGGAAAATCAGATCACCGCTTTCACAGGCTCCCCCGAATATACCGGATGAAGGAGGTAAATATCTTTTTGAGCATGGTGGAAGGAAGCTCGTAATTTCGGCCTTGAGCGCGGAACGTGATCGCACGTAGGCATCGCGGCAAGTTGAGGGTGGTGGCCGTGGTTCATGGGCACGAGTCTCCGCAGGGCCGGCTTGAGCTTGATCATTGCCCAGTGCCCATAAGCATGAGGGATTATTGATAGACCGAGATAATCGAGTTATCGGGAAGAAATAATCTGATCAGTGTAAGCTCGGCATACACTATATCTTGACAACAGCACAGCGCCCACTACACAATCAGACGCCTGCCCGGGGTTCATCATGACGATGCAAACCGAAAGGAGACTGATGAAGAGATAAAGATTTCTCCTTTCTCAAGGCAAGCACGAACCGCCGCGTAGCTTGAAGCGGTGCATGGAGGAGCACCCGGGACCGTGTATAGCGGAAAGGGAGTCAAATAGAGTCATCCGAGGGCTTCGGAAATTTGGTCCTCCGTCGCCTAGGTTAAGACAAAAGACTTCCTTTGGAGTGCTGAGGCGGAACTTGAATTACGAAGGATTGTTATCTCACTGCTCAAGCAAGTGGTATTAATTGGATAAGTTGTGTCGTACTGGCAGCAAAACCAACGTGAATTATCTCCTTATGTCAGAGAACGCGAACGAGATCGAGCATTCCTCGGAGGGACACGCTGTAGAGTAAGCGTCAATGTAGAGATCAAACCCACACCAGGGGACACTCAACGGGACAGTAACGACAGGCAAAATTACTGCACCAGATCGGAAACGTAGTCGATGAGAACTGCGATCGGCTTAGCTTACCCGCCCATTGCGCCGCTACCATCACTACGCAACTTCTTGGCTTTGAGTTCCCGGTAACGTTTAATGACACTTTCTCTTTCTTCTTCCATCATTGCCTTTTGTGCCATACTCAATATCCCCGCGACTTTCTCTTTCGAAGAGTCTTTGCCTGATCGGGCACCCCGAGGCAGTTTGCCAAATCGTGGCGGTTCTTGTGCAATATCGTTAAGGCGCCGCGGTGCTGAGGTTGAAGACACACGAAACTCCTTGGGTTTATCACGAGGCTGCCGCTGGGGTGTGCTTGTCAATGTAAGCGGTGATAGATTTGAAGCGTCCGCACGGCTAGGGGGTGTGTTGGTCGAAGTGGGCGGCGATGGATTTGAAACATCTGCGCGGCTAGCGTTATTAACCATCGTGTTGACCTGTGCAGCAGGCTTGGCAACTCCCTGCTCAATTTCATGCTTCTGGACTCTCCGGACCTGGGCCGATGACTGCTGCATCGCTGTTCTAATGAGCGGCATCATGCTACTCTCGACTCGCCTGCACGCGAGCTTAATGGTGACACGCCGCGACCAGATTCGGCTGAAACTTACTTGTTAAAATGAGCTATGGTTTCCCCTGCCTGAATCTTTAACATCTCCTCCTTCCGACTGTTTACATCACTGGCTGGCCGTCTTCGTTTCAGCTGAGGGAATTCATCGCCATTGGGCTCATCGATCTTCCGCTTCTTCTCCCTGAATTCGAGACGGATTTTTTCGGCATTAAGAATGCGAGCTACAGACTTTGGTACCGTTTCCTCATTCCCAAGGTGCTTTGGTGGCAGATCGTCACCTCTTTAAATTTGAGACTCGTGAGTGAGCTGGAGGGGCGTATGTAATACGAACACTTACTTCAGGGATCTCTCTCTTTCACGAACAGCTCGTTTGGCACGTTTGTGCGGCATGTAGACGGCGTAAGATATATATCGGTAAGACGAAAAAGTTGGATAGAACTTCGAAGCTCGAACTTATTGTTTGGTAAATTTGCAGACAGCTACCGACGGCATTTCCCATAACGGTGTGTACGCGCCTATACAACTTTTCGATTTTTTTTCAATTGACTTGCACGAGATCATGAAATTAAGGGGCTGGTCCTCCCAAAATGGCCTATCAATCGTGGCATAAGTGTATGTGGGCGATTCGGTATACTGTCGATGAAGTGGTGTGCAGTGGTAAACATGCACATGATACAAGAACTCGATTTCACGCGTGAGGCGAGAGATCGTGTGGTAACTATCGCATGCGTTTTGGGACACTGGTTTCGTCTTTGAGTCAGATCAATCCCGCGTGCATATCTCAAGGTAGCAAATAGCGAGGAAATCAATTCAATCTATTGTTCGATGTCGAGGAGGCAATCGCAAATCCAGGCCACGAAACAGCCACGAAGTGTCTGTTTGAAATTTCACGCTTCAGTAAGTACTTACATTCACACAGCATGTCAATGTGATAGTCACTTACTAGTAATAGTAGTAGTACGTAGCACGCGCCCTCCGGGTCGGAATTTGTAGTATTTGTGGCTGCAATGCATCCCGGGAAAGGGACGACTGCCTTCTTTGTATCAAGCTGCCTATGGGAGACAGGAGCCCAGGTAGTAACACGTAACAAGTCAGTAATACAACAACTTCAAGTCCTTACGCGGCCCAACTTTTGTCGATAGGGTTTTGAAGGATCATGACGGCACTTACTTTTGCTCACATTTGAAGAGCGTTATGGTATACGGAATAAACAGAGCTGATTGTGATTGATATAGATATAGTGGAATCCAACCAAGAGCCGCAGAAAATATGTCCAATCCAGTAGGGTGTAGGTAGGTTAAGGTTCGTGCAGGTGAACAAATGCGCACAATCACTGTCGAACACAACGCGCAAAGGTCGAGGAAACTAGTTTCGCTGCCAGTATAAGCTGCCATCCGTATACGACCAAGGTTTGAGCATGCCCACGAAGCCGATAATACCGAAAAGATACGCGGCTGAAATGGCTAAAAGCATAAAAAGGAATACAATCAGCTTGTATTAGAGGGTAAACGGCAGCTACATACATAGTTTTCGATTAGGCATCAGGCTTATTTCATAGTTTGGTTGAGGTATACCCATAATGTTGCAGAACATATGAGCTGCAATGGGTGGGAGCAATGACCCGGAGCGAAGAAACAAATAGCAGCAGTAAAATCCGAATATGCTGGTGTACGCGAATTGGATAACTATTTGTAAAGTATTAGTACCGCTCGCTGGAAATGGGACAGTCGTGCGTACTAGTAGATATAATTGCACGTTTTGCCGCAGTGGCCGTACGGCCATATCTGTGGTATGTTTCAAAAGCGTGATGAATGTGTGCTAAAAATTCGACAACATAATTATGAACTTTCATGGCCAAAGGAAATCATTCCGACGCGCACCTGCGCCAAAGACCAAAGGACTAAGAAAAATCATTCTCATTCTGGAGGCGTCTGCCAAGTGATAGACAGTGAGAACACAAGCGCGAAACACGATTTCTTCGGTGATCGGAGCCTGTTACAATGCAAGGTAAATTGCAAGTAATACTTGGCAAAGGGCTCGCACTTACAACAAAATAATTTCGAAGACCGACAATGGAGACAAACCGAAATAGGACATCATCTTCAAAATCCCAGCCCTTTTGGAATGGTAGTGTCTTGTCGAGGAATCGGACGTAGAGTGGCCCAGAAAATAACAACGGAGTTATCAAGAGCGGAAGTGCGTTCGACCATGTGAACCCAAGGTGAAGCCACGCACTTGCGGTAAGGTTGTGCTGTTTTGCACATGACGGCAGTGAGGCAGACGTTCCCCGTTGAGGCAACTCGATGACCTACAATTTCATCATCGCGGTTGAAATTCTTCACCACGATGAATACGATGAGACAGCAAATCAAAGTGGCACTGGTAACGGCAAGTAGTCGCGCCTTGATAACATCCGGATCATCTCTCCATCGCTCATTTTGCAATTTAAGCCTAGCTTGTCCTTCTGGAAGGTTGACCTTCCTCTTGGAGAAGCGAAGACGAGCATTCTTCGATGCATAAATGGAGCCAACGTAGATAAAGGCGAAGAGTCCAGACAGTAAGTGCGCGGATGTGATAGATAGCGATAGTTTAGTTTCGCTGTACATGACGAGGACTTTGCAAAGTCAAGGATGAGTATGTCAGAGGAGATGACGAACTTGGCTGATCCGCGGTCTATTGTACCAAGAGGCTGTGGATGGTCCAGGCGAATCTAAATGTTCGCATCCAAAGCGGACTCGTCTAAACCAATTGTCTTGCGTCCACACCCACGTGTAGATGTTTGACACGAGTTCTGTATCAGCGACACCGCCAGGAGTCTTGCTAGTGGCGACTATTCGGTTTCAGATTCTAATGGGTATATGTCAACGACTTGATCAAGGGAGTGCAAGCGGTCTAACTCAAGTTTAACTTTTAAGTTCAGAGACTTCGCCCACGTGATCAAGTCATGTGACCGTTGACAACCAAATACACTCCAACATGAAAACCAGGTTTGTCCGGGCCATTCCGACGTCGACAACTCATTCGTTCTCGCCATGTACGCATCGCTCGTTCGTCGTCAGTTGGGGGGTATTGTTCCCCCCAAGATTGCTACTCCGTCAATTTTAGTGCGTTCTTTATTTCTTACAGCGCTCCGCCTCGCGTGACCTCTTCTCCCTTTCTCCGCATTCAAGACGTCGGGTTCTGGTTCAAGCCTTACGCCTCTGGTCAACTTCTACTCAAAACTGCCCAAGGGTCCAGCATCCACGGTTTCTGGTGGTGGAATTAAAGCTAGATACTTCAGCGGCAAGAATGCGTCCGCTGCCCCACTCGTTTGGACGATCTTGGGTCTCTTCACTTTCGGATACGCTATCGACTACCAGAGTGAGTAATTTGCGCTTACACATGTTCAATTTTTGATGTATGATATTTCAGTGCACTTGAGTAAGTCATTTTCGATCACCTCAATACATTCCTTGTTAAGCGTGTATCAGAACATCACAAGAACCATCCGCACTAACCGCGTTTATGGAAGTAAGGGAAAATTGCCACAGAACTTGCTGTATGCACAAGTAATAGACTATCACTTTTCTCAATGTGCATAGACAACACAGTACACAGTACATCCCGTGTGGATTTGACCACTTGACCATATTTAGCACCCTGGTGTTGTGAAAGCTACCACCGGTGAGTAGAACAAGTGCCCGACTGCATTAATATCTCCTCAACTTTCTAGTACTCTCAGCGCCAAGGGGATAATCATGATAACCCCTGTCCTTTGTGTGCCTGTGTGGAAAAGTGAATCTCCATCAAATACAAAACTCCTTAGGCGCCGCGAATCCATCGGAGGTTTAAAAGGTACAGATTTCCTTGCGATCTAAAACTGAAGGCACGTTGTCTGTCTTCAACATGAGTTTCAGTCGTGTTTCTATTGACTCTTCCTGCGGTCGACGTGAGCTTCTTTCGACTCCATAACACGCGCTAGCCGTGCTTCAGCAATTTCACCGGTATCTCATCTCAAGGTGGTTCCCGATGGGCCAGTACTTGTCGATGGGTCTGAACAATCTGAAGTCCGCAAGATAAATGCGGCGATTGGTCGCTCATCGAGGAACAAGCATATGCCTATCATACCCTGTTGCTGGTTCCACAGATTATTCTAGAGCCACGCCAAGAAGCTGGAATGTTGTTGCTGTTAATGCTTGTTGGGGCACATCAAATCGATTGTGAGCAAGATAACTACCTGGAATTCAAGGCACAATTGCCCATTGAGGCCTGCATTATTCGCATGGGTATGTGGGACGACCGCGACCGTCCTTTTTTATCACGATAACGGCACGCTCACGGTGACGCAGGAGCTGTGCCTTTCAGTCATGGGGCCTTTTCTTGTGGCTTCTTTTGGTGGGTTGCCATCGTTCTGGCTCTCACATCCTTCTTCCAGATACGGACTAAAGTGGTGTTTAAACCGAATGCCTTCGGGAGCGGAGAGTTTGATCCCGGGCGGAAGGTATGAAATGCATATGTTACAAGTATGGTGTAATGTAATGCTAACACGAATAATGTGAGAGTATCAATGTGGGGAAAGATGTTTTGCCCGCTCTCTAAGGACGGATGCTCGAGCCTTGTCAACCACGCCTGCGAGCCATTGCTGTGCGACACTGTAGACAAATCTCATCAACATCGTCGATCGAGCGCTGGATTTCAGGTCCGAAGTTCTTGGAAGGTATCAACTATGGGCACGGTACGTTGCAACGCATCACCTACTTTAGTACAGTTTGGTTGCCGACAGTTTGGCGGGTGTTTGTAACTACGCTCGCAGCGAGTTGAATTGCAATCTACGATGGCAATGACGAGATGCCTCTGAAAATGCTGTGGTGCTTATCAAAGGCTGTTCAAACAAAGAGCATTGTCTTCGTACCCCACATCTTAGCCAGCGCGTTCCTTCACTGCGCAAGGCATTGTGAGCGAACATTTCTGCAGACATGATTTGTTGCTCACGCTACTTGTTTGCACATCACAGTTAGACAGGCTGGTGGATGATTGAGATGCAACAAGATGAGAATCACTGGTACTGATGTCGATGGGCAGATGCTACTGCTGAACCCGCCCGGTTTTATACGTTCCCGATGTCGGAATACCAGAAAAGAGAGGAGCTGAATAAATAGCCCATAAAGGTTCTAGTAGGGTTTGTACATGTATGATGATTGTCAGCAAGATCTCCACATGCCAGCATCCCATGCTGTATATCGTGGTTTCTGGTGTGACGGGTCGGAGGGATGATGTGCGATGTTCTTTCTAGGATTCCTTGGTTCTCGGTTCACGGCTTGATTGGGACGAGGTTGTCATGTGGCTGTGCGTGATAATTCTTTATCAGAAGTATTCCAAAGCTTACCTCACATATATAGCCTCACATGTGTATAAGTTGATGAGTACAACTGTACATGTCTCCAGCTGGCTTTGATGAAAAACTGTTTATTTACCATGGGTACAGAGGCAAATAGGGTTTGAGTGCCTGCCTCGCCAGGGATGCACGTTAGATTTGGCAGGTGTGGCTCACCGGAACGCTCAGCCAGATGACATCCGAAGCGCAATAGAAGGATATAAGATTCACTCCGTCCAAGTGCAGCTTGGCGTATATTGGTGATAGTCACTTGGCCTTTGCTGGCAGCATCACTACTTGGGAACATGCCGGCGAAGTAAGGCATGGATCGCCCTCCGAAGTCCCACGGCGAGGCAGTTCCTGGGCGGCAGATTGAAGAATGTGACCGTTGGCAAGTACTGCCTTACGCCACAATACCCTGGACGTGAGCACTGAGCACGTTGTTTTGTGTGACAAGATGCAAGGCAGCATAGGCGGACCGCTCGAGAATCTACCTACCCAAATTTCATCTTTGGAGTGACTGCAAGGTGCCTGCCAAATCTCTTGCGTGATCGATCATTTTATTGTCTTATTATTAGGTGCTCGGCTTATCCCTCGCGTCATCGACTGCCCATCACTTCCTTGTTTCCGAACTCACGTATATAGAATTATAGAACTTCCTGTGGGCTAGGCACCCGACAACGAAGACGTTCATGAATGCGGTACTTCCTTCTCCACAGACAATTGTAGTTTGGACGGGAACGAAGTGATGTCGACTAGCGCTATCAATCAACGGGATTCCCAAGAATTGATCGCAATTAGTCTACCAGTGTTTCGAAGTAGCTTAGTGCACACGAGGGAACACAAAGAGTATGCTTATTATATTGATGCTACCTAACCCCGGATGTCGTCAGGCCGATCATGATTGAGGCTATTGCAGTCTGGGATGCGAGATATGATATTATGACCCACGGCTTGTACGATGTGTCAACCCAAGTCTTAATTCAGTGATGGGCCAGTCGTACCTTTGGATTTGATGTGTACGGATGTATGTCCATAATATGTCAGATCTGGTGAACTCCAGGAATTGTTGAAAGAGACGGAAGCTTGGTTTTTAAATTGTTGATCGTCAAGGTCTCAATAGACAATGTAATCACACGCAGGTGCAGATACTGATTTGAACGCCAGTAAGAATAACGCGATTCGTGATTTTTTTCTGAGGCCGCCGAGAATAAATACGATTCCAACCATCTGCTGAATGGTGTATTTGAGAGAACAAGGACCCATTGAATATACAGTTACGACAGTACCTTCGATTTCAGTCAGCAGGAATATGTTTTTGCTGCTATGGTGCAGTTGAAAATATGGTGCAAGACTGCCACAGGTCACGTCACGACGCATGCAATGTATTTCTGTTGATTTGTTTTCCCGTATCGTGGCAGCGCACGTATACAAGGGCCTGGAGGCTTCCTGAGCCTGAGGGTTTCGTATCTTGTTGACGGTGCTGTGCTGTTATCGTAAACCATTGAGCTTGCTTATCTTCCAAGAGATGCGTTACGAGAGGTTTACGAGTCAAGGAGACCGTGTGGCGACCCTCGAGTGAGTCGGAGTGACAAGTAATCGAAGAAAGCCTACATGGATTCGAGCATCGTGTCTCGGTATGATTCTGCCGTTCGATACCATCTCGGGTAGCTCCACAAAAATGACAACACCTCGTTATTCTTGAGAAGTGTTATCAATGAAAATGGGAAATGTTGTCCCAACATCTCGATTCTGCACTTTGGACCAAGACAGCACTGTGCCCAATCGAGGCACAGTGATTGTGAACACAGATTCTGGAATGGCATAGCAAAACCGACTGCTAGGCGCATCACGGCGAGGACTAAAGTTGAACATATTAAATTATTATATTAATTCAAATTGTACCCACCATAGTATGTTGTTCAAAAGATCGGTCACCTATGAGTCAGAGTTATCTGAGACAATCTGTTTTCTCAAGTGCAGTGTTGTGGAGAAGGATCGGGGTTTCTAAGCGGATATTAACCTATATTAACTGATATTAAAACCACGTCGATAGCCTACATCGATATTATTATTCCAAGTGCTTGTGAAAATAACATAT
Organism: Suillus placidus; assembly: GCA_016628565.1. Classification (NCBI taxonomy): domain Eukaryota; kingdom Fungi; phylum Basidiomycota; class Agaricomycetes; order Boletales; family Suillaceae; genus Suillus; species Suillus placidus. The sequence continues at coordinate 151,975 of JABBWD010000073.1, forward strand.
TCGAGGAAGATCTTTGAGGGCGGAACTGTGACGTTTGGGGAGTGATTTGATTTAATATAATATTGTTTACTTGTTGTTTTGACTTGTTTCGGCCTGATATATATTTAGATCAGAAGAATGCGAAGAGCTTGCTCGCAAACCCTGATCTGTTAGTTTGCCTGGACAAACTGTATTCACGCTGGTGAGTTGTCTCCCACTGAGAATCGGTTCATTCAAGGCGGTGATTGCAAGTATCTCTCATTCCGCTCGTCCATTTCTAAAGGGAGTAGTCTTGGAACAAATCATGACTGAATCAAAGCTCCATAGCGTCTTGATTCCGGGTTCATGCGCAAAAATACGTCTGCGTCCATGTCGATGCCTAAGTTGACAGTTCAGCGCAGTGCACCTGCTACCATTGGAACGGGGGTACGCGCAATCCGACGTGTTGTGGTGCACGCAAGTGTTTTGAAAGCTTCACAATTGCGCTCCGGTGATGTGGTCGCCTTATCAGAGGCAGATGACGGAAACACCAAGAAGGTGAGAATCATATCGTACATGCCAGCTCCTCCATCACAGCTCATTCGATCATTCTATCGCACCATGGATTACTTCAAACTATCTCTGATAGCAGGATTTTGCAATCGGGACATTGTGGCCTTCTCTGGATATTCCGCAAGGTGGTATGTACGGTATCAGATGACAAGAAGATCCTTGGCTAAATCCGGCTTTGCGGTTACATCACCTTACTTCTAGCCATTTTTATTTCGTCCTCTCTTTTTCTTACGGCACGCCTCAAGGATGGTGCAAAGGTACAAGTATTTGACGTATCCGATCAAGGCGCTGGCAGACCCCCTCCCGGCTTACCAACTGTGCGAGATGTTGAGGAGGCTGGCATCATCTGTCTGAGAGAAATTTCCATAAGACCACGGACAATGCAAAATATGGCGAATTCACAGGGCAAAGGAAAGCATAGAGATTGGCTCAATCTACTACTGCGAGAATACCTTAGTACGTCAGTTTTAGGTGGCGTAGAATGTCGCTGACAGCGCCGTTCTGTCAACGCACGGAATTTCTTTTTAGTCAATCTCAAATATATTCTTTCTACTCAAATTATCGAAGTCCCATATCAGGGCGAAATCCGAACATTCTCCATTGATTCTGTGTCAGCCCACCACTCGGCATCAAGTGGTTCCGTGAATACCATATCACGCGACCTTAATTCGCTTGCAATTCAGGCCAGGCCATCGCTTTGGACAACAGGGTGGGATACGATTGTTTCCATACTGGAAGATGTGGCCGACAACGACGTCGGCCTCACGCAAAAGGTGCACTTTCTGATATCTTCTGAGAAATATTGTGATAATAATCACGGATGACTACCTAGTCTGACATCGAAACACTACCCCACACATCAATTTCTGATGCATATGCGGCTGTCGGAGGACTTGACAAGACAATCACCCAGATACGGGATCTTCTCGAGATACCGCTCACAAGGCCAGAGCTCTTTGGATATTTCGGTAGGCATGGCTAAACACCCCCGTAGACAAGTTTTGATTACAATACCGGTTTTTAATCAGGTCTCAAACCGCCCCGGGGCATTTTGTTGCATGGTCCGCCCGGTACAGGAAAGACACACCTTGCACGTGCTATCGCATCATCCACTAACTCATCGGTGCTCGTCATCAATGGCCCTGAGCTTTCTTCAGCTTATCACGGAGAAACAGAGTCAAAACTTCGGGATGTATTCAAGGAAGCCAGAGCCAAGAGCCCATGTATCGTCATTTTGGACGAGGTTGATGCTCTTGTCCCAAGACGGGAAGAAGGCGCAGGTGGCGAGGTTGAAAAACGGGTGGTGGCGACACTTTTGACGATTCTGGATGGTATTGACAATGCGAGCACGACTTTTGATGATAGGGTCGTTGTTATCGGGACAACCAATCGGCCGAATGCCATCGACCCGGCGCTACGAAGACCTGGGAGATTTGATCGAGAATTTGAGATAGGTGAGCGGTAACCTTGCCAGTGCTACCGAACTTCAACCGACGGCTATTGCTTGCAGGCATACCGGACGCAGACGCTCGCTACTCGATTCTGAACGTCCTCCTCTCCAAAACTCCCAATTGTATAACAGACGCGGAACTCCATTCTATCGCGCGCCGCGCTCATGGATATGTTGGTGCGGACCTCAGTGCTGTAGTTCGAGAGGCTGGGACCCTTGCCATCAAACGATGGATAACACACATTCCGCCGGGCTCCCATGCTGACCCAACAGCCACAACAATGACCCTGAAATTGACGCCGGCGGACCTCTCAGATGCGCTTCCTACTGTGCGACCCTCCGCAATGCGCTCCTTATTTATTGAGACACCACCCGTTCGGTTTGAAGATATAGGTGGGCAAGCCCACATCATACAAAAACTTCGGGAAGCAGTCGAGTGGCCATTATTACACCCAGAGGCTTTCCAGCGACTGGGTGTCCGACCACCAAAGGGCCTGCTATTGTACGGACCTCCAGGGTGTAGTAAAACCGTTCTGGCTCGAGCATGTGCAACGGAAAGCGGTGTTAACTTTGTTGCTGTGAAAGGTCCTGAGGTGAAAAGTCTGGTTCTGCGTTCAGGCAACATACTCATGATATCCTGTCGTCTAGCTTCTAAACAAATATGTCGGAGAGTCGGAAAAAGCTGTGCGAGATATATTTAGCAAAGCTAGAGCTGCGTCGCCGTCAATAATCTTTTTCGTAAGCGCCGTCCTACTGTGAAGAAATTGGTGCTGACAAACACAGGATGAAATTGATGCCCTTGGAACATCGCGGTCCTCAGATTCAGATACTGGAACTACACATGAAGGGGTTCTGACCAGCCTCCTGAACGAAATGGACGGTGTTCAAGAGCTTGTGGGTGTGACTATTATCGCAGCCACAAATCGCCCCGACGTCATTGCAAGTCTATGTGCTCTGACTATCATTGTTATATTTCTGACGATGCATCGTCAGGACTCAGCTCTGATGCGTCCCGGAAGACTGGATCGCATTCTGTACGTTGGACCTCCCGACCACGACGGACGCGAGGAGATCTTGAAGATCAGGACAAGGAAGATGAGTGTCGAATCTGACTTGGATCTTCATACAATAGCAGCCATGGTGAGTACGGTCTCGTTACATCTGAGCAGAGTGTAACGTTGCATTCAGACAGACGGCTGCAGTGGCGCAGAAATTAGCTCACTGTGCCAGGAGGCTGCTCTACTGACCATGCAGAAAGATATCAACGCCCTATTCGTGAGCTCTTCAAAGTCCCTGGTTTGGCGAACTTTCCTCAGAGCTCTCTTCAGATCCCCCAAAGCGCCTTTGTCGCAGCCGCAGGTGCCATACAAAAGCAAATCACACCAGATGTGATCAAAAAATATCAGCAATGGAGAGACCGAACTGGACTAAGGAGTGTTTGAATCAATTGCAGTAGGTTCCTGACGCTTAGGCATTCATTTTGTGCACTTACGCAACACGTTTGTGTGTTGGTTGTGTAGGGTAATACACTACTTCTCGTGATTAACTATAGCCTGAGTGCTGTGGTAAATTTTAGATCGAAAAGACTCACAATCTCGATTGCGCACATAAGAGCAGGGCTCATCAAGTGTGTCTGTGGCTTTATCACCCTTACCAACGCCTTGGGTCGGGGGCCGGTTTCCCGGTTTCCGCGCCTACCTCCGAGTTGTATTGGTCCTGATAAGCTAACTTACTCTTCTGATGCTAATCCAAATCACGCCAGATGTCACCACCAGAACTGATGTCACTAACACTGGTTGCACTACAGCACGCTCTCTTCACAGCGATGAGTCTCCGAGCTTATCTTTCATATCCGAATAAAAGACATCCAGGTGTTCCGATCGACCGTTACGTTCTCCACATCTTCTGCATGATATCGATAAGCAGCTCGGCGGAAATTAGGGCCTGTGAATCAATCAAACCACTGCGTCCAGCGGATTCTCAGCTATTCTCAGCCATCATGCCGGTAATCATGAGTAAGTCAAGCTTGCGAATGGATCAGCCACACGCCTAGATCTCTTTTACAAAAATGAAGAAAAATCTTGCCCATTTGAGGGTCCAAGCCGACGGCATATCACCCACGGCTAGCTTCTTGGACTGCGCATACCTGCACGATATGTCCGAGGCTCGAGCATCCAATGCGAGGCGCGGAAGCACCCAATCTCGATCATGCAGTCAGGCGATGCAGACATGAATGGGCTACCTGGTTGACATTGCGCATTAAACACATTCTCCCAGGTAAAGACAATTTTAATTTTCATGTGACTGGAGACCGTTCGGCAGTGCGCCTTCAAATATGTGGCTTTGAGCCCGTCTCTGATACTTCCTTCAGCGCGTCTGGTTGGGAGACCGTCGCTTCAGCCTGAACATGATAAAGTGGTGGAACAGCGCATATTACAGAAACATCGAAAATGCCTGTTAAGTCGATAAACTTGGAGAAAAGTACGCCGACGCGACAGTAACAGAACACACTCGTATGAGAAATCTGTCTCATTACAAACAGAAGACTCGTACTGTTGTTGGTCTGCCTAGGAAGACCATCATCTTACTCACCCTGCTCTATCATATTCGATATTATTTGGGGCATAAGAAGTTCTCACCACAAACGCAAGGCAACAAACGATGGCGTTGAGTCCTGCAAAGACCCAACCTCACTTCCCAATTACTATAAACTTACACCGGTAATCGGCTGATCTGATGGCCCAGTGCCTGCGAACCCACTACCGTCCTGTACGACCAGAAGTCCTGTGCACTGTCACGATAGTTATAGACTGCTTGTACGTGTGGGGAAGGAATCAAGATTCATTCCCGGGCCATCGTTGACCAACGAGATGCAAGTTATGAAACTCACTATTCAATTCAATGTACCCGTCCTCACAGGCACTCATCATCTGCCAAGAGACACTCACTTCAGTCTATCACATGGTCAGACAGCTGCACCATGTCATCAACTGCAACCCGTGGCAGTGGTGGTGATCCCTGAGGGAACGGAGGTACACAGGAAACAGACTGGCAGGCATTAATGCGATTTGGACGATCAAAATATACATGAGTAAGTACTAGTGGACGAGTATAATTAAGCATAACACCGGGAGCAAATGCAAGTAAAGATATCGCGGGTGTCCCGTCAGCGTACAGCGGCGGGCCGGCAGTCGTTGACTCGGTAACAAAAGTTCACCAGGCACACACAGCCAAGACTCGTCAACAAGGTCAAACCACAAGGACTTCTTCAACGAGTCGCAGAGGCAGAACAGTCTTACTACATAGCGACGGGAAGGATGTCCGGCCAGAGGGCCTGGAAGCTGTTCCACTGCTCAAAGTGGCACCACAAGACGGAGCACTCCTCAAGGGTTTGACGACGGGGAGGAAGGCATGATTCTGCCAAGAGAATGGTAAGAACAGAGTATCCACAGGAGAAGATGGAGCTATTGTTAGTTGTGGTCGATACTATCAACATGATATATCCGATATTCCTTCACCTCTTTTTAGACAGCTTCATTGAATAAAAATAGATGATTACCAATCCGCTGTCGAAGGGGTCCTCAACTTGAGCTTCTGTACATGCGTTTGACTGCAGTTTCAGTCTGCGCAAACGAAGGGTTGGGTCGGGCCCCACTTGTTACACAGTCGTGGAGATGGTGGTCTGGAACAGATGGCTATTCCTCTAGTGGAGTGAAAGACGATGACGTCTCAAAGAAGTAATGACCTATTACAATCCTTCTGACCCTCGCGAGCTTTGATGGACCCTGGAGAGTGCATGTCTGTCATAAGCATCAGGTGTCTTTGGATTAGAGTATAGGGGGATACGTACTGGTGCGCCGAACATTGAGCTCTATCATCATTTTCAGCTTGTTTTAAGGGCTTCGGCAGAGCCTACAGTACCTGGGAGAATCACGTCAAATAACAAAGTGGGCAGACTTTCAAGCTTGAGCGCTCAAGGCCTGGTCCCCCTTGGGCGGCAGGGTCTCCCCATGCAGCTGGAACACTCAAGTTGATAGCCTTCTCTGCTTTGAAACAAGAATCATTGACCTGGGAGTAGGACATAGCAGAGTACAAGTTAACGGTTGAATCTTCTGGTAATCGGAGTCCTCAGCGTGATAGCACATAAACGTACTGAGATTTGAAAAACTTTCAATTGTTGATACACATACCTGCTTGTATGAACTAGTGTTAAGTTCATGCATACGCAAAACATTGCGCTCTATCCCACGACTACTGCGATCAACCCGCCTACGAACGGTGTGGACGTGCTGGCAGATGCCCAACAGTGCAACTACTAGTAATGTAGTCTTGCTGTGCGCCTGGGCCCTGGACCAGGCGGGAATCCGCGGGATTCTCTGAATTCTTGAAATCGGAATCGTCTTGACCAAGTTGACAGAATTTTGAGGGTCGCATATTTTCACAATGCAGGAATCGTGCTCAGTGCCCAGGGCAGTTCACATCGTTGGGGATGACGTTGAATGCATCCGTGAGCTGAGAGGAGCTTAGCTGCACAGCCACCCGACACGTAACCGGCTTTATTAGCTAAGCCGCATCTTGCCTATAAATTTTTGCATGTCGAACTCTGGAGGACGATTTGCACCTTACAGAAATGCTCTCACCGCGGTTTCTAGGAGGACGGGAGCACCACTTCCTTCTCTCCTAGTCTCCTTTGCCATCCTTCATGAATTGACTGCCATCGTTCCCATCGTGGGGATTTTTTACACGGCGCGCAGTCTGGGTGCAGGCGAGCGCGTCGTCAACGCTATTGCTCTCAATCGAGATGGCTCTATCGATGATCAGTCTTGGGTGAATATTCAGCTGAGATCGTGGGTCGATGAAGGCGAGCAATGGGCTGGTCGCGTCGGACGTCGATATGGCATCTTCGGCTTTGAGAAAGGCGAGGTTGTTGACCACACCCAGACGAGCCAAAATTTGTCTGGGAAACTAGCGGGGGACGTCGCAAATGCCGTTTTGGCGTATGGTGCAGTCAAGGTTTTTTTTTTCCTTCTCTTCACCATAGTTGGGATAATGACTGAGGTTTGTTCAGGCGCTTTTACCCATCCGCATTGGTCTTTCTCTATATTTTTGTCCGATGTTCTCTCGGGCAGTCGTAGAGCCGATTCGATTAGGTGGTCTTCGTCTATTAGGACGACCGAAATCTATGTAGATGGTGGGTGACGTTCCCAGATTTTTTTTTCATGATGATTTCGCTTGCCGCCCCAGTCGTAGCTATAAGCGTTGACGAACGGTAGAGCATACAGCCAAATATTTGCACCACTGATTCTATTATATTCTTGCCTCTTTCTTTCCATAAACTCGAAGCTTACTATCTGTCCCACAGGTTATCTTTGTTACCCATACATAAGCGACGCGTTCTTGCTAGTAATGAGCATACCCTTGGTCACTTATAAAAGTCGTCTTTTAACGCGGATGCCCTCCGATGTGTTCGAGCCTTTTTTTCTTCTTCCTCCCAGTCAAATTGGCTCTTCAAAGAGTTGTTCTACCTTTGGCGATGCCTCATTCCCTGGGGAGAGCATTTCTATCTCGTCCTCGTGTCTCGTGCTACATGCGACTCAGTGGAGCACATCTGGATGATTTAGGCACATCCCACCTTCAGGCTGTAGCCAAGAGTCTTGCGACTACTATCATATCTCATTAGAACGCTGTTAGCACTGTCGACCTCTGGTATAGATTAATTTGTGAACTTTCGCACTGGTCTAGATGATCATCGGATGACGATGGAATTGACCCGTTGCTCTGTTCGGCATCTGCGCGACCCATGCTGCACAATGATGAGCGCTACCAGTGACGCACACGTTCACACCTCAAGTGAACCATCGATCAGCAGCAGAGTTCACACGATTTCAACATGCATCACGATCAGCGCATCATGAATCGTGGGTACCACTTCATAACTGCAACAGCTCTTTTGAAGTCGTACAACGCCGTCAGGGTGTACTTCGACACAACAACTTGCAGCTTGCGAAACGTTCTATCGCAGGTGTTACACCGCGGTAGACCATCAAGTGCCGGACCGGGAATGACCATCGCGGCGCCATGTGCCAAGCTGGCGCACGCGATGAGGCCTGCATGTCATCAAGCTCAAGCAAGATGAACGCGTATGACTGACTCGGCTGGTCAACATCACCTCCGAGTCTGCACCTTTCTCATACCCCCGGAATCCCTAACAGCCAACGCAGGAATCAGCTAAGATGGCATCGTGCGGTAGCCTGCAACTGCCCAGTTTCTAAAAGGAATGGTGCGCGATACCTTCGTCAGAGTGCAACGCATACTCATCGCGAAGGTGAACCAGCAGCTACTCAATAGCAGCACCACATCTCCCCACTCCGCAGGCTTCATCGACGATAGACCACGCCCCCTCTTCGTATCCATAGAAACAGGAACATAATACCTGTAGCTTTTTCTCATAGCGGGGGGTATTACAGGACTGTAATGTGCTTTGCCTATGAGGCATATCTGATTGTCAAGATCGATGATCGCTCGACCTGCATACAGGACGTGTTTGTAACTTGGTCAGCTGGGCCTGTCATCGGCGTTGAAAGATCTTGCTTCCGTCCGAGGTTGATTCGACAATTCACCTGAGACTGGTCTTTGTAGTACAGTATAGTGAATGTCTGAATGAGCGGAGAATGCCCCTGGGCATTCATCTTGGATGGTTGTTAGCAAGTGTTATCGAATCTGATGCACTGCACGAGTATCACGACGATTGGCGGAGTAGCGAAAGAAGTAGAGATACAAAGAAAGATGAAATAGTTTTTCGTATGCCGCAGCATTAATGACTATCGGTGCTTGGGAGAGGTGCGCAACAAATCAAGAGCACGAGACGAGCCAACAACGTAAGGAGTCGTGACTTTACGGTTGGTACACCGGTGTGGTAGCCTGAGTGCTACTATTTGTATTTGGAGTAGGTTGTGTTGTGGACGTCGAAGTAGCGGCAGGCTGAGACTGCGATGATGACCCCCGGTCATGTGATTGACTTTGCTGCTGTTGCTGCTGCTTTGACGGAGCAACAAACAAAGGCTACAGAAGAATTATTGAGTCACGGTGAATAGAAACGCATGTGATGAAAGAAGACCTTTTTGTCCCGTACAGCAGCAACTTCGACGGTACGAGGACCGTGACGAGAGAAGAACCCTTGCCTTGAGGTTTGTTGAAGTTCGGTTGCATTGCTGGTGCGGGAGTGAGAGCGAAGGAAGAGCGACGGAATGCGGGCGAAGAGCACTCGTGCACTCTCCATAGATGGTGCGAGAACGCGATGGGAGGAAGAGTGATGGACACTGGGCGACGTGGAGGACTGATTACAAGAGGTAAGAACAAGAAGTGATTCAAAAAAAACGCTGACGACGCACATGAATATCGCCTCGCACGCCAACGAAAAAGCCTGGCCGGGTAGGAATAGGTGGACGCCGAGTAGAATTTCGCTAGAATGACGACATTAAAATGGTTGAAAGCATCAAGAAACACGTCACGTACATTCATTGGCGGCTTTCGAGCTGGGATCTGCGAGTGGGAGATTAGCGTGGATTTTAATGAAGAGCGGTGTGATTTACGTCAGGTAAGAGAAGGTCCTCAAGGCGAGCTTTTTTGAGGATAGCCTGAATGTCCCATGCGTACACATCTTTGTCTTCGCCACCAGTGACTAGCACTGTTCCATCAGTTGAAAGGGCTGCGCATTGCACTAGATCTTTGTGCTGGAGGGGAGGTCCAACTGGGAGGTTTGTGTCGAGATTCCAGAGACGCGCTGTTTTATCCCATGATGCACTTGCAAGGAGGCGGTTGCTCTGAGACAAGGAGATGGCCTTGACATGCTCTGTGTGACCCTCCAGGATGGTGATAAGTTCCCAAGTGGCTGTGTCGAATATCCTAATTTGGCCATTTGACATCGCGGCGATGATGAGTTTCTTTCCATCTGACGTCCAGACCAAGCTGCCAACATTATAAAGGTGTTTGAGTGTTGTGAGCAGTTCGCCGGTCTTTGCATCCCAGATTTTGACACCGTTGCTATAGCCCCCCGTCGCAAATTTTGTTGAGTCGGGTGTGAATATCACCACCCACACGTGCCCGTGCCAGGTCTTGATTGGACCTAGGACTGTTTTGCTGCTCTTGACGTCCCATATGCTTGCTGTCCCGTCTACGGATCCGCTCACAACTCGCTTGCCATCTGCACCCCAGCACGCTGACGACACACTCTTAGTGTGCCCCTTCCATTTGGCAATCACCTTTTCTGTCTTGACGTCCCACAACCTCACCATCCCATCATCACTTCCGCTTGCGACGGTGCTGCCATTTGGAGACAATGCTATGGTGCACAATTTTAATTCTTCCTTCCCATCTCGCCAGCAATCGCCGATCTGTATCCCGCTCTCCAGGTCCCATAGTCGCAGTGAGCCGAGCCACGAACATGTAATGATGCGTCGTCCACCAGGCAGGTGCACAACACGTCGTACAAAATTGGTATGGCCTCGCATGGTCTGGCAGGGCGTCACCTTTGGTATCTTAATGGTTTGGGATGACATAGTCGGCGCTCGGAGTATCAACTACGGCAGATTGTCGACAATGTGCGCAAGAGAAGCGCACCGGGATCAACTTTGAATAAGAATGAGATGTGTGGCAATGGTAAAGATGGCTGGTGAGTCGACGGGTCTATCGTTGTCAATGAAACCCCAAGGTAAAGCTGACGGGAACGTTTGTTTACAGGAATTCAGTCCTAATTCGCAGGACAGCCTTCAGGCAGTCCCACTGATGCAAGAGGTCTTCATGGTATCCAAGTCGCCGGTAAGCGGGTGCTCAGATTTACAGCCTAGAGTATCACTCACGAGAAATGCCTGTCCAGACCAACTCAAACAAACGACACTACAGTCTCCTGTAAACTGAGAAAGTGGGCGTTGGGTTTAGAGTTACGGAAGTTGGGCGTCCATTCTTTCAAGTTATATACTACGCGCGTATCCCACGCGTCATATTTATGTCCGCTTCACCGCTCAAATGCTGTGTAGACGAAGCACTTTTGTCTGCCACCGGCACTTTCCCATATGTAAGGGACTATTCTAATAGCAGCGACAAAGTTGAACGAGGAGCCGCGTTCCCTGTCCGATTCACATCTATCTTCCACCTAATTTCAAACTCGATGTCGCCAAATCTTCATCATCATTGAAAGCTGTGCAGCCTGCCATCACCCCGTGCTGTATTTCGAAGCTTCATACTTATAACTGATTCTTTATTTCTATCAGACCTTTCCTTCATCTTTCAAGGCAATTATGTTTTCTTACTGGACAATGGGACGGGATTTTTTCCTGAACACCAATCGCGAGGCAATCCCAGAACGCCCAGGTGATTGCACGCTCACATCATTGTCTTATACTGCTTTGAAAACAGCAATTACCGACTGCCCAGATGGCGTCATCGGCTTCCTGCTTGCCAACCTTCAGCAAAGCGTCCTTCCCAGAAATCTGATCCAGTTATCTTCACTACACCTTTACTCCCACATTCGCCCCAAGCGACTTTAACTGCTCGCAATACAAAATTCCTTCATCCTGCAGAACATCGAACTCGCAGACGCCAATGATGAATGCAAGGTGAGATTTTGACAAGTGCAGCATCCGATTCAAAACGTTGTCATAACAGATATGCACCACCACAGTCAACGCCTCAATGTCGCGTTCACATCGATGGTCCCAACCACTCCTAAACCTGACCTTTTCTCATGGCCCTACGAAAAGACCTGAGTGCACCGGTTCTAATTCTAGCTCCGATCATTCCAACGGTGCTCCTGTTGCAGCTCGATTTCACTCGGTCCCTAGCTCATTCAGAAGACTTGATCGCGAGGACACGGGACGTATTTGGATGGTATGGCGCTGCTGCTACGAGGAGTATAACATCTGCACGGCGCATCTCTTTTTATCGGTCTGACTGCTGTTGATAATAGTTTGTCCCCCATCTCCAAGTTGCACACGCTTCATAGCATGGTCCAGCCTTGTTAAACTGGAACAAAAGTTTGAATCAGCAAAGTAAGAAAATGAATCAGACAACCCCGGAGAAAAAACAGCATAGCTAAAGACTTGGAGATCTGGAGGTATGCGGTCTCGATGGGATGCCATATCTGACGAGAAAATAAACCAGCCAACAAAGGAGGGATTACACCCTGCGGAAATTAAGTGAAGTGTGAACAATGGTGCTGTTGGTACAGTCCTAGTCATGGGTAGAAAATGCACTCAACGACCGTATCAACAATCGAGCGAGATTGACCTACTTTTGAGCATCTCGCCTAAGCACAGATTCTGTAATGTCATTCAAGAAGCTCTGCATCGTCGATTGCCTTTGGAGGACGATTTATTCCCCATCGCGAGCATGGCGTCCTTGCAAACAATGCAGACCTTCTTCAAAGAGAGGTTTTTGCTCTCAAGGTTCACACATTCTGGCACGTTTCGCCGATGAAATTCCCGTTTGACCTGCTGACAACGAGAACGTGCTTCGTCGCCTTATCACGAGGGTCGAACCCTCGTGACATCTTGTCTAACGCCATGTTATTGATGTGCTAGTCCGACTTGGAGCGAACGATGAACACCTCGATGTTGTTGAACTGCTCGCAGGCATGGAAGATGGCGAGGTCGGGGTTCAGGACACGGTTGTCGATGAGCACGATGATGCAGTCGAAGACGTAGAGGCCCAAGTTGTTGAAGTACTGCCAATCAGGCACGTCTGGAGTGCCTGCTCTGGGAATGTCGATCCGGGAGTTTGTGCGTGCAGCAGGGTATCTCGTGACGGTATTGGTAGTTTCGACGAGAGGGCAGTATTCGCCAACAGCAGCCATAGATTGGATACATCACAAGCCCTCCTGGATTAATCCTCCTAAAATCCAGCAAACGATGAAGTAACAGCTTAACGAAATACGACGCACATTCATGAATACATGTTAGATTTGCACTGTTCAAGTTGCCTTGGTATTGTAGTTACTCTGGTAAGTGCAGAGACCACCGTGAACCAGTTCCTAGTGACATGAACATCATCAACACGTTGAAAGGAAAAACAATGCGCGAAGACCAAAGCGATCCAGGTCTAGTCAGAGTCTAGTACAGTCATATCTCTAGCATATGCACTCACTCCAAATTCTGCCTGCTTATTATGATTCGCGTACGGCTGGCTGAGCAGGTCAACATCGCCTATGCTTTTCAGCTATCGCAGGAATCAGCTACTCTGGTGACCCCAGGATGATGCTTGCAGTTGAGAATCACGGAATATGGTTTCTCGTGAAGAGGACCAGTTCCATGAATTGTAAAGTTCGCAGCTTGCGCGGTGCTTTCCTGGGCGATGTGCTGCACGAGTTTTACGACGAGAGAACATCATTGAGGCGGTAGCAAAAGATACGAACAAGATATAGCTATACAAAAGAACCAGAAGCAAAAATGAGATAGATGTGCATATGCTGCAGTATCAAGGACCATCGGTATGTGGGGGAGATGCACAACAGAGAAAAAGGACGAGACGAGCCCACAATGGGAGGCGTCGTCGTCGCGTGGCTGCTGCACCTGTCGTCGCAGTGCTAGTAGTAGGGGGTGTCGCGGACGTTGATGCGTCAATAGGCTGAGGTGTTGCGGATGTTGATGCGTCAGTAGGCTGAGGTATTGCGGATGTTGATGCGTCAGTAGGCTGAGGTGTTGTGGATGTTGATGCATCGGTTGGCTGAGCTTGCGATGACGACCCCTGTCCACGTGATTGGCTGCTCTGCTGCTGCCGCTGCTTTCGTTTTGGTCGCAGAGCAACAAACAAGGGCTATTGAGGAGTTAGTGAGCCACGGTGAATGGAAACACAAGCAAGGAATGAATACCTTTTTATCCCGTACTGCAGCAACTCCGACAGCACGAGGACCGCGAGAAGAGAAGAACCCTTGCCTCGGGGTGTGTTGGAGCTCGGTTGCTTCATTGGTGTGGGAGTGAGGGCGACGTAAGAGCGATGGAATGCGGGCGAGGAACGCGCGTAGACTCCCTATAGAGGGTGCGAGAACGCGATGGGAGGAAGGATGATAGACACCGGGCGATGCGGAGGACTGATTGCAAGAGGTGAGAACAAGACGTGATTCAAAAAACACTGAAGACGCACATGAAAGTCGCCTTGCATGTCATCGAAAAACCTTAGGGGTGTTTGACGGGTAGGAATAGGTGGAGGCCGCGTCGCGTTGTTCTAGAGTGAGGACGTTGAAATGGTTGAAAACATTAATAAAACACATTACGTACGTTCATTTGCAGCTTTCGAGGAATAGGTGGAGCCTCTGGAGGCCACGTAGCATTGCTCTAGAGTGACGACCTTAAAATGGTTGAAAACATTAAGAAACACTGATCACGTACGCAGTTGCATACATTCATTGACGACTGTTGGGGTAAGCCTAGGACCTGCGAGTGAGAGATTAGCGTGATTTTACTGAAGAGCGGTGAGATTTACATAAGGTCTAGGCAGGAGAATGTGTTCAAGGCCAGCTTTATTGAGAATGGCATGAATGTCCCATGCATACACATCTTGGCCACTGGCAGTGACTAGCACTTTCCCATCAGTAGAAAGGGCTGCACATTGCACTCCATCTCCATGCTGGAGGGGAGGTCCAACTTGAAGGTGTGTGTCGAGGTTCCACAGACGCGCTGTTTCATCATCTGATGTACTTGCAAGCAGGCGATCGTTATGAGACAAGGTGATGGTGTTGATAAGATTTGTGTGACCCTCCAGAACGGCGACCTGCTGCCAAGTGGCAGTGTTGAATATCCTAATTTGGCCATAAGACGCGCAGATGAATTTCTTTCCATTTGACGTCCAGGCCAAGCTGTTAATCCAAAAACCGTGTTTGATTGTTGTGAGCAGTGAACCCGTCTTTGTATCCCAGATTTCGACCGCGTCCTCGTTGTCTCCCCCCGATGCAAATTTTGTTGAGTCGGGTGAAAATATCACCGCGTGCACCCACAGGTTTCCGGTCTTGATTTGCAGCACAGTTTCACCGCTCTTGACATCCCATACTCTTGCCGTCCCATCGTGAGATCCGCTCACGACTCGCTCACCATCTGTACTCCAGCACATTGACCGCACCAAATTAGTATGCCCTGTCCATTTCGCAATGACCTTCCCCGTCTTGATGTCCCACAACCTCACCCTCCCATCCCAGCTTCCGCTTGCCACAGTGTTGCCGTTTGGAGACAATGCTACTGTGAACACTCCTACTTCATCTACCCCATCTCGCCAGTCATTGCCGATCTGTGCCCCGCTCTCCAGGTCCCATAGTCGCAGTGAGCCATCATCCGAACATGTGATGACGCGTCGTTCGCCAGGCAGGTGCACAACATCTCGTACATCTTCGGTATGACCTTGCATGGTCTGACAGGGTGTCACCTCTGGCGTCTTACTGGTTGTAGATGACATGGTCGGTGGTTGGAGTCTCAACTACGGCAGGTGCCACCTCGATAATGTGCGTGAGAGAAGCCCGCCGGGATTAACTTTGAATGAGAATGGGTTGTCTAGAAATAGCAGAGATAACTGGTGAGTCTTATCGTCAATGAAACACGAGGCACAGATTTACAGCCCAGAGGATCACTCACGAAAAATACCTGTCCAGACCAACTCAAACAAATGACACTACAGTAAGAAAGTGGGCGTTGGGTTTAGAGTTGCGGAAGTTGGGCATCCATTCGTTTGAGTTATATACTATGGTGCGTATTCCATCCGTTCGTTTCACAGCTCAATTGCTGTGTAGATGAAGCACTCAGGTCTGCCACCGGCATTATGTGCATCTGCCTATACTTACGGGACTAGTGACATTGGCGGCGACAAAGTTGGACGAGGACCCACACTTCCTCTCCGCTTCACATGTTTCTTCCAGCCAATGTCGAACTCAATGTCATCCAATTTTCAGCATGACTGAAGGCTGTGCACCATACCATCACCCGGTGCTGTATTTCGAAGCCTGCCAGAACCTGCTGTGCTCTTGTTTCTGTTAGACCTTTCCCTCGTCCTGATGCTGTTCCAAGGCAGTTGTGTTTCCCTGTACTACAAAGGGAGCATCCAATTCAAAACATCGTCATAACGGACATGTACCGCAGTCGAGAAGTGCCGCGTTCACGTCAACGGTCACAACCACTTCCAAACCTGACCATTTTTCGTGGCCTCACGACAAGACTCGAGTGCTCCGGCTCCAGATGCAATTATTCCAATGGTGCGCTCTTGTCACACTTCCATTCCTGGCTCGCTGATCGCGACAGTTTCTGCCTTGACCGAGAAATGTACTGGGATGCTATGATGCTGTGCATCTCTTCTTATCAATCCGAGGGCTGTTCATATAGTTGATAATCCATGTGGTGCAAATGCACATCAGTGCGTCGCTATCTCTCCCTGGTCCTAATCGACGCTCGGCATTGGTGGCTGCATCCGAGCAGGTCTTTTCCGTGCGCTGTCAGACTCGCTTGTCCAGGCCTATTGTTATTAGATGTACTCGTTCGCCTCGAGGCGCCACACTACCACCCCATGCGTACGCGCTCTCAGCAGGATGCGCGAAACACGCGCACGCTTGGCCAAAAAGTATTTCTGTTCAACTCATCTACATCAAGGCCTCTGTAACCCATCTCCAAGTTGCACACGCTTTACTGCTTAGCAGGGAACTCACAATGAGAACCTGTCCACAAAACAAAGTCAACTGATGGGTGTTTTCATTGAATGAGACACGGCGCAGCCTTGACGTGCATATCATTCGACCGTAGTTCTCTTGTCGGATTTACCGCATATGTAGGACCTTCCTTACGATTTCTTCTGCACAAGTTGAAACGACTCGCGTCAGCTCCGTATTTGGCGGTATATATAGAGAATCAGTATGCATCGGTCCAAACACATCATGCAGTGTCCAATATTTGGCAAAGCCTAAGCCGGTGGCTTGTCATCTGTTCGATGTTCCTAGTCACCCTCATCCACAAAAGGTTCGCCAGCACCCGCCACGTCGCCTTCGCATTTCGCAGCCCGAAAACGCAGCTTTTGGCTTGAAATCTAGTGAGTGACTGCAAATCAGGAGATCTGGTGAATAAATCATCATCGTCGTAGACCAAACTCGCCAACTGCGTCCGCCACATCATTTGGGGCCTTCAAGAAGATGATGAGCATGAGCTGGCATCTGTTTATCAAGTGACGCAGGCACATGCGGATCGGCCGCCCCTGCGTATAAAGAGCCAACGTAGTTTTTGACTCGGAGAGCACCATAAAAGTTTCAGCGATGATCTTCACCTCACTCACCACCATAATCATATCTATCGCAGCGATGGCGGGCGTAGCTATCGCTGACGACCTGAAAGTAACACCCATGAACCTACCCTGCGACAAACCTGGTAAGCACTTTTGCGGCATACCGTGACGTGCGGACCTTGGACCAGATGCTCATGGCTAGTATCCGCAGCTTCAGTCGGGTGCTCAAGCGGCATCGCCGGTTGGAACGAGTCGAACGATTTCGCGTATATATGTGGATCTCAAGGCACAATTATCGCCTATGATCCATGTTTTTGTACAAATTGCTGTGCAGTTCTTAGCCCGGTCTCCGCCTACTGTCTGGTCTGGGTGAGCCTGTCGTTGTCTACTGCCTTTTGAGTCCGAGTGTTGATGTGCTCGCTTAGGATAAAACGAAGAGAGGCTCGGACTAGGAACTAGGAACGTGTAGGATGAGTGATAGTGTATGTAAAATGAAACGCGTACGAAGAACGTGTTGTGATAATATGTGCAAGAGGGCATGAAGGAGTGTGATGTAATATCAATAATATGGCATGCATTGAGGTTCTGGACTGAATTGGTCAGATTAGGTTCCTGACAGGAAGAGTGGGGATTGGCGTTTGTCGCCGGTAAGGAACCCCCCGTACCGTATGCTTGCCTTCTGTGTCCTGCCTGGCAGCGGCTGCGTAGGCTCCGCCTCCCGCTGTCTCGACGTCTACGACGAGCTAGGGCCAAAGCTATGCACCGGGGACTCTGGTGTGATGAATGATGCAGTGCACGCCAAGTACAAGAGTACGACGGCTGACCAGGTACCCTTACTGAAACACCTGATCGAGTTGAGGGTGAAGCAGAGCTAGTGTCCCTGTTTGCGCGGCGACGTACATACCACATACATGCACCATCAAGACCTAACCATTCTGAAAAGAGCACGACGGTGGCAATCTCAGTTTGTTCGCCATGGAAGTATACGACATGCAGAGCCTCCATAACTGGTGCTTGAGGTACGACGTTTCAGAATTCGATGGTGTCCTGTGTAGATGTTAACGAGAGAAGAGCACCTGGGCACGGGTGACGGCGTGACTCGACACAGTTTGAGGTCTGATCAGTGCTTTGAAACGCCGTTAGGTAATGGCCTCGAGTGGACAAGCAGACATCGCAGTTCGTAAGTACAATTAGCATGCGATATGAGGTACATACATACGGAGTAGGACCAGCCCTGCGCTGCACACGACCTTGATTAAACATAAAATACCAGCGTCGAAAATCGGCTTCCTCCAACTGTATTTGGGATACACTCGCGAGTCGTCAGTATTGTATGAATTCGCGATCGTCCTTCACTTGCTCGTATGTTGACAAGGATCTGAGAGGCGGGAACACTGGATGACGATTTGCGGACTGGCGACGTGAGTTGATGATGCGGTCGTTCAAGTTGGTGTACTCACGAGCCTGCGGTAGAAACCTATGTGATCTGTATTCAACGATAAGCGCACGAATGCCTGGCCAGGCGTCCTGCAACGCGCCGGAGGAACCACGGCCAAAATTATACTGAAAGAAAACACGACGTAATGAAGTCAGCACGCGGGCCAGCACAGAGTCATCTTACTCATGATGCACGTCGCATATCTCACTGAGTGGTTAAAACGTTCTAGGAGTGGTCCGACGTTATTGCTGTACTTGCTGGATCTGATGTGAAACATCAAGCAGAGGACTGATTCATGCGTGAGTTCAAAATTATTCTTGAGACAAGACGACTGACCCAGTTCATAGGGTCATTCCTCCCGCCCAAGAAAAGACGATTGCAAGCGCTGTCCACCCACCACGAGCATGATTGTCACGAAAATCAAAGACCGCATCACAAACGTATACTCTGAAAGGTTGTGTTCACCTGGGTTGATCTTCGAGGTGCGTATCAAATATCATAAGCCCTGCGTTATATTACTCCTGTGATTCTAAATCCGAGGCTCTTGTTTTGAATACTAATGATGCACGTCACCTTACAATACCCAACCCCTCCTCCAAAAACTCTGCAAACGCACGTCCCACGCCCTCCTCTCCCCACTCCACCCTCCCCTTTTCCGTACTTCCCAATGTCACAGCTTTCCGGCGCGCAGCCACGAATTGGCGTTTGAGCCGTTGCAGCTCTGACAGCGTCAGTGCACGATGCGGGAGTGTTAAGCGGATGCGGAGGACAGGACTCTCATTGACACTAGTATTCGAACAAGGCTCGAGCGCATCGACGGTGAGGACGATAGGTCCCCCAAGGGGGCCAGCAGCCTGAGCAGCCATGAGCGCAGAAACCAGTGCGTTTGTTGTATGCTCCAGAGTGCGGAGGGCGTCTGTGGGTGCTTTGGGTGTTATTTGGGTGCCGACGTTTGGAGGTTTGACGATGCCAGTTGTGACTGCGTCTGATATGCGTTCGAGTGGGGGTGTTGGGTCGTCCCAGGGGATGGTGAAGAGCGGGGCGTCCCAGCGGACCATGGATGAGGGCTCTTCGAAGCGCTGGATGAGGGCGTCGAGGCTGTCGGGAGTTTCGAGGTTAGGAATGGGGTGGGGAAACGGAGAGGGGAACGTGACGGACGTTTGGGGTTTATATCTCTTCCCATCTGCTCGTTCATCGTTCCATTTCCGACATTGATCAGGCGTAGCGATGACATAGACCTACTTTTCTCAACTGCGTCAGTTGTGCGAGTGAGAATATGGTGATCTATCACACACCGTAGCGACCCTTACGCCAGCCTCTCGGGCCTTGCAATACAGCTGGTATCTGAACCCCTTGATGTAGTTCATCCCATCTACGATGAGGATGGTGTCTCTAGCGATGTGTCTTGTGATAGCGGTGAAGAGAGTTGCGCGGGCGGTCTTTTCTTGAAGGGAGTCTGATTGACGGTTGGGGAGTCAGTCTACAGGGCAGAAGAATATGGGACAATACCGTCATAGGATGCGCGATCAATGGCCAAATCATCGTCTGAGATGACTTTTACTTTGAGCTGGGGGCTTGAAGCAGCTGATGAAAGAAAGTCATGAATTTGGGCTGCACGGGTTGATTTTCCAGAGGAGGGGTAACCTGAGATGGTGATGAGGGCCATTGAATGAGCCAAAGATCACGTTTTCGGGGTCATCACCGACTTCACACGTGACTCTTGCTGCTTGACTGGTTTGGCAATGGTTCAGTCTCAGTGAGTCTCTGACTGTCTCTCCGAGTCTGTCCACCCTCTCGTGATGACACTCATCCTCCCCTGAAGTTCCCCTGCGTGCGCCATGGCACAAATCACTTCTGCCACCGATGTTGGTCAAAGTCGAGCACAATCTATTTGGCATTTAATTTCTCGACTTTGGCCAACATCGTCCGTTTTTACTTGTGTGGTTCCTTCTCGGCCATGACTCAGTATCATAATCTCCCACCTTTGTTTTTCCAAGTCCGTCATGCAAACCTAAGCCTCCCCTTCTTCCTTCCTTTTTCCGCCTCCCTGCATCTCCTCCCTTCCGTCACCCCACTTTGCATGCGCATATATACCCCTGTTTCATGCCCGTTTAATAATGTGATCTCAGCACGTTGGTTTTAGTTTAATGTTGGCACGACGACAACGTTAAATCACTCCTGGTGACACAACTGCTCTATAAACACCTGGAGTTTTCGAAAACGTCTTACCGTCACTCGCAGCTCTCTATGTGCATTCTGCTGCCCTCGACTGTATCTACGACAGCACGTCATTTTCCCTTGCGAGATGTGATGACTGTGGTTGCCCGGGTGGCAGCGGTGTCGAGGATGGTTCGCTCTCCTATTACTTTGGAATATCTTGACCTAACCGCTTGTTAGGATCTGGCATTGCATCACCGCTGGGTCAGCATCTGCACACTGTCCGTCACTCGCAGGAGAAGCTGATATTGTGGGAGTGCAATGGTTCCAAGAGCTGCGAGGAGGATCATGGCGTGCTCTGGGATGTACATCAGGTGTATAGTAGTACCAGAAGCATCTTATCATACTCTCAACAGAGGCGAGTTCACCATTTTACACATTCAAACCAGATGTGATACTATTGCCAATCATATGACCGAAGCACAAGACCTCCATAGTCTACTTGAGAAGACTCCGTGCAACCTTCAAATCTGTATCCTACTTAGCGTCTGAAAAACGATCCTTTGCGTACTTTGGCAATTCCATTTTAGTTGGTGGTGGCATCAGTGTACGAGGTTTTGGCAAAACCGACACGGGAATTGGCGGTATCGAACACAGAGTAGAAGCGCTCCAGGAACGTGTAGCCGTTAACAAAGTCCATCCCTTGGCCACTGGGCGTGCCAATGTCATTGACGATGAGATATATGGCGGTGCTACTACCACCAATATGGGTGTTGAGAGAACGAGGCCAGATTTGGGCGTTAGGAGTGAGAACGTAGGTTTCCTGTGCAAAATAGTGAACAAGGGGTGTGAGGGAGGGCTGACAGAAATAGCGTACGCTGCCAATATTGAAGTTCAGGTTCTTGAGGGCATTGTACTTGGCAGAGGAAACGACGAGAAGACCAGTCGTCGAATCCACAGTGGCGCCGGTTGCAGACTGGTACTTGGTGTAGGCATCTATCGAACACTGATCAGACCATGATTACTCGCTGCTCTTTAGATACATACCAGTGGCAATGTAAAGGAAGGTGGTGCCAGTATCGACGATACCAGCAGTGGAGGACAAGATCGTCGTGGAGCCGTAGGTGATGCTCTCGTTGATACCCCAGTAGGTCGATGCAGGTTTGGTGGTGGTAATAGGACTGAAACAAACCAATTACTATCAGTTTGGATTGATCTAGGAGCTGAGGTAGCTTACGTGTATGCAATGGAGCCGATGTACTTGGTAGCGTCAGTTCCACCAAAGGTGAGCTCTCCATTGGTGGTTTCCTGCGAAGTAGTGGGCCTGAAAGAGACACTAACAACCTTCTGAGAAATGGTGCCTTGGCTAAACAGGTTCTCAGTGATAGTCGGAATCGTCTTTGCCGGTGACTTTATCAGGCTACCCAGTGTCAAGTCTTCAGGCCCGATGCCAAGGATACCATCAACATTGGTGAAGCTCGTCGAGGAGGAAGCCACGCCGATTGACTGCTTGGTGATGATGAGCCCCTTACCAAGAGTGACGGTGTCAGTGTACTCGGTTCCTATAGATGATAGTAGGTATTTTCAACTTATGATATCGTTGT
This sequence comes from Suillus placidus, assembly GCA_016628565.1. Classification (NCBI taxonomy): domain Eukaryota; kingdom Fungi; phylum Basidiomycota; class Agaricomycetes; order Boletales; family Suillaceae; genus Suillus; species Suillus placidus. The sequence goes on from JABBWD010000073.1 coordinate 174,395, forward strand.
ATGCCATACCAGAAAAGGAGCCAGAACCGTAGATGACCGACACAGGCTGACCAGTGTTGACGCTGGTACTGGTCTTCACGTATGGAGTGGTGGCGCCAACCCATGTGTTCGAGCTACCGGTGTCGACAATCAAGTTGTCTTCAATAATACATTAACAGCCGCATGTTTTCTCGGTGTTGAACTTACAAGTTTTTGCGGGGCTGCCAACACCAACTGCTGCGATGTAGCCTGCAGCATCGTTGATCACAGGAATGCTACCAGTTTGGGAGCCCTTGAGGGCAGCCACGCGAGCTTTATCGGACTGCAAGAGGTTAGTGGTACCTTTGGAGACATTTAGCCTCCTGGCAATGGGGAGGGTGATGGGGGAAGTGTCAACTTCAACGAGCGATCCCGCAATTGACAAAGCCAGGAGGAGAGTTGTCAACAAGGATACAGCAGGGAACATGGCTGACTCGAAAGTAATATCATAGTTAGCGGCCCATTATATATGCGCTGGCGAACGCGAATGTTGGGCACCTTAGCCACGTATGAAATGTCCCCCCCTTGAAAAAGTGATGACGAGATGGTCGCGGTCTGAGTCATCACATTGCGCGCACAAGTGCAAGGATTCGACTTCCTGATGAAATGACGGCGACAAGAGGTTTTTTTTTATCCCGAGCGGGAGGAATTTACCATTCGCCTGTTTACCAATGGTCCATTGGTTCATCGAGGACTTACCTCACGTTCATTTCCGTAGAGACGCTCGCCCATCATGAATACATCTTGGCATGACGCCAGATTGGAGTAGCAAGCGTTGCTGAGGGGAGCGGTTGACCCTGGTTGTCCCGGGTCTGATGATTCTCGGAGCTGTTGAACCATTTGCCAACTCGGCACAAAACCATGGAATAGAATGATGATATCAACAAGAAATTTTCTGAAGCACGTCGGCTGTGTAACGCCATAGGCCGTGGACCAATGGTTCATGTATGCAAATGAGAAAAATTTGCTGGAGGTTCGCATGACTACGGAGTCGGTCACCCTCGACCATGAAGAAAATTAGTACCCACTGTAAACTTGAATGTTATCCGTAGCGGCGCACATCAGTTTCAAACTCCTATCTGGAAGCAACAAGCCTATAACTTAATAAGTAATGCATCATGTGCATGGCCACTTACAGGTATCGTCTAAGGGCCAAGAAGTCTCAAAAATCATTCAGGCTATCATGGTCCCAAGAGTTGTACATACACCATGTGCGAGCACCTCGTTGGGAAGGCTTGTCTTGGAAACCGGAAGTCCGCTGGTAGATTAATTGTCAATATTCGTCTGACGCCAGGTGGTGGACAAGAAATACGTGTGCGAAACTAAGCTGTGACACTGTGACACTACAGATCTGTCACTGCAGAACATATTTTACTGATGGAGAAAACACGAGTGAATGACACGGAGAATAAGAACTAGAAACAGAGATGAAATAGGTATTCATATAGGTGTGTGGAGGAGATGCACAACAGAGAAAAGCACGAGAAGCCATGGTCACGACGAGAAAACACGATTGACGGAGTAGCGAAAGATAAAAGCACATACTAAGAAGTAAAGATGCAATAGTTGTTCATATGCTGAAGTGTTAATGACCATCGGCGTGCGGAGGAGATGCACAACAGAGAAAAAGCACGATACGAGCCCACAAGGAGATGCGTGGTTGCCGCGCGCCTACTGCACCTGCTGTTGTAGAACTAGTAGCAGGAGGTGTTGCGGGTGTTGATGCGTCGGTGGGCTGAATCTGCGATGACAGCGCCTGTGCTTGGCTTTTCGATTGGCTTTGCTGCTGCATGTATTTCGCCTTTTCATGTTCTGGCCGCGGAGCAACATACAGTGCCTGCACACGAATGATCGAACCACAGCGATTAGAAATTTTAAATCCGCCTGAAGAAAGCCATACCTGTTTGTCCCGTACTGCAGCAACTTCGATGGTGCAAGGACCGCGACGAGAAAAGATAGTTAGCCTTGAACATTGCTGGAGTTCGGCTGCTTCGCTGGGAGAGTGAGAGGGACGAAAGAGCAATGGAAGGTGGTCGAGGAGCACGCGTGAAATCCCCATAGAGGGTGTGAGAGCACAATTGGAGCGGCGATCAGAGGAAGGGTGATGGACACCGCGCGATGTGGAGGACTGAGAGCAAGAGGTCAGAACACGAAGTGATTAAAAAACGTCGATGACGCACGTGAACGTTGCCTTGCATGCCATCGAAGAACCCTAGCGGTACTCGACCGGCATTCTTGGACTGAGCTGGACGTGTAGCATCACTCTGAAATGACGATCTTATGTAAAATGATTGAAAAGAATAAGAAACACGTCACGTACGTTGATTAACGACCTTCCAGGCACGACCTGTGAGTGGGAGATTCGGTTAAAGTAGTCTTTACCAACGAATCAAACTCACATCAGGAATGGACAACAGGTCTTCAAGGCCAACTTCTTTGAGGATGGCATAGATATCCCACAGATACACACTTTTGTCCTCGCAAGCGGTGACTAGCAACTTTCCATCGGCTGAAAAAGCTAGACAGCTCACGTCCTTGTCGTGCTGGAAGGGCGGACACACTGGGAGGTTCGTTTTGAGGTTCCACAAACATACTGTTTCATCCCATATTGATGTACTTGCAAGAAGGCGGTCGTTCCGGGCCAAGGCCAAGTTGAAAATGTGACCTTTGAGAACAGCGATTTGCTCCCAAGTGACCGTGTCGAATATCCCAATCGGGCCCAATGACCCGGAGAAAAGCTTCTTTCCATCTGACGTCCAAGCCAAGCTTCGAACTGATTGATCCTGGTGGAGGGTGCTGAGCAGCTCGCCCGTATTGGCATCCCAGATTTTTACAGCGTTCTCATTTTCTCCGCCTGTCGCAAATTTTGTGTTGTCGGGCGAGTATGTCACTGCCCACACGTATTGGTGACCGTTCTTGATTTCCAGGACAGTTTTGCCAGTTCTGACATCCCACACTCTCGCAGTCCCATCCCAGGATCCGCTCACGACTCGCTCACCATCTCCACTCCAGCACACTGACCCCACATTCTCAGTGTGTCCTACCCATCTCGCAATTACCTTCCCCGTCTTCACATCCCACAACCTAACCGGCCGCCATCGCTTCCGCTTGCAACGGTCTTACCGCTTGGAGACAACGCTATGTTTTTCACATCTGCCTTGTGCCCCTCATCTCGCCAGGCATCGCCAATTTGTGTGTTACTCTCCAGGTCCCATAGTCGGAGTGAGCCATCTGCTGAACACACGACGACGCGTCGTCCGCCAGGCAGGTGCACAATATCGAGTATTTGGCTGTTGTGACCTTGCATCGTCTGGCGTGGTGTGATCGCTGGCGTTTTACTGGTTGAGGATGACATGGTTGGCGCTCGGAGCCTCGACTACAGCAGATGGTGGGCAATGTGTACGAGCAACAATCGTCTGATAATGGCAAAGATGGCTGGTGAGTTGACAGGCATATCATTGACAATAAAATCTGACGAGAATGGCTGCTTACAGGATCAATTCAGTCCTAACGCGCGAGATGGCTTCGGGAATATGTATGTAGTCCAAGTACTTAATGCCAGAATTCGCAAAATGGTATCTAAATCGCCGGTAAGCGGATAATCAGCTTTACACCATAGAGTATCACTCACGAGAAACGCTTGTTCAGATCAACTCAAAAACTACACTCGCCTGTAAACTGGGAAAGTAGACGTTTGGTTTAGAGTCTGGAAGATGAGCATCCATTCTTTTAAGACATGTATTGCGGTGCGTATTCCATCCTCGTGTTTGCTTCACAGCTTAAGTACTTGCTGTGCATTTCTTCCGGCAAATTTTAAACTCGGATGTCACGTCAACTCTTCTGCATGTCTGAAGCTGTGCAGCATGTTATCACGCGGTGCTGTGCTCACCCTTCTTTATTCTGATGTACTATTGCCCTTCTAGACTTCTTCTTCGATGCCGGTACCCCACGTTCGTGCCGGATGTTGCCAGGGTGAACTCCGGTTGGATATCTAGCGCCACTTTTGTACTTTTCAATCCTCCAGATTTTGACTTCCTGATCTAATCCGCCATCGTCCCGCTATGTCTGGATTTTATGGGAACTTGGTGTGTAGGCACATCGCGTCCATTGTGACTTTAACATGAAGCTGACATCTCATTTGGTCTAACTTACAAGATGCAGTTGATTTTGTCTGGTATCATACAACAAGAGCGCGCTGCGCAGGTATGATACATATCGACAATGCAGGTCTCCTTAGGAAGACCCAGCCTCCCAACCTCACGGGTAACGTGTCCCAATTTATTCAAGTATCGGTAACTGAATTGAGTTGAATTCAGGTCCAATACTTCGACAGTCTACGAGGTAGACGGATCATATCTGCGATCCACGAGATCCATACCGTTTATGATAATGGTATCACATCGATGGATTGGTAAGCAAACCCGATGAATGAATGAATGAATAGTATATTTAGCCATCTACGCTCATGTAAGCTCAGGTACCTAGGTACCTCGATGGCTCAAGGATGAAAATACATGTTGTACTTAATCAAAGCAAAAATCTCAAACTGTCCGGCAATAGGTAGTTGTAACTTGCATCAATCGATCAAGTCCCGTGATTTAACTGGCTTCGACTTTGCAGGTATCACGCTCCATCACCTCATGAGTCCAAAGACAGGCCGTAAATCCCGAATCAGTGCTCATCAACGGTGTCGGGATTTATCAAGGGGAGCTTGTTATGCCGTCAACGTTCAGCCATACAAGTGATATCGTTTCCGCTTATTCGACATGGCTTGCAAGCCTGACTATGTGTATATTCTCGGTCGATAACCATAAACTCATCATCATGACCAAGACGTCGAGCCGCTCATGGTCGACTCCATCCAGATCTACGCTGCACAACGGTATTCTTTCATTCTCGAGACAAAACAACCTGTCGACAACTATTGGGTGCATGCGGATCCGAACTCAGGAACAAACTCCACGGCGATCTTGCGATATGCAGGTTCTTTCGATGGAACAAACTTCTAAGGTCAGGACAACTCCAAATTTAGTTGCTCTGAACGAGACTGACCTACACCCCTTATATCCGCCTCCACCTATTTTGCACAAGGAAGATGGCGTAGACGTCGATCTTAATCTGAATCTTCAAAAAAATGGGACCAATTTCGACTTCCTCATCAACGGTATCCAGAATACTTCCTTTAGTGTCCCAGTTTTACTGCAATTACTGAGCGGTGATATCACGGCTTCGGATCTGGCACCTAATGACTGCGTATACACTCTTTTGAGAGACAAAGTTCTTGAACCTTGTTAATCCCCCAGGCCACCTGTGAGTCCTTTTCACAATCGCCTATGCCTATGTATATATCCTCGGTCGACAACAGGCTGACCCTTTAACAGCATCCATTCCACCTTCATGGAGTACGTCTTGCCATGTTATCTATGTATGTACATCCCATCGACTAACAGATGGTTTACAATACAGCTTCGCTGTCATCAGAAGTGCGGAAGTAGCAGTTATAATTATGTCAACCCCGCCATGCGCAATACCGTGATCACTGGCGTTGCTAGTGACTATGTGACTATCCGCTTCATCACAGCCATTCTCGAAGGTTGGTCCTGGGCTAATTTTACATTCCGTAGATGTATTGTGCCATCCCCGATGACCGGACATGCATTCGATATGCCGTCAGTATACTTAGTTTCACTGGCACCTGCACCGCGGGTTGCGCCGGTGACACCTGGTGATACTCATGGTCCCTTGCACTATTCCTTCATTGATCCTCAGAGGTATGTATCGATCGTCCTTACATCTCGTCCCACAGTCCCTAGCTCTGTAGAAATAGGAATACTTGTGGCCTATTATAGTCTGCATCTTGACTACTTTCCCTTCGCAGATCACCCAGAAGGATAAGAGCATCTCCGTGCAGACGTCTCATTTGACCTCGGTGGCCATAATGATTCACACCTTCGATCGTAAGGAGGTCGAACGACTTCCATGCCACGGGTGCTTCATGACAACGGGAGGCCGCTGGAATGTCATCCAGCGAATCAAATCCTACTGGTAGACGACGGTATGGCTCCCTGAACCACCGAGATATGTGGTATCAGTTGCGTCTCTTAGGTGTGTGCAATGTGCATTAGATGTGCATCGATAAACCTCATGATCAGTGGCGTGGCGGTTACAACCAACGTAAGTTGACTCTGCTGCCCAGTCATTAAGCAACTACCAAACAACTCATCGCCACTGCTCCACATTTAAAATACCCCACGAAGCATGTTCATCCCGGTGATTGTTGCTTCTCCACGTCATGCTGAGTTTTCATCTTTGTCGCAAGAACATTCCGAAGAGGCTGGAACCTTATTCTGATGCTTCGGAGAATCCATGCGCCACTTGTAAACGCTGGCCAGCGTCGAGAAACTCGTATGATCTAAGAGCTTGTACTACCTCATGCCGCCGAGGTGAGTATCATAGTCTGAAGCCGAAAACTTTGAAAGAAGTGTGGTCGTTTTGTTTTACCATATAGTTGATAAGTGCTAACTTACTTACAGGTGGGAAGCTACTGCCAGTGGGACGATAACACTGGGCATGGTTGCTCCTTTTTTTAATTCCAATTTGTGTCCTTTCAGAGCAGGCTCTATGTAGGACATTACGGTCTAGTCTAAGGCCCCTGGTGCCCTGTTCACACCTCTGAATCTGGTGTAAGGCGCACCCCATCAGTCCGCCGGAAATTCCTGCCTGCCGTTTTAGACGCGCGATTCATCGATGGTATGGTTGCTTCATAGTCGATTGCTTCGATCCACGGCCCGGAAAAGAATCAGATCGATGTTCAGATCGAAAAGGCGATCACAAATTGCACTACTTAAGCTAAAGGATGTGCTGCGTTTTAATGCTCATCCTCTGGGTCATGATTCAACACTATATATTCCTGTGCGTTCTGACAAGTCTCCAGAGTTATGCCCAGGCCGTTACTATTGGCCCAGTTGCTGATTTAGTCATTGCAAATGCTCAAGTGTCTCCAGACGGATTCATCAAGTCGTCAGTTTCCGGTATATCTTCATCCTGCTTGATCACTGAGGTCATTTCAGGGCGGTTCTTGCTGGTGGCACTCTCCCTGGGCCTATTATCACGGGTCAAAAAGTGAGATTATTTTGTGTATAAAAACTCTCGGTGATCTTATGTGCTTTTAAGGGGGACACGTTCAAAATTAACGTCACCAACCATTTAAATGACGAAACAATGCTCACAAGTACCAGCATCGTAAGCACCAACTAGTCGAAGCATGGGAGCGTTCAATGATGCTCTACCCCGGACAGCACTGGCATGGACTATTCCAACGCCATAGTAACCAAATGGACGGCACAGCATTTGTGACGCAATGCCCGATCTCTCCTGGTCATTCTTTTCTGTATGAGTTCAATGCTGGCGATCAAGTAGGAACCTACTGGTATCACTCTCATCATGGAGTTCGTGTTCCAAGTTGTTCACTTACAACCGATCACTGAGTGGAATTCACGGGCAGGTCCAATACTGTGACGGCTTACGAGGTGCACTGATCATCTACGACCCACAAGATCCATACAGCTTCTTGTACGATATTGACGATGGTCAGTGAGCCAGACGATTTGGGATTCCGGTTCTGACACCTAAGCGAAGAGTCTACCATCATCACGCTGATGGACTGGTAAGTCAAAGTCAATGGTTCTTTCACATGTATTGACTCAGCTCCATTTGCAGGTACCACGTACCATCCCCTCAAGTCCAGAGACAGATGGTTCCAGACTCGGTGCTTATCAATGGCGTTGGGAATTATCCAGGAGGGCCAGATATGCCTTACGCCATCATCAACGTTCAGCCATACAAGCGATATCGATTCCGCTTACTGAACATGGCGTGCAAGCCCAACTATATTTTCTCGATCGATCACCATAAGCTTATCATAATTGAAGCTGATGGTCAATACGTCGAGCCGCTCGTGGTCGACTCTATCCAGATCTACGCCGCACAGAGGTACTCCTTCATTCTTGAAACAAATCGGCCTATCGACAACTATTGGGTGCATGCAGTCCCAAACTTAGGTGCAAATTCCACGGCTATCTTACGATATGCAGGCTCCCCCGATGTGGACCCTATGATCAGGATAACTCCAAACCTGGTCGCTCTACAGGAGACTGACCTACACCCGTTATATCCACCTCTACCTATGTTGCTTCTGGAAGATGGCGCAGACGTCAAGCTTAATATTGTTCTCGGAAAAAATGTGACCAATTTCAACTTTCTCATCAACGGCGTGCAGTACATTTCTCCTAGTATCCCTGTCCTACTACAGTTGCTGAACGGTGATATGTCGGCTTCGGAAATGGCACCCAATGGTTCCATATATTCTCTACCAAGGAACAGGGTTATCGAGATTTCGTGGATTCCAGATTTTTCCCCAGGCCGCCCTGTAAGTCCCAAAATACCATATACCTGCATGCCCTCGACTGAAACCTTAGCAGCACCCATTTCACCTACATGGGGTACGTCTTCACATGTCATATATGCGCATCTCGTACTAATAAATGATTCTTAGCACAAATTCGCTGTCATCAGAAGTGCTGGCAGTAGCAGCTATAACTACATCAACCCAGTGTTGCGCGATACCGTGAACACTGGGTTTCTTGGCGACCGCGTGACTATCCGCTTCATCACCGATAATCCTGGGCCGTGGTTGTTGCACTGGTAAGTATCGCCTTTGATAACTCATCGTCAATGATGTTGATGACTTTGGAACTTTTGTGTAGTCATATTGATTGGCATCTATATAGGTGAGTTGCTTGTTCCTTTTAGACGGACTTTTGATTTATATGATCACAGCGGGATGGCTTTGGTATTCGCAGAGGCTTCTCGAGATGTGGCGGCTTCGCAGCCTCTCAGTAGTGAGTACATAGCACCATGGACGACTAGACTTGGTCTGACGATCAGCGATAGATTCTTCGAAGCAACTCTGTCCGATATATGATAGCCTTCCCCAACAAAATTTCTCTCTACCACCTCCAAACTGATTGATATTATTGGTTTTGTTGTCTCACGAACCTTTCCTTTGATTCTGAATCAGATCAATGTGAAAGGAACTCAATGGTCGTGTACGTAGGGATAGAGATAAACTTTGACTTTTCTACAAACGCTCATCATTTATTGCACTTTCAAACAGTTTTAAACTATGTAGCGAAAAGATCATCATACTGAAGGTCAATCTATGGAGGTCGTACATCATCTATCAATAACGAGACGCCCAGCGCCCAGTGTATTCATGACATTCATTAAATTCTAGGGGTATAAGCGAAAAACCAACCAATTTATAGCGTAGACCCAATATACCAACTAGCGCATCTGTTATATCCTCGCCACTCAAATGCTCTCCAATACACACTCCACAATCGCACACCGCCGCTCTTCGACCACGATTCGCACAGCTTCTGCCATCGTCTCCTCCAGGGGATCACCCGCAGCGATGCGTTTCCCCCACGCCCACCCCCCAGTCGCAGCTATCGCGATGCCCACATAGTCTGGCATGGCAGGCCCGAAGCCCACAGTGAGCTGGTTGCCAGTAACCTTGGAGCCGTGTCCCTCAGGGTGCACGCCCATCATGGAAAGCTTTGGTGATTTCCAACCTCCATTGTTCAAAACGATGGTCAGGAAGGGCTGGCGTTCAATCCGTCCTCAGAACTATCACTCAAAATATCAGTAAGTGGCACTCACCGTTTCATACCGCCTCGCCATCCAGAACGCGCTACTAGGCACCCCAAACAAGAACGTACCATCACCCACCACGCTCACTACCAGCTCATATCCCACCTTGCCTGCACCCTTTCCCACACTTACCCCTCCTATAACCGCACCAATGCTTGCACCTAATGCCCAGCCGAGTGCCGAGCCACCGGAGCTCAACATGCCCGCAGGCGTGTCGGGATGCAGGTGTGACCATGAAAGCGGGTAGTTACTGATGGTCTCGTTGAGGTAAAGCGTGCTCGCGGGGTGCGGGACCTTATTCTCAACCGCCGTACGCAGCGCCCCGAAGATGCGCGATGGCACATACGGCACATTCGGTTCGGACGCGAGCGTCTCTGCGTTACGCATATCCGCTATGAACGCGTCGTGCATCGCCTGTATGCTCTTAGAACGCGCGTAGAATCCTGTCGCCGCGCCTGTGCGCCCTGAGTTCAGGAGTTGGTAGAGCGTGACGTCAGCGCTGGCACGACAGACTAACTCTGCGACGCCGGCAACGTGTTCCATGCCGATAGTGTCTTTGAGAGGGTCGCCGGAGTCGATCACGAAGATGCGGGCGTCATCGCTGGGGCGCTCGAAGTTGCCTTGATTGTCCTTGTTCATTGGGATCCATGGTACCTCTGCGTCGATTATGAGGATTACATCTGCTGTGCTGAGCAGCGGGGTGTGTGTGCCAGGTGCGAGGAAGGAAACGCCAACAAAGAATGGGTGCGAGAGAGAAATGTTGGTAGCGCTGGGGCAGGTCACGAATATAGGGATAGCCATCAGTCGCGAAAGCATCTCCAGGGCGGCGACGGCTGCAGGATTCCGCCCGATGTATGATGTGATGATAAGCGGGTTGTTTGCGTGGGCCAGGGCATCACCAATCACGTTCACGGCTGCAAGCACGATAAGCAAAATTCATAGTGGCCTCACTTACTATGGTAATTTACCTGAGGGGGAGAGCGCGCTTGGCTCAATTGAAGGCCATCTGTAGAGAGATGCTGGAGAGTTGAAAAGTGATTCGTCGATCTCCTGTTCTAATACTTCTCTGCGTGCCCAGAGATATACTGGTCCTTTTGGTTCGCTTGTGGCACTGGGATGCAAATTCCAGCCAATTTCGACTTTTAAACGAACAAAAGCTTACATTTGGAGGGCGCGTCTGACAAGATGAGGGACATTTTCGGGTGCGTTGATCTGTGCAGTGAAACGCATGTATTGCCTGACAATGGCAGGTTGGTCGGGTACATCTACGCATAGAGAATCTGAGGTTTATCCTCAACCAATCAAGTGTGTATCTTACCTTGCATCCAATGAATCCACTCGTTCCTCGACCCCTTCAACTCTCCTTCCATAGTAGACGGGGATGCACCAGCAAACACTAGGATGGGAACCTTTCCTCTGCTCGCATTATGGACTGCACCAGCGAGGGCCTATCACAAAGTGTTTGACGGCAATGTCTCTAGGAAACCAAGCGTACGACACTAACCTGGGTTCCGACATCGACGTGTACAATGACTGCAGCGGGTATGTTCGTGACCTGCACAAATGCCTGTGCCGCGCTCAACGCAGCCATTTCATTGGGGCAAGTGATTATTTCAACAACGGTATCGCCATGGTTGACGCGTTGGCGCTCGAGGTCTTCGAGGAGCGCAGGGTGATCGGAGCCCCAGTTAACGAATGCATGGGTGATGCCGACCTGGGCTAGGGTGTGGAGGAAGAGAGAAGATGTGGTGTACATCGTGGGCAACGATGGAGGACAGCGCTAGATCATGAAGCGCAGGTGTGTATATATAGTGCTGATTATCCTGGGACCTGTGCCCAGTGGCATGGGATACGATGCACTTTCCTGGATTTACGGGCCGCACAAACATAATGCTGTGCGGAAGGTTGAGAAATCGAGCTTGGATGAGTGGGAGATGAATACACAGTGACAGATAAAAACGTATGGAACTATTCAGTAGTTGACGATATATATGAACTCCACTGGATATTGACTTGATATTACTGGTCCTGTTGCCATGTCCCCATGATCAAGGACGCACACTAAAATGAAACGGGGAAGGGCGTTTAAAGGCTACATGTAGAAACTCGAGCATCAGGGTTCAGGCCTCAGGACTTTGTCTCGTAGAGATACTCACTGATTACCAACATGGCAGCCTAGAAAGACTTGCAATGATCAACTAACCCTTCACGACAAGCGAACCAGTCTGGCCCGCTCTTGCAAGCTGCTAACATTAGGGAGGGCTTATCAAACGAAGAATGAAAATACACAGTGGAAAGAATTCGTTCACTCCGGCACCGAGAGCCTTGCCTGCAAGCCTCAAGGTTTGACTTCATTTGTATTTTCAGCGTGTGGACGTGGTGTAGCCTGAACTGAACTCGACTAGATCTGGGGGTGACAAGCAGCTCGTTTCCTCGCGAGAAGGTAACACGCGAAATCCTTCAAGAACGCTCTGCAACTCACTGTCGATGCGTGGATTCGTTGCAATATCTGCAGCCCTCCACTCTGGCCCATGCCGAGTCCTGACCATTATGACCACTATGAGATGCTCCAAGTTTGGGGTTTTTTGATGAGATCATTATTGCAGCCTACCGGTACAGATGATGGTCTCATCAAGCACCCCAAAGCGGCCACCAAATTCCTGGGTACTCTCTAATAGAAGGAGCTCCGCCGCCGTGCAAGACCGTGACAGAAAGAAACATTTGTGGTAACAGCGACAAAAAATGCAAATAGTGCCAAACAACCGCAGGAATATGTTTGACGCCCGGCCGCCGGGCCACTTTCGCTGTGATCTCAATTCCCAGCGCACGGTCTATCATGCTTTCTCCCTCTCCATCCACAGCTAGTCTCCATATCCCTTCCCCTTACACTCATTCAGCCCATACTCGATCCCTGTCATTTTACTTCATTCATGTCTGGTAGCTCATATATCAGACTTGACGGTGAGTCCCTTCATATCATCTTCATATCTGTTTCATGATCCTCATTCTTTCTAACTAGTTATCAGCGGAAAAAACCTCAATGTCCCTTCCTGCCGCCTTCCCGCAGGCATTTACATATCCATCAATGTCGACTCCAGGAGACGCTGGAAATCGACCATCAGTGTCTTGTCATCCGAAAAATCAGCAGCATGGGGCGATACTGTGACCCTGTAACATCCTTGTAACTTCTGCGCCCCATTCAAGAACTAATCTTCTGTTTATAGATCATCCCAGGCATCACCTGCATTTTCAGTCGAAATCAGGGCGTCCTACGAGGCCGATCGAATGCTAGGCAGTGGAGAAGTCATCGGGAAACTTGAATTGTCATGGGATGACCTACTCAATCATGGAGATGAGCCATTCAGTGAGTGACTTGCTCCTCATTCATGCACTTATACTAACATTTCGTAGATATATCCTTCTCATCCGTGCGCGGTGTCCACCCTTCCCTCACACTGAAGGTTGCTGTTGTACATGCTTCTGATGATGCACTGTCTGACGTGAGTGACGCTAGTCTCTGTTGTTACCTTTTGCTGACGGAACACCGACTGCAGTCCCTCGTAGACTGCAAGATTGCTCGAGACACAGATGCGGGCCACGCACGATTTGCCAAATACGTGAAATACGAGAGGGTCCCTCACTTGAAGGTTGCTGTGCAGCATTTTCAGTTGGTTCTGGACCAGTGTCCAGTCAGCCATCCAGATCATGCAGCAGCTCTCACCAACATTGCGTGGGCCCGCCTTCAAGGTTACATCCGAAATGATCTTCAAGACATTGATGGCATCACTTCCCTCTTCCGCGAAGCCCTTACATTGCGTCCGCAGCGCCATCCCGATCATCCCTTATCTCTATATAATCTCGCCGAAGCGCTGAATTGGCGCCATGACAAGAAAAGGACTGCTGCCGACATCTGCGAAGCGGCCCAACTGTATCATGAGCTACTGCCTCTCTGTCCAGAGGGCACCTACCTTCGTAGCATCGTGGAAGGGTCAGATGGTGTCGACTATGTTATCGGCGGATGCAACAAACTTCCAATAGACGCATCTGAGGAAGGCATCTGCCTTCGACGAGTCGTCCTCGAGCTCTGTCCTCAGAGCCATCGACACCGTCTCAGGGCCCTCGACAATTTTTCATTGGTTCTTAACACACGCTTTACACAACGAGGCAACATCGATGATTTAGATGAGAGCATACGATTTTTTCGTGAAGCAGTGTCTCTTTGCCCCGAGGGACATTCTGACCCCGCTTACTACCTGAACAACTTGGCCTTCTCACTCGAGCGCCGCTTCGATCACCAAGGCAAACCTAATGACCTCGATGAGGCCATCTCTTTGTACGAAGAGGCGCTGCGCCTGCACCCTGTCGGGCACAAAAATCGTAATGTCTCATTGGACAACCTAGGTGGCGCCCTCGTCAGCCGTTTCAACAAACGCAATGACATTGATGACATCACCCGAGCTATCAGCCTCTGTCGCGAGGCACTGACGTTGCGCCCACCTGGGCATCCACGTTGTGACACCACGCTTAGCAACCTTGCCTTCGCGCTCCAAACCAGATATAACGAATTGGATGTCATTGAGGATCTTAATGAGGCCATTGATCTGTATCGCGAATCCCTTTCGTTAAGGCGGCTTGACCTCCCAGGGCGCCATCCAGCTCTTTACAATTTGAGCTCGGCGCTCTGCTCCCGTTTCACGCACACTCGGAAGAATGAAGATATCCAGGAAGCCATTAATCTCTGCCAAGAATCATTGGCGTCTTTGCCTTCACTGCACCCGGACAGGTATTTCAGCTACATATGGCTGAACGATGCCTATTTGTCTCGTTACCAGATTCTACACAACCCTGCTGATTTGTCAGTCGCTGTAGACAACTTCAGACTGGCATCACGACACCCTACTCAAGGCTTTCCCAGCCGCATCATTCAGGCATATAAATGGGTTGTTGCAGCGGAACGGCATGGTCATGGATCTGCACTGGAGGCTTACTCAACATTTTTCGAGCTTCTGGATGCTCATTTGGCAACACGATCGTCGACAACTTCACGGCGTGAAGCTGCCGCTGCCTTCCATTCCGCCAGATCACTCCCCGCAGATGCATCATCATGTGCCATCCGCTGTGAAAATCTACGACACGCAGTGGAACTCGTGGAGCGGGGCCGGGGCCAGCAATGGTCACTGGCCTCTCGACTCAAGACTCCAGTTGAAGACCTCGAGTCAGCCAATCCGAAACTAGCACACGATTATCTGGAGCTGAGCAAGCTCGTTTCCAATGCTGCCCAAGGTTCTGCAGACAGCACAGACAGAGCTGCTGCTGATCAGGCAGCAACCAAGTACAGGAAACTTACGGAGCAATGGGAAGCTGCGGTGACTGAAATCCGTAATCTTCAAGCTTTCTCGCGATTCCTGCTTCCGCCGTTGTATGCAGACTTGCAAGCAGCAGCGCGCCATGGCCCGGTCATCATCCTCATTGCCAGTCAATACTCGTGCAGCGCCGTCATCGTCCCCACGTCAGGAGACCCCCATAATGTTCCCTTGTCTATCACTCTCGCAGATCTCATGACTCTCAAGGATCGCTTCACCAGGGCAATACGACACGCGTCTCGGATGAACCCAGCGGAGTCAAGAACAGATCTGATAGTACTCTTGCGGATAGTATGGGACGAGATCATGCTGCCCATCGTCAATGTACTCGAGAATGTCCTTGAACTAAAGCACCGCTCTCGCATCTGGTTGTGTCCAACTGCAGCTTTCACTTCTATTCCTCTCCATGCAGCTCACCCTTTTCAAACAAGGGCAGATCGCTCTAAGGAGCCATGCCTGGAGGATCTCTACATCTGCTCTTACACGCCGACGCTTTCGGCTCTGATCAGATCTAGACAGATGATGAAGAGGCGTGTCACTCCATCCTTCGTGGCGATCGGACAGGGTCAACCGGGTGCAGGGAAAGGCAAGGCACTCTCGGCTGTCGACAGCGAGCTCGAGCTTGTCCATAAGCTCGTCCCCGCGACTGCCAACCATACCACTATTTCTGGCGATGCAGCAACTCGAGCAGGCGCACTCCAAGCTTTGGAAGGGAACACCTGGGTGCACCTCGCTTGTCATGGCAAGCAGGACCCTACGCAGCCTTACAATTCACATTTCGTCATGAGAGACGAACATCTGACGTTGCTCGATATCATGGACACACACATTCCGCACGCCGAGTTCGCGTTCTTATCAGCCTGTCATACCGCTGTCGGGGATGAAGAGACGCCAGATGAAGTCATTCATCTTGCAGCTGGTCTCCAGTTTTCAGGGTTCAAGAGCGTCATTGGCACGCTGTGGGAGGTCGACGATGCTGTTGCAAAACACGTCGTCCAGGCTTTCTACACATATTTGTTCCATCCGAAGGAGGTCGGTGTGATGGACCCTACGAAGGCGGCCTGGGCACTCAACCGTGCTACACACGCCGTGAAGACGATAGTGCCGCTTGAGCAGAGGATGGTTTTTATTCATATCGGTGTGTAGTTCTATTGTATGGCTTTCATTCTAGTCTCTAGTACAAATTGTTATTGTTCCATTCCGTTGGTGTGATACTTGCTTTACGTCGAGATCTCCCCTCGTGCAGTCGTCTGCTCTAAGAAGAGTCCTTTCGAATTTCATTGTTCGAGTGAACTTGCAATCTTTCTTTGCAGGACCAGACTGCCAGAACAGTACTACACATTGCTCTTGATAGACGTCTGGAAGATGTCGTTGCATACCTTCTCGAGCAAAACGCAGGGCTTTCAGCAACGGCGACTCTCCTTCCAGACATGTGGAGGTGGGCTACAAACAAGACGTGGTTTCCCAAGGTTCGAGCAGCGGCTCTTGCTGCTGATCAACCGTGCACCAGAATCAAGGGGAAGGTTGTTGAAGCTACTGAGAAATCCCAAATTTCAGTTGCAGTCATTGCCGACTGCGACAACCTTAATCCGATTTATGCTGTTGTTGTTTCAGCGATACTCAATGGCGAGGTGTCAAGTGAGTGACCGCTTTCATCCAGCTGTATAATTTACCGATTAGCGAAGGCTACAATGACGTCCAGGTCGACATTCCATATTGTAATCAGTCACTTCAAAAGGACATCCAAGACTCCCCGAAAGATGATTCCCGCAAATTCAAGCTCTACTTTTACTGGGAAAGTGGGCAGCGTGTGTCTAGTCACTTGTTAGACTATCATCAAGAAGACAATGTTACCAGGATGCTACAGCAGATACAGACTCGACTGGTACCTCCCTTTTTCTGAAGATGTCTGAGTATTTCTTGACCGCCGAAATCTTTGAACTTGGGGTCGAGTGCATACTCGACATCTACAGAGGTCCTTTACCTCAGTCTTGAGGTATGTGATAATTATTCTCAATTATCCGGTGTTCTCATCTTTACGGGCAGGATGCTTGATCATCATCATGAGGATGTATACTAGTGTAGTTATTCATCTATCATGTCGGCGCATTCTTTGACCTTTTTCGAGGTGGTAGACATACGTATCACGCTGGTTTTGCAATCATCGTCTACAATTGTCCCTCAGTATGATAGTAACTACGTCTGGATTCATGCAAGCCCTAGCCCTCGCCTTGACCGCTTTTTCTATTGGCCAGGGGAGGCTATTAGACACCCACTGTAACGGCTCATATTATGAAACCACGCTACCGATGGATGAAAAGGCGAAGACAAACAGAAGCGAGTCTACGTAGATGACATGGTGCCCGCAGAGGTGCACATCACATTGCGATAACGAGGGCATGACTTTGACAAGGATCGGCATATGTGAAGGTATGGTGGACATGGTGAACATATTTTCATATGGGCAAAAACTACAACCCGAGGAAAGAGCAAGGAAGGAAAGGTAAAGGTCGGAAAGAAAAAGACAGACATGATAATGCAGTCGAGGATATGACCTTCAGTACGCACCATCGCTCCTCCCAGTCCATGTCTGCTCCATGTCTCCCTGTTGTTCCCAGTATATCCCTGTTGTGGCACGAGGTGCTGATGGACATTGGCAGCTGCACCCAATAATTGCTGGTACTTCGGTTGTTGAGAGACCTGTTTCTCCTATGTCTCATGATACCTTTGAATGAACGTGGTCTCGTGGAGCTGCGCCCTGAAGCTGAAACGACTATGGGAGCGGCTGCTGTTGAGAAAGAGGGTGCTTGTTGTAGGATGCTTGAGACGAGGACCTTGTATTTGTGCGGACGGTCGTGCATACGGAGCAAGCCCCGAGTGTTGGAGCACTTTGGACGGAGGAACAAACGACATCAGTGTATACGGGAACATGCCAAACTGCAGGCATTGGGGCGTGTTGAGATCGGAAAAAGCGAGGGGAGGAACTCACATAGCTAGGAGGCGAAGTGTTGGGTAGGCTGAGATTGCGAGTGAGGTGATGAGCGGATGGGATGAAAAATAATGAGCAACGCACGTCTTGTAAGCAGCCCTGAAATGCAGCAAGAACTTGACCCCCCTTGCATTGCGTCCCCAGCGCCATTCCGACCATCCCTTATCTCTATACAATCTCGCCATAGCGCTGACTTGGCGCCACAACAAGAAACGTACTGCTGCCGACA
>JABBWD010000074.1:0-191224 GCA_016628565.1 Suillus placidus
TACTCCACTACTCTCTGCATGGATGGTGTAGATCTCGCCGTCCGTTGCACGGACAAGCCTCGCGGCGTACCTTGTGACGTCTGTGCTCCAGACAGCCCCATGCAAAGATTTGCCATGGAGGCCATCGACGCCCCTTTGGTGACGCCGCCCGAAGGCTCTGACAGCAACGGTACTCCCTCCGTGCAGACCGCGCCTCCTGCATTTACACCACCAGCATCTGCATCGCACCGCATGAATGCTGCCGTCAGAGTGAGTTTGACAGCTTTCCGAGTTTTGACTGTATATTCATATCACATAACAGCAACCTGCGCCTGCGCCTGCGCCTTCGCCTGCACCTATGCATCCAACGCAAACGGTGTTTCAGGACAGCGATGGGATGTACGACGACTCCATTTCGCAAATAACCCCGTCTCAAGCCATGATTCTCGACGCCATGGAGAGGATCCACCGACCTGTCAGTCGCTATCCTACCTACCGTGCTGCTCACTCTGCCGAAGCTGACCATTTACTTTTAATATCGTTTATAGCGTGCGACGGGATCTGAGAGCGAGGACCCCTTCAAGGTATGATTATGATTTCCATTCGTTCATCAACTCTGTCTTCCTTGCTCATCGATTCCCCAGTTCGCATCCCAACCGTCTGTGCCCGCCTCCTCGAGGGTGCAATTGCCGCCTCCATCGTCGCTCCCCAACGATTCTCGCACCTTTGCATCAAGAGCAAATCGAGCGAATGATGCTGCAATGAGTCGTCTGGCTCGTACCGCCAAACTGAACAAGTACATGGTGGTCTTGAAAGGCCATTGCCCATTCCACTTTGGAAGGAGCGCCCGACTCGTCCTGGAAGCCGACGACGTCGACTGCCCTGACGCGAAAGCCGTGTCCATGGAGGAGTACCTCGTCTTCAAGAGGATGTTCGACTTTGCTCCATACACTTACTGCTTCCAGTGCTGCTTGCCGCAGTCAAAGAACTTCAACGGCGAGCAACCCGCATGTCACGTCGGTCTCGCGTACAAGAAAGGGACGGCATGCCCGTTCGCCGGATTCATCTTCAAGGCGGTCTACAGCATGTGGAAGGAAGAGAAGTTCAGGAAGCTGCTGGTACGTGACATGGGCGAAGGAGCGAAGTTGTCCACCCTAGATGAACTCATCGCTTGGGCCGTCCAAGAGCACGCGGAACGAGGGAGGTACAACAATTGCGTGGAGGCGTTCCTTTGGTTTTGCGGCAACATCGAGAGAGCAAAGCCCCAGTTTTTCGCTTGATGCTCGTGCGCTCGAGTCTTATTTGTTTGTGATGGGAGCCAGCCTTCATTTCGTCCACGACATGCAGAATATCCTTGCCTAGAGTTCTTTCGATGCCGACCACGTACTTACAATTTATCTCGCTCCATAATTCGAAACAGTATCTTTCTCGCACTCGTGTAATAGTCGCAGTACATAAAATTTTAAGTAGGCGATAGTAAAAAAAAAGGAGGGAGGAGCTCTCGCCTCAAGCAACTCGGGAGTCTCAGCGGCCGAACCTGCAGATCAGATTGAATGAAAGCATCGATTGCCCTCGCGCGAAAGGGCAACAAAACAGTTTGTAAAATGCTGTATGGGCGAGCCGTCGCAATGCCGACGAACTGGTTTGGCATTCATAAACTGCTGTGCTACTGCGTGCGCTGCGGCGGCATGACCGACGGATTATCGTGGCATTTGTAAACCGCCGTAACTATCGCAGGCTGCTGGGCGGCGGACGAATCGTCCAGTCATTTGTAAACTACTGTACGGGCGAGCTGTTGCAGTTCCGATGAAGCGTTTTGGCGACTGTAAAGTAATGTGCTAGCGCATGTGGTGCGGCGGCATGACCGACGGATTATTTTGGCATCTGCAAACTACGCTACTCTACTACTGCAGGCTGCTGGGCAACGGACGAATCGCGTGTTCATTCGTAAACCACCGCGCGGGCGAGCTGCGTGGCATTACCGACGAAGCGGTTTGACGTTCATAATCTACTGTGCTGCTTGCTGCGTGCTGCGGCGGCATGGCCGACGAATTATGTCGGCATTTCAAAGTTACTGCACTGCGGCAGGCTGCTAGGCGACCCGACGAATGATTCTACGATTCTGCAGACAGGCGGGCGGCAGTAGCGGCGGCGGCGCAATGAAAGGAAGAGACCTCCCGCAGGGTAGAAGGGACGCTTCCATATCCAGCAAGGGACGTTTCCATTTTGAGAAGGGGACGGACGCCATGAGAAAAAGGGACGGAGGGACGCTTCCTTTTCGAGAAGGGGACGGAAAGCCATGAGAAAAAAGGGATGGAGGGACGTTTCCGTTTTGGGCGGCGGTGGGAAAAAGGGACGGAGGGACGCTTCCGTTTTGGGCGGCGGTGGGAAAAAGGGACGGAGGGACGCTTCCGTTTTGGGCGGCGGTGGGAAAAAGGGACGGAGGGACGTTTCCGTTTTGGGCGGCGGTGGGAAAAAGGGACGGAGGGACGTCTCTTCTTCGAGGGAGGGTCGGAGATGGGTTTACGACAGGCCGAGGTTCGAAATGGCTGATGGGAAAAAAAAAAAAAGGGACGTCGCCTGAAAAGGCTAGCGGGAGGGACGGGGACGTCTGTGGGGGTATAGACGGATCGAACATATAGGTAGACTCATGCTGGTAACTGGCGAAGAATTGATTCATTATGTAAGCATCAAAAATGCGAACACAAAGGTAAGTAAGACCAGCCTCTACAAGACCACAGTAAGTAAGTATGAGCACTACATCACACTACCCAGGCATCAAGTCATCTGTGGATGATGTTGAATGTCCTGTTAGAATACAAAGTAGTGATTGGCCACCTGTATGAGATGACCGCATTTTTGCTTATATAAGCACCATGCTCTACCTTGTCCCAAGGTCGATTTTTTCAGCCTTCATATGACTTGCTGGCGTTCATATAGCACTTGATTCCGAGGTTGTTGAACTCTATGAACAGGATGGTCGAGCCAGATTTGGCAAAAAAAATCAGGATCCAAAGTTGACCCCCCCTATCATGCAGCCTCCCCCATACATCGATTTTTGCAGCCTTCATATGACTTGCTGGGGTTCGTGTAGGACTTTATTCTGAGGTTATTGAACATTCTGAAAAGGATGGTCGAGCCAGATTTGCCAAAATAAATCAGGTTACAAAGTTGACCACCCAGGTCATGCTGGCCCCTCCACACATCGATTTTTACAGCCTTCATATGACTTGCAGGGGTTGATGTAGGACTTGATTTCGAGGTTGTTGAGCATTCTGAAGACGATGGTCGAGCCAGATTTGCACGAAAAAATCAGATTCCAAAGTTGACCACCCAAGTCATGCTGCCTTCCACATACATCGATTTTTACAGCCTTCATATTGCTTGCTGGTGTTCATCTAGGACTTGATTTTGAGGTTATGGAACACTCTGAAGACGACGGTCGAGCCAGAATTCGCAGCAAAAATCAGGTGGTCGAGATGCCCAAGGTCCCCCTCCCCCCCATTCTCCTATGTCCGGATATTACATCAAGACCGATGCCCCAAAGAACGTTCCTGGTGTTTTCCAACATTAGGAATCGATTTGGAATGATCCCAGAGTGTTTCTGGGCAGTCCAGATCGACATGTGCCAGTTTACCTCATACCCCCCACAAAGGTCGATTTTTACAGCCTTCCCATGACTTGCCAGGACTCCAGCAGCATTCTTCCCGGGGGCTCTTGAGCCCTCTGAACACGATGGTCGAGCCCTATTTGCCAGAAAAAATCGCGTTCTTGAGATATGCAGGGTCCCCCTCCCCCCCCCTGCCTGACATATGTGGCTATGCCTCGATTTGACCCAATTCCGATACTGTAGGGACCTGTCCTAGGGTTTTCCAAGCGTAGGAATCGATTGGGAATGGTCCCAGAGCATCCCGAGGTCGTTTACATTGACATATGGTGGATGGGCTAAAATATCAGTATTTCGACTATATCTCCATAACCGAACCGCTGTTTTTCTTAATTGTTGGCTCATATCATTCCTAGATGTACCCTCCAAGATATGTACCAGCCCGCAAGAAGATATTTTTTGACAAGTTTGAAACCTATTTCTGAAATGACCATATAAATAGTGGATCCCGCTCTTGGTGCACTTGATCACGGTAAATATTTATAAACTACTCTGGTATAAACACTGTTAATGTTGTCT
Source organism: Suillus placidus (assembly GCA_016628565.1). Lineage (NCBI taxonomy): Eukaryota > Fungi > Basidiomycota > Agaricomycetes > Boletales > Suillaceae > Suillus > Suillus placidus. The sequence continues at coordinate 4,166 of JABBWD010000074.1, forward strand.
TTCAGCCACTTCTGACAATGGACCTCTCATGGTACAGTTACCTCCCACTCCACCCATGCCTACTCCTCTTCCAATAGCTGGTGAAGCACATGTTCTTGTCGCGGCGACCAACCGCGGTAAGAGACTCTGAGAGCCGCAGATGTGTCTACCGGCACTTCGCGTTCGAAACGTGCTCGGAAACTCACGGAGAAAGGCCAATCTGAACTGGAGTCAAGGACCCGCGCACGGTGTGGGCCAACAAAGAGATACCGGACTGGGGCATATTATTAGGTTGCAGGTGAATGCATGAAATTTGCAAACGCAAATGCCGCTGTATTACTGTATATACCCAAGGAGGTAGAGCGCGGCGCACTTGAGTTTAAGTAAGAACATTTGACAGAGGAAAGGTATAGGTACTTCGGCCTGCTATTACGGTATGATTGACATTCCTACTTCTACACAAGGGTATAACTGGCATGATGATGCAGGGCGCTTGGGCCATCGAGTTGTCCGTCCAATTATCTTCTGCTCACTTTGAGGTATGCAAGCGGGATGAGCTCAAGCGTGCACTTCCGATGGTGTGACAGAGGAGAAACTGTCCGGAACAATCAAACAAATGCTCGGATACAGTGCGGCATACACGCCAAGAATGGAGCACGTTACCTTAAATAACTTGGTTCCGTATTGGCATCGACCTTGTAATACGCCAGCCTCTTCAAGACATCTAACACCATCGGTCGCTGACTCGGGTCTTCATTCATGAGCTCTCGAGCTATTTCGAGTAGCGCGTTGCGATCCCTGGATGGCCTACACAAGGAGCACAGCTCCTCCAATGTCTTTCCACAGGACCACAAGTCTGCGCGGATCGCGCTGTATAAACCTTGACCAGCCGCGACTTCAGGTGCAAGATATCCGGTGGTGCCAACGGTGCCGCGGAACATTGTTTCAGTGCCTTTGACGCGTACGGATCTGTTGAAGTCGATGATAGACAGACGACCGCCGTCAGCGGAGAGGAGGATATTTGGAGGCTTCAGATCCAGGTGCGCCACGCCGTGTTGATGCATGAAATCAACAGCTTCGAACAGCTGCTTGGCCACAGGCCATAAGTGCGCGCCGGGGTTGGATAGACTGGTAAGGTGGTTGCCAGCCATAGGCATTGATATGACATTTCCCCCTTGCACCGGCCAGATTTGAACTGGCGAGATGGTGTAGTTCGAGGGAGATTCAATTCCAGTGAGGTATCGCAAGATCTCGATCTCCTTTTGCCCCTCTTTCACGAACTTCAGAAATCCTTGTTGAGAATCATCCTCGATATTTGACACCAAGGCAAGGAACGGATGCTGTAAGATGTATTGTCAGTGTTACTATATTATAAATTGCGGTGGTACACACCCCAAACACAATGAACGAGATCTGGTAATCCATCTTTTTCAAAATACTTTGAATATCGTCAGCATCAAAGACACCGAGATCATCCTGAGCGCCACCGGCTTCACGATTTTCTTCGGAGACGGAGGCCAATGTCGTTCTCGGTGTTTTGTTGTGCTGAGCCTGTGACGTAAGAGAAATCACCTTGGAAGCGGCAACTTTGATGTTGCCGAGGCGTTTCTTGTTCTTTGGATCAAGTTTGCCCGCTAAATCGTCGAGCTCCTGCGCGAGGTTGTACATCTCACGAAGGAATGCGACTGCCTCATTGGCCGTTGTAAGGTCAAAATCTTTCTGGGAAATGAATACCTGGCCTCCGTGTAAGAAACAAAAAGCGACGACAAACAGAGTGACAGACCTTTCTATCTGCACCAGGCTGGGTAACGATATATCTTTCGGCAGTCAAATTTGCACGGAGATAAATTGCTACAACGAAGAATTTCTCTCCGCCCGGCATGAAGTGTTGTCCTACGCGCGCAAGAGCGATGCCTTGAACTAGCATGCGGAATCGATCAGACTCGTTTTTCTGTGAAACCACTTCACAGATCATGAAGGGGCAAAGAAACGAAGTAGACAAAACCATGCAATCGCTGATCGGGCAGAACTTGCACCAGGCGTTGCGATTATCCAGAGTATTCAGGAAGATGGGAAATTCCCAAGGCGTCTGCCTGAAAAATTCATGATGGTCAGTTGGGCTTTAACAACAAATTTATTCCACTTACTCCCTGTACTTAAAATGTTCACTACGATGGGAAAAGAAAGGCGGCGATATAAAATGCACAGTGAAATTGCTAGCCTTCTGGGAGGAGGAGGAATCATTCACCAGAAGAGCGCAGTCTTGGTGATAAGAACGGAGGACGCTGAAGAAGGCTGCGAATTCTCGGGTATCCTTCACATCGACGGGGTTGTCCTCGGTGGGTGCGAATATAGTAGGTGTGAATATGTTGTCAAAAAGTGGATGGTAACTGGAGGCATTTTCCAGGTCCCTCGTTGCATCCGGGAGGGGGATGGATCTATTGGGTGCGATCGGGATGGTTGACGGGTTTGAGCCTGATAACAGCCTCGGAGGGTCCGCATGAGACGGCGGGTCGTTGCTTGGTACAGCGTATATACGCGCTCGACCCAGTCGATCCTCTATCTCAGGGATTGAGTCTGGTCGTTCATCGATCAGCCAGGTGCCACCGTCCAAGTTATGTTCAACGTCTTGCTTGGTCCATGACTGCAGCTTTGCTACAGTGACTTGCAAGTGACGAAAAAGCTCTTCGTCTTTCTTACACACATTTTCAATGGCTTTATCCCTCTCCTCTGAAGCAGAGGATGAGAATGTCAATTATCAACAGATACAGCGGTCGCGCACCTTCGAGTTGCAAAGGCTTGATCACCAAGTAAACATGATCGTTTCTTAGTTCTGGTCCCAGTGCTTTCAAAGATCTTTCCGATGACACTTCTATCCAATTGTGCTCATCCAGACATTGCTGGACGATGTCGGCGTTGTCCACGGGGTCGTCGTCGGGAATTAATATAGGGTTCTTGAATTTATAGAACTTGCATTGCTTATTTGTGATCCTCTTCAGGACTTCGAGTCGATAGTGCAACTTGAGGTGTTCAAAGATCTTCACGATTTTACTGTTTGCAGATACTGAAATGTAGTAACGTTCATTCCCTAGCACCGCATAGAAATCAACCGTGGCCGACTCGTCCCTACGTGACGTTAGTTGAATGCGTAGACTAATCAAGTGCAGGTACGAACATTTGCAGATTCTAGCAACGACGAAAACGTGCGTGGTGAGTAATGAAAGACAAGGAGCTTCAAGTTGGACGGCGAGGTGGTAGCACTGATGGCAGTTCGAGCATTAAAGGGGCTGACTCGGAGAAGCTCGAACGTTGAACAATGGCCAAGTTACTAAGTATAGATGAGCAGTGGTCGCAGTGGCACAGCATTTTCCTAGTGTTCACAATGTCCAGTCAATCTTGTCAACCCAATACTAAGGTCATAGAATCATCTTTACATGTTACACAGATAAATCATTTTTCCGTCATAGCAACCCAGTCGTTGTGGATCTCTCTACTCCGTAGAGTCGGGGACGGAATCGTTCATCAAATGGCTAACCTTATCCGCTCTGCAAAGTCGGGTAGCGATTGGAGTCTGGACCTTCAACGAACTCATCGCATACAATATCACTGTCACACCTCAGCCGCCTGAACAGTTTTTTCGTCAAAGCCCTGGACCCGTCACTCGTTGGTGCCAGTCTCGAATATCTAGGCCATCTTGACCTGGCTAGCTATGCACTCAAGAAAGATCCATCGACCCATTCGTTCGGGAGACTCTCCATATACTCGGCTTCGTTGAACGTGACTCAATCCTCAACACACACCATAGTATCCCACTATTGATCTGTGGCGACGACTGCCGAGTTGCATGAACAGCTCAGGATGTCTGCTCGGCGGTCGACGATCTTGCTTGTTTTGCAAGCGGACAAAACAGAATTCAATGTGTCTCATCCTGAACCACAAGTTATCGCAGACACGATTGCCGCATACCGATACAACAACGAGAAACGGCTCCTCAGATCACTTCCACCCTTGACTATTCCATGACCTCACTATGGTTGGCACGCGACCTATCTTCTATCTCGTCCCTGTCACTCGAGCGCTCAGCACTGTGGTTGAGACTGGCCAGTATCCCTAAGCTCGAACAACGGTCATGAAGTATGTCACTTCTTTAGGGCACAGCCATCGAGTCAGCGAAGGCATGGAGACGCCGGAGTATAGGCGCGTGGCTTTTGAGCGTTTCTTCGCATTCAAAGACCTTGCGAAGGAGCATTGGAACATTTATTGTCTGACTGACGCCGTGCGCGTGTCTCTAAAAATACTTCCGTCCGAAATTTGACCCGAGGACTCCAGCTTTCCGTGATTCTGCGTCTTACAGTGGAAGGGCCGACAATCCTGACTATGGCATATGGAAGTTTTCACCAGGCGCTGACTTGCAAAGTCTCCCCACGCTAGATAGTCAGTTTGTCTGTCTGTTGATTGAACGATCAGCTGAATTCCCATTGTTCAAAAATGCCATTTATTTCTTGCCACCTCATTCTTATTGATAGTAGTCCATTTGCATAATACCGCTCGCATACACCATGTAATCATAAACCAAGACAACCAACGAAACGCATACAGGACACGTACATAAAGCACAATGTGACAAGCAATCAGTTACAGTAGACTGACGAATGGCAAAAAAGGAACTTCTACATAGGCGTGATCACCACACGACGGGCCGTGCATACATGCTGCTTGGGTAAGTGGGAGCAGTGATAGGGACCCATGAGGTCGGTGGTGGTGGTGGCGGTGGAACGCTGGCTGGGACGTATGAGTAACCCGGCGCGGGGAGGTGATAGAAGGGCCCAGACGGCGCGGGGGGCTGCATGAGGAAAGGCGCGTTTGAAGATGGAGATGTAGGGAACGATGGACGTGCAGCGCTGCTAGGGATCACTGCTTTGACGCTAGCAGTGGACGATGGGAGCTCCATCCACCCGTTTCTCCCTGGCGTAATGGGGTTTTCGGAGCTGAAGGGTGAGTCCGAATCAGAGTCGTCGCGGTCCCCGCCTTGCGCGGACCCGGGACTCTTTTTGTCTCCCGCGTCACTGTGTGATATAGAAGGTCCTGGCGAGCTGTCAGACGAAGATTTGGAGTGATTGCGAGGCCTGCCTTTCTTGCTGGCAGCGGGAGTGGATCTCATCTGGTCCACGATGACTCTGGTCTTGGAAGCCTTGCGCGACTGAACATCGGACAAGAATTGCGGGAGACGCGTCGATGACAGCCGTGAGGAAGGTCGAGAAGAATCAAGACGGGGGCGGGATGGTGAGTCAGGTGGGGTGATTGAGGTGTAGAACCCTTGGTCGTCCTTTTTCAGGCCTGGAGGAAGGTACTGGTAGTTACCATTGATAGCTGGGAATACAAAGTTGACTGGGGTGGCAAACGAGTTCGAGCGTGAGCTGGGGTCTGGTGAGGGTGATACCAAAAATTTGGACGGCGAGCCTGATTTGGGGGTGAAAGCTCTTGCGGAGACATTGGGTGGAGAAATACCGCGACTATCCAACACTGGGGAGGGCTGGTGTACCTCAACATCGGAGAATGCACTCCTTTGTGTGGGCGTGGAAGGGAGCATATCGGAATCTGTAGACGGTTCTGAATTCGTATTCCAGCGAGGAGAGCGGAGAGTGGGGACAGCCGCCTAAGGAGAAGGGATGTAAATGATTTGCAAGAAAAGTGTAAATCTCAAACGCACCGTCAAGGCCGGAGGCGGATATAGCCCGGGATAGCTGGATATCCCCAACTAGATCCTGAACAAGAGTAGCCCACTGAGACCTCGCAAACTCAACCTCCTCTTTGTCGACGTCAACTGACAACTTCGTCCGACTATTATACAATTCGTCGAAGGTGATATCAGGCATGATAGAGTGAGTGAATCCAGAATCCAGTTCGAAAGATCTCAAGACGTCTTCTGCAACTTGAACGTCAATGACATTGTGATTCGGTGGCTCAAAGGGTGGCCATTCGTTCGCAGAGTTATGGGGTAGAGTGGCGGGATCTTGAGAAGGACCGAATGGTTTAGCTTTCCAAAGAACTGTATAACGGCGTCTTGAACGGGAGGTCCTGAGTAGGGAGCCATGGTAATGGGGTGGCTTTGGATGGGGGACATGTTTTATGGGGACACGACAGTCAAAGGACCAGCTGACAGATCCATACCTGATCTCCCACCAGGTAGAAGGCAAAACCTCCCAAACTCCTATATCTTGCTCGTGCTCGATGAACGTATGCATAAAATTAAGCTACAAAGGGAGCTTCAATCGTCCGTTAGCAGACAAGATTGAAAATAAATGAATCGCACTTGCAAATGTGCGTTATGGATGAACGCAATCGCGTTGAGTGGTTAGAGATTTATATCAGCATAGCCAGCCTTGCGAGATACAGGACCATCCGTGCGCCAGCCAATGTGGATCATCCGAATATCAACGAGTTGAATCACTGAGCGTTCATGATGAACCAGCTCATGCCCATATATCATCTTGCGTGACTGTGGTGCTGGTCCTGCTGGAGGTCCCTAATGCCAGCGACAAGCTAAACGAAACAAAAAATCCGTCCGGTGGGTGACACTGACAGATCGAGAATGGTGGTGAGTGCTCCTCAGAGTTGGCTTGAATGAACCACGCAGTAGACGTACCATAGACAAATGAGGATAGTACTAGTCGTGAGTCGTGACGACGTGCGGCCACTGGGGCGCTCGTGGATGATATTTAAGGCTCCGAATTAATATTGTATTTTACTTTCATTCCTATATCGCACCAGAGAGAACTCTGTATTATCTCCTATATGTTATGAAGATCATATATGTTCAAAGCACTTAGGCCGAATTTCAAAGCTTTTTCTCGCCGGATCATACACAATCCCAGTATTCTATTGCAATGGCCTGAAGAGCCACTTGATCTTCCTGCCGATCGAAATAGCGGATTCTCTGCGGCACTGGGAAACAAACTTAATTCAACATATACCATTGTTCTGAAACTTGGTTGGGGCCAACACTCTAGCGTTTGGCTGGCGAAGCATGGAGGGTAAGTAAATGCGACACTTCCTTCTGGCTAGTTGTGACGATGTGTTATGTGCCTGACATCAAAGAGAACACAAGTGGCAGTACGTCGCAGTCAAGATACTGACAGCCCACGCGACGCAAGTGCAACTTCAGCTTTCTGACGAGCTTGGCTTCCTACAATCTGTAAGAGATTTGGCAAGGGAGTCAAGACATCCTGGGCAAGCCCATATCGTCGCATTGCTAGACAGTTTCGAAGTATCGAGTACCCAAGGTCGTCATCTCTGCTTGGTGCACGAAACTATGGGCATATTCCCGAAGGTCGACAGAGGTCTCCCAGTTCCGTTGGTCAAGGTTGTGGCAAAACAGCTGCTTCTCGCCTTAGATTTTCTACACCATGAATGTCATGTGGTTCATACCGGTGCGCTGCTATAAAAAATGTTGGAGTCATGCTGGAACTGAGGTGTCATCGGAAAAGATCTTAAGCCCGACAACATCCTCGTCGAACTTGATAATGTGGACACTGCTATTAAAATCCGGGAAGAATCACGCTCTGTAACTCCCATGCAAGTGGTCTCGTCCGAACCTCCCAGTCATGCTATCCTGTCTCGTCCGATACATGTATTTAGCTCGGACGAGCTGCTCAACTTGATTCAGTTCTCAAAACTTAATATCAAGTTGACTGACTTTGGTACTGGCGAGTCCCCAAATATTATAGTGATCCTGGTCGTATCTGCTCGTTACGACCAGGATCACTATAATATTTGGGGGTCGTAACTCATCGCCGCGTTTTAGCCGTCTCTATAAATGGATTCCATCCTGATATCATTCAACCTTTTTCTCTACGCGCGCCGGAGGTCATCCTAGGATGTGAGTGGGGTCCAACCGCAGATATCTGGAATTTGGCATGCTTGGCAAGAACATTTTATGGTTTTGTTTCTTCGTTTAACACTGAACCGTGTCTCTTTGTAGATCTTTGAATTTCTCACTGGTCATTGGCTTTTTGTACCGCGAGGAGGGCCTACATGGACCGCAGAAGCATACCATCTTGCGCACATGCCTGCAATGGCTGGAGAAGCGTTTGACACCACTTATTTTCGGACTAGAAAGACCTTTGGGGAATATTTCAATGACGATGGTGAGTCGAAACAGCGACTCATGGCGTTGACTGATGTTCATGTTCATTGTAGGCAAGCTTCGCATACAAGTTGCAGAGATCCGAGGTTTGGAAAAGGCTCTTGAATCCTACAAAGTGGTCAGCGATGACGAACTATCTATGTGCACTTCATTTTTGCGGTCGATGCTGAGATTACAGCCGTCGGATAGAGCAAGTGCAGCAGATCTCTTGGAACATGAGTGGTTGAAAGTCTAATACAGATGAGAGACCCAGTCGCTTTTTTATCGTGATGAAGGACCCATGCTGTCAAATTATACATAGGTAATTACAAGAAAAATCCGCTCGTCTATCTCCAAGTTGGATAATGATCATGTCGCACGAATGCAAAGTAAACCCCAAATAACTCACGCGCCAACTTGAAGATGATTTGTAACTCTTTCTCCAGAGCTGCGTCAGCACTAACCTAGTCAATCTGCAATACTAGAAGACGCTGTTCGACCAGCCATCTATGCTCATCTGGAAAACACCCCACTTCGTCTAATCAACACATCCACTGGCCGTGTATGCAACCGAGACGCACAGAAAAAGTCCTTCATAGAAAGCACAGAGTACAGGCGGCTTTTCCATTCATCGACGATGCATGCGCCCCCCAAGCATTCACGCCCATATTGCAATCAGTACACAACTAGACGATCGACCTGGCAGTGAGATTCGACCACAAGATCAATATTGATATCATCGGCGGAAACGGGGGAAGATAACTCACAGTACTGGCCGTCCGTCGTTGCGGCCACAATTGACATTGTGCATAAACACTGGGTATTAGATCCAATGAAATTCAGTAGGTGAAATCAGATGATAACTTCTCCCTGTGGAAGATTCAGCTATAAATCCGACATCTATAAACAAGTCTCACGTTCACAAATTGGTGTAAGGCATGCCAACCAAAATTAGAAATTTCCGACATGACTCTCGCTGCTCCGTGTTCTCTCGTCGTGAAATCAGGAGTAATTAAATCATTGGGGTTGTCTAGTAGAATTGCCATAGATACAAAATAGGTGAGCACGAGAGTTGCGGGCTGGGGCTCGTCTCCGACGTTCGACGGCTGATGTGGGCGAGAAGAAAGATTGCTGCGCCGCATCGCTTACTTACACTGGTAGACTATATTCTGTGTTCGCCTCGTGCCTCGGCTTACTCAGAATCACAACTCTTACACACCCGCCGATGGTTTGGAGTCTGCGATGAGAGTGGTCAGCACGCTGGGATCGCCGAGGTTGACCACTTTCCCTCTATCACAAATAGTCAAGCAATGAATATATGATCGAAGCTGTGATCGTTTTACCTGGTTCTCCCAACTAATCTTTGGTAGAAATCACTTGCTCCCTGCGTAATCGATGACGCATCTGACGCGGCATCATAAAGAAAATGATCTCACCTTGTAATCCTGGCTCAGAGTGGGCTCGCACGCGATCATATACTGTGTCGACGTTAAACTCTAACACGAGATGTGGAATGATGTTCGACATACCAGAGTGATGCCAACTTTTCTCATTCTCGTCGCAATACGGAGCGGGTCAATTTCTGATTTGGCATTAGTCGCTGATCCATTACGACGGAATAACAAAAGTATGATTTACGATGTGGACACCCTTGAGGAAAGCCGTCTCCGTCCTCTCCAATTCCATGCGGGGGTGAATCAGTAATCAGCACCACAACTTTTGTTGCTTCGTCCTCCCAGTCAGCCTTGTTTGCAGCGGACAAAGCATCACTTTGAGATTCAGGTCCACCTCCACCGCCTGTCGCTGTTAAGCTGGCTAAATTCGCCGCAAAACTTCCAAAATCATTCGTGAAAGGAAATTCCTGGATGATGAAGCTGTAATCTTGAGGAGGATGATCGCGGAAGGCAATAAGACCAAATCTGACGTCTTCTGGAGTGAAATTCCCCCCAGATAAAAGAATATTACAAATCTGGGTGATCTCGTTCCGCGTAGTGTCAATATAGGGCTGTTGACTCCCCGTAGCGTCTTGGAGGAACATGATATCCCTGGGTCGAATTTACGATCAGCGCCATGCAGGTTTCACGCAACAAAGCGATCCTCACAGTGGCCCAGAAGGCTTAACCTTTGGAACCAACTCAAAAACGAAGCATTGTTTGGGACCATCGTCCTTTAGATGATGATCACGTGAGAGTACAAAAGGAATAGAGAGGACGTACGACACGAGCATGGTCATAGTAAAAGTTGACCTGTGAAGGGAAAGGGCATGAGAAAATATCAGGGATGTAGACTCGGACACAAACGGCATCTGATCCTAAGAACACGTCAGGGATGTAGTAGACTCGGACATAAGCGGCATCTCCTGTGGAGCAGGAGTCGAAGCAGTTCGACTCGCCGCTTAGCTTTATCCTGTGACACACGTGAAGTACGACTTTTAGCGACATAATGTTAAACACGGACTTCGAGAAGGTTTGACCATCAGTGGTTCGTTCCAATATAGACCAGTTCAAGGAGGGACCATTCTGAGGATAAGGGTATCCATAACCCCAGTAGGTGTCTGCGGTCTTCCTGTATGTCATGCCAGACCCATCCTCGACGCTGACCATCGTCCAGACGTTGCTTTGCCCTGACACTTGGGTAAGGGTCCACTGCACGAATTGAGCATATTCAAGTTGGTGAACGAGATGTGATTAGTCAACGTACTTTTTGCTTGTTGCTGGTTGGAGAAGGCGAAGCAAGCTTCAACCCTGGGTTATTACCAGGAACGCTTTCGATGAAAAGATCCTGGTTGAGAACTTTGATGCGATACACCCCATCGGAAGTAGGTTTGGACTGGTAGGTCATTGTATAAAGTGCAGTAGACAGGTTCGAGCAAGGAATGTGAACAAGCTCAGCTGTTGAGTAAGTCTCGAGAACCTTTAAATGCCATTGACACTCTGAATATCAAATTAGTCTTTTTGGATCCCGCGGCTGTGTTAGCTAAGTATGCAGCTCGGCATTTCCATCGTTCCAACTCCCGAGAACAGCTGAGAATTGGTTTTACGTATCATAGACGGGCATTGACATTGATATTGAGGCCTCGAGGGTAGAAGTCCGACAGAAAAGGTGAGGGTTAGAGACAGCTGGCATGAAGCGCTATGACCAAAGGTTAGACTGCCGGTCGCCGATATATAATAGATCACTTCCTAGCCACATGCCGCTCTACCCCACGTCAAGATGATGCTGTTACCCTTCTGAAATACTTCGGCTCCCCCAAGCTCCCGAAAAGAAGGTATATGCAGCTGACCTCTGTTGTAAGTGGGGTAATATTTGCACGTACCTTGTTCTTCTCAACATTTTGGAGGCGAAGTACTTTGGAACGGTACAGTGCATTGCAAAAATACGTTCAGTCCTTCAATGTGTTTGTGTATATTTGTGCTAACCAAAAACGGCGGTCCAACCATAGGGTAATTAGGACCTAGCAGAGTTTGAAAACCTAACCTAGCGGTTCGAATATTCTCAAATATATGTTTGCCGTGTGACCTGTCACTCTCTATCAGCGTTTGCACACCTCACGGAACAGTTACAGGAGAAGGATTGTTGTCTAGCATTTTCGGCAAGAAGACAGTCTAAAATAGTCGAACTCTCTCTGGGTGCAGTCAGCGATAAAATTTTGAAACACCACCGAAATGGGTGATTTTTTTCGCAAGGATTGCACTCACCTCATATGCGAATAGCGAGACGATAAGATCCGTTCGAGCCTTATAACACCATTGAGGCAAATTGGTAAGATTGGCCTTGTCAGCTGGTCGAACATAATACCTTGTAGAGACAAAGTTCTTGTCAAAAGGCAGGCGAGTCGTGGACGGCATAATTCGCGTGAGGGCATCAGGGCAGCGAAAAACCTGCAGAGGAGGCGGAGAATTCATGCAGTGAGTTGTTGACCCTGCCAATAAGCCGGAGCTACACTCCAATTGGGATTCTGTAGCCAATCTGTCTCCTCGTTAAAGAGGAGGAGCGTGACAGCTTGGTACAAACTGATTGTAAGGTCTTTGGGACCAGCTGCAAACTGCGCCTGTACTGTAGTTGTCCCAAGCGAAAGTTTATGCCCCTCATGTTTAATCTTGTAAGAAGTCGTGTAATTGTTCAGATCTGCTTGGATCTATGTCATTGTCATGAGCTCACGTGGACACCGGAAACTGCATCGCTCACCGAAGAAGGCAAGTCCCCGTCTTTCGTTCGCGCAAGGAAGGGCCAGACGCTGCGTAGTAAAACCATGACGGAGAGTTTCTGCGCGGAGCTATCATCCTTGATACGAGCGTGGTACTCCCGCATGATATCTCGGGACAGCGCAAGGTCATTGAATATATGATCTCCCATCCCAAACTCCGGTCCGCCGGATCATATTCTGCCCAACTACGATCAGCAAACGACTTCAAAAGCAAAGGCACTCTATCACATACCCTGTGAGTTTCTTGGCCATGGCCTTCTCAAAATTATCAGAGGCGTTGCGTTCCAGCAACAATCTCTTCGCTAGCGCGCGACGACAAGATGTTTTAAACACCTTATGCATCCGTAGACATATACAGCGCAAGAGTAGCAACCAACAGCACCTCAAACGCAGCATCCGACATGGTTGTTCATGACGCATGAGTCTATCGACATGCTTCGCGATCTGCTCAGCAGGCTTAGAGTCATATGAGCCGCTAACAATTTGAGAAAGAAGTCAATCACGAGAGTGATGTTTAAAGGGATCGGGGAGAGACGAACAAAGGGAAACAGGCGTACGTAATTACTCGCGGCTGGGGGATTTTCATGAGATCGCAGCGAGATTTCATCGGAATCTGGGGTGAACACAGCTGTTAAACAGGTTGCACATTGGTTGTACAGATCCTAAAATCACTACAAAAGGTAGTGCAAAGTGCATATCTCGATGAAACGTATTTATGTGAGATGTCCGTCAGGTCAATTGCCTACAATAATTTTAAATAAATACCAGCCACCCACAAGATCGGGAATGTAAGAGAGTAGTCTGTGATGGAGTTAAAAGAAATCAGTAGATCGTCATAACGGCCCCAACCAGTGCAGCTCCCACAGCCACACTAATGGCTGTGACCTGGTTCCTGATACCGGCCCATCCCGGGCGTGCAACGCCATTGGTAGAAGGCCCGAATGTCTGCGCGAAATGTGAGAGAGGATTTGGTACACCACTAACGGTCACTGTTGGGGCTGAAGCGGGACTTGGGTTGCTCCCTGTGGCATTGACGCCCACAACTGAGAAACGGGAGGAAACAGAGTAGGTTCTGCCAGCGGTGGAGTTTATGCAAATCAGGAAGTAGTCGTCACCTGCTGGTACGTCTTGGAGGACAACATTGAGGCTACTCATAGTAATAGGCACTGTATGAATTTAAAGAGTTTAGCGTCTATCGAAGTCGTAAGAAGAACTAGTGTGAAGGCTTACGTTCTTTTGCCACAAAATAAATTCCACCCCGACTAAGTCGTGTTATCTCGATATCGAAGGTATCAATGCCATCCTTTAAGCCCACCGTCCACGAAACCGGATAAGGAGAGCCATTCTTCCACAATGTGGAAGATCCTGGCTGATTCACCACAAAATCTGATGCCCGTCCGGTCTTCTGTCAGTAACTATCGCGGCGACGAAAAAAGCCTGGCACACTCACAAGCGTCAACAGAGATAAGTGACGAGATCAATGAAACTAAAATGAATGGAACGTATTTCCAAGAGCGAAGGCACCCCAAGAGAAGCATCGTTCTAGTGTGGATGCGATGTGGACGAACTGGGCGAGGGTCCTGATTGTTCTAAAACGAGTACGGCGAGAGTGCGGAGTAACGAGCACAGAAGGTATTCGTATGCCTTGTGTTGGCCTCGTGCACGTGTTAAACGCCCAGGTACAAAGTATGTTTATCACTATTGACATACAGTATAAAGTCACCATAACAACGTACATATCGGCTTTTGTCGACGTCTGGTGTACCGTATCATTAATATTACTTAGACCTCTTTCACGAGTTGCTCAGAGAAACATTCCATGATGTTGCGAGTTTATCGCAGTGGCAGCGCTGATGCGAAACACGGTCGATTTCAAATAGCGATGTACTCAGCAAAATTAGATCGTATGTAAAGTGATTGGTGCAGAAAGAACGCCGGCAGGCCAGTGCGCATTGACAGGACCGGGCATGAAGTTAGATTCGGAATATTCAATTGGATGGTCCACCGATATCGGGAGCCGTGTCGCCTTATTGTGTATCACACTATCTCAGATCTCAGGCTCGAGCCGTTGATCACGAAGAGTGAGGATCAAAGAAGCATTAAGGTCCTGCGTGCACTGGGTCGGAGACTCGGAGTACTTTTGTTCCTTGATCTGTCGCACTGGGCCTCAATCCAATTTCAAACTTTTTCCCAGTCGACAACCGAAAAATCCTGTAGCTCCCCTTTGCCATGCACATGTATCTGCCCTGGTGTAAATATCGGTGCCATTCAGTGCGCCCTGCAGTTGCCTTCTGCTTACAATTTTGTGGCTGCCATCTGAGTTTCTGCTGACTCTCTACACCCGTGCAATTCTCTGATAAGCCTCCCTCTACAAAGTCTCCCATGCTATCTCATGCTCCCCGTGTATCATCAGTCACCTTCAAAGTGCTCCTTCACGACTTACATAGTTGAACATGCGCACGCATTTTGCAGAACTCGACTTGATCCTTTCCTACACGCATCGAAGGCCAAGGGGCGAGGTGGACGTCCAAGTGAGCGCCTGTTCGATTGTATTGTCGACATAAACTTTAGAGCACTTTGATAAGCAGGATATACAGTCATATGGAACATAGGAGACCATAGCCCATGGGAAAAATGTAAGGGTGAATGATTATGCATGAACACACGCGTACCAGAGAAATCGATGGGATTGGATGATTAACAATAACGCATCATGAAGCCTTGGGCCTTAGATTCCCAAAACGTTCGGCGTCAAAAAGAACCTCCAGTGTCTGGAGTCTGGACTCAGCCGCGAGCTGCCAATGTGAGAAGTCCTCATAAAAACATCTTTGGATGCTCACTGCGCCATGAAGTTTTACCAAGCTGGTAGCATCAGGGAGACCAACGCAGCACGTTTAGAGGGCAATCTAGAGAGTGCCTCTGCAACACTCAAAGCTAAACCTATGTGTGCACGACTTGAAATGTTGAAACCCCTGACAACGGCCTGTGGGTTTGAGACGTTGAATAGTTCAACGCAAGTGCTTTACCGCCGACGTGGCCAACTGTGTCACATAGACGAAAAGTTAGAAGGCGGCAAAACTTTAGATGATTTACGTTTGATTTACGTAACTCTCCCCAGTGCTCTGTCACAGACATACTCTGACATACTTTTGAACATAATGCTCCATCTTGGAGTACGACGATCAAGAATTCGTGGTCGATTGATATCCAGCTGCTGCATGAAACACATACCTGAAGTTCGCGACGGTACTACATCAATGATCAGATGATTCAGATCCGTCAGCCTATCTGTGTATTACTGTGCGGTCACGCTCTACGTTCTGATATATTTTTAATTGTTACGACATTGACATTCCATCGACAGCTAAGGGCAGCCACAGCTGACCTGTTAGGGTGAGTCAGGTCGGATCCCATATGAAGATAGGCTAGCGGCGGCGCCACCTGGAAGATGCCCGAGTTTTTTTGTGTATGTCACAATACCATGTCGTGTCCTCGCGCTCACTGTGTCGCCCAGCACATGAACCTGTGTTCTACGTGTCCGTTGCTCACTGGCGCAGAATGTTCGACATAGCATTGCTTCAGCCGAAGTGCGTGTCGTGCTGACAGAATTTGATTGGAAGCGAACAGACGCGAAGTTTTCATTTGCGCGCTTATAACACGCATGCCGTGCCTTGCCCCCATGCGCAACTCACCTGGTAGATACCGTTATAAACTTGAACGGACGCCCGGGTGAGCACTAGCTTCCTGCTACCACCGTTCCCCCTGAGCAGCGGTTGCCATGCACCTCTTTTCATACTTTTGGCTTTTAACTTCTATCTGGTCATGTCTGGCTGCAGTTCCCCCAAGGACGATCGCCAAGAGAGGTAACAGCTCATTCGTGAGCTCTAGTAAAAATGGATTTTCTGCCAACGGAAGGTAAGAACGATTCCTTTTATCAGCATATGGCATGCAAATACATCGCACCACAGCTCACTTAGATTCATCGGGACCAACTTGTACTGGCTGCCGACGTTGGAATCGAACGATGACATCTGGAATGTGCTGAAGAACATATCTGATACCGGTATGAAGGTCATCAGGATTTGGGCTTTTAACGGTTCGTTCATCGTCTGTCTACCGAGGTTCGCGATTTTAGCGTCTTGATTGACAGACGTGGAAACCATTCCGGAGAGTGGAACGTGGTTTCAGTTGGTACAGAACGGCACTACTGTGATCAACGACGGACCGACTGGGCTGCAGAAACTCGATACAGTGGTTCAAATGGCAGAACAACACGGGCTATATGTTATCATGTCACTCACAAATAACTGGAATCCAGCACCTAACACAACATCATCCGGCACTGCATCACCTAATGTCCTCGCGTCTGTCTCTTTGCCGCGTAACACTCTTTCAAACGACTATGGTAAGCCCACACTGCACTTGGTGTTCAATCAAACCTTGGACAAATCGACCTTCTTACAGGTGGTATGGATTTATATGTCCGCCAGTTCGGACTTCAGAACCATGACGATTTCTACACGAACGGCAAAATCTTGACCGCCTTCCAGAATTTCACCAAGCAGATCGTATTACGCTATGTCAACAGCCCTGCCGTGTTCAGCTGGGAGCTTGCGAATGACGCCAGGTAACTCACCCCGGGTATCTACCGCCTTGGAACATGTACTCATCATATGTCAGATGCAACTCAACCATACCCACTAGTGCAACATGTACCACACAAACCATTACAAAGTGGCACGCTCTGATGGCTGCATTCATCGCGTCCCTTGATACCAACCACATCGTCTCCGCTGGGTAAGTAGTATCATACGGTGTCGCTTTAGGTTTGTGGTTCTCAAAATTCGGTAGAACATCTGGATTCCAATGTACAAATTGTCCGAAGTTGTACCCCGTTACACCGACGGCTTCGCCTACGCCATCTCCCGCACCTGGCAAGAAGCGCCGCACAGTCGCTCCTGTGACAAAAGAGCAGATCATAAAGCAGCGTGCTGAGTCGAGGCGCCAAAACAGGGCCGCCGCTAAGCGTGCAGGAACCTTGAAGGAAGACGGGATAATGATAAGGGGTCGCTGGGTATCTACAGGTACTTTGGTCTATGTCATCGAATTGCGATGTTTCTTATCATTTTTCAGCAACACGAGAAGTCTCCAGCTCGATCGGCTCCACAATGGATGGTTCATCTGGTGTCGACAGCCAGGACATTCTTAATATCCCCAACATAGGCTTCGGTTCCTTCCAGGTATTTCCCGACCAGGAATCGTACGCTCCCAATGACCCAAACCTTGACCCCGTCCAAAACAAAATCAACTCGAGTCTTACGTGGATCCAGCAATCGGCTCAATCTGCTGCCGCGTGAGTTGAAGTTTGGCTCAGCCGATGACCAACTTACATTATTTTCAGCGTTGGGAAGCCTGTTGTCCTCAACGGATTCGGTCTGGTCACCCAAACCAATTTGAACAACTTCGTCCCGTTCAATATGACTTATACTCCTTACGCATCCACTACAGGTAATATTGTCGTAGTTCAGCAGTCGACAACCGTGTACTCATGTTCTTATCCCCGCAGCGGTCATGGCCGTCACCGCGACATCAAATTTTGCCAATAGCACGCAACAAGAACAGGGTTACAGCTCGTTTTTAGAGAGTGCGTAAACACAGAAGTGTCAATATCCAACCATGCTAAACTCTATTGCAGTGGGCAACAGCGCTGGATTGGCAGGTATCATGCAATACCAGGTCAATACTTTCCTTCCTTGTGATGCATTTGATTGAAGCTCGTTGTAGTGGGGCTCGGCCGGCATTGTTCAGTCAAGCGCTGCCATCCAGTTAGACACAACCAACTCCCCAACACCAGCGGCAGCAACGGGGAATTCGCCTAACGATGGTTACTCCATGTACGCACTTCATTATGACATTAATAGACACCTTAGCTCACTGAATCTTATAGTGCTAACAACGCAGCCATTCAACAAATCCTGAAGCAGGCCGCGCAGGGGATAGCTTGAGATTCATGAAGACTATTGATTCTTGTTTACATATGTGAAGGACTTCTGTTTTTCGTTTTCTAGTTCCTTTGCTCCAGAGACACTGTCTGTTTTTTATATCGTGATTCTTAAGAGTCATACGCATACGTGACACAGACGATAGTAGAGCGGGATCATCTGTTTCCTCCGTTTGATACTTACGTCCGTGATTGGGGTCGAGGCGGATTCTATACTACCTTCTTGAATTCGGACGAGTTCAGATGTTGTCTTGGTAGCACATACTAAGTACGTTGATTAAGGGAACGTAAGTTAAGTGTTGCAATACAGCAAGTGAGTCACCAAACGAGAGTCATAAACATAGCCTGGGCGCGTGATAACTATAAGTATAAGTTGATATCTATCGAGGGACTGCAGAATGTAAGTTGGCACCAGCCCAGATTTACGGAAAAGTTAAGTTAAGTCTCGGTCAATGTGGTATAATAGTCCTGGATACTAGACGTGATTTCCGGACGCTTGTTTCGCTTCTTCAGCTTTTCCATCACTAGACCAACATTCTTGCGAATCTCCTTAAGGTCGGCCGCAGAAATATCTTTCTGTTCCGCGCATTCGACAATAGCCGGGAAAGCGGTGATGCATTCGACTTCATCATAAAGCTTCAAGTCCAATGCAGCTTGCCAGGCTGACTTGACAAGGAAGGGGAACTGGTCAGCTGTAACTGCCTCAAACGCAGCTCCAGCTGCGTCTGGACTCGAAGAACGAACTCGCCCAAATATTGCAGCGAGAAGGAAGGGGGCGGGTGAGTTCTCGTCGAGGTTATTTAAGATAGAAATGCAGTGCCCGATATGCCGATCAGTGACTAGGCGTTTACACCACTTCATGTTGGAAGTAAGAGCCATGATGAGCCGTAGGTAAGCATCATCTCGCCAATAATTAAAGTTGACATCGGGTTCGTCATCTTCGCGATATCCGGTAGCACGAGCAGGACAAATGGCCATCAAAAGAGCAGGGGAAATTTTCGTGAGGAGTATCTGGCGTATATTCTCGTCCTGTATAGCATCAATGTCAGCGAGTGCTAGTCGAGAGTCTGAAACAGCCCGTAAAGCTGCATAGCGAAGGCGACGAGGGCTGGATGATTCCATGGCAGATATGAGCGCGCGTAGGTAAACAGATTCTCGAGCATGGGTGCCAAGTCCCTTCATAGCGCTCAGCGCTAATAAAGCATCTCCCATTGCTGTGTGATCCTGGGAGCAAGACACGAGGTAGTCGACCAGCCAATCGAAATCAGCTGCCGTACGGCGATCCCCGGGCCACGTGAATTGGCCGCGCCAAATGATCGAGTCGTGGTCTGGACGGATGAATCCGTCCCCAGCAGCAGCAATCATCATGCGCAATGCAGTGCGTGCATCTGCCTGACACCTCTCCCTCTCCCGGCCAGATAACGATGACAGTTGGCAGGCCAGGGCCTTGCACTGGTCAAAGCTTCGTGGAAGAATGACGCTGCGCCAATGACGCCAAATTCTCAACTGCTGGGAAGCAGTTCGGGTACTGGAATCATCTCCAATTGGCAGAACAGTCAGACACAAATGGTTTAAAGCTCGTCCACAGGCGACTGCTCTATCTCCTGCTGAGGGCTGGAGTCTCCCTTCAGCGTCGAAACAGGCTAAAAATGTGTCTCGAAGCCGCTGACAGTAGGACGCAATGTCTGAGTTCGGTGACCATGTAATGGTGGGAATGAGTGAGGCTGCGGTTGCAATGTCGTCTGGATCTGTGGATGTCGCAAGTACCCAACGTATGGCAGATTCGGTCCCGAGGTCGCTGGAAGGCTTGGGATTGAGTATTCGTTGTACGAGCTTCAAGATAGACGATGTGATGCCGCGGAGGAAAGAGCGAAAGCTTGTGCCCAGTGTGTGCAGGTCTTTGTCGTTCTTTTTAATAACCATGCTTACTGCCCACATGAATGCACCACCCATGCGAAGTATTAAGGCAGCGGGCGTTTGGAAGGGACAAGTTGGGGATAAAAGGGATGCAAAGAGGGTGCACGAGTAGAACAGGAAGCCGAGCACCGTGGTCGCAATTATGATGGATGTGATGGTCCGTTGTTTCGTCCACACGTACGCGGAGAGGGAAATACCGAATAGCAATAATGAAATTTCCAAAAGGACTGGGAACGTTTGCAGCACAGCATCAAAATGCCATGCCTCGAGGCCGTCAAACCTCTGTTGTCTGCTCTTGCCCCGCTCCTCGAGGGATCCACGCCCGAACCGTTTAAGCTTGTAGAAACGAAGCCACTGCTTGCCCAAAACGGCGCCGAATGCCGCAAGAAGGCTGAATGAAAGGCTGGCATAAGCCAGAGTCTGGAACCATATTTGCCCGTTGGAATACGCAGGTGGGACGGGAAGCGGATAATTATCTGTGATGGGGGTTCCGTGGCTGTTCATTACCATGAGCGTGATGATTTGCGTCAATAGGGCATCTGTGGTAGTAGCGTCGCTAGGCCCCATAGTGTTGATGAACGCCGTATTCACTGCAGAAAATAGGCCAGACTAAAGACTAGTCATCACCCTGTTGTTAACACACGAGCTTACGACTTACAAAAATCAAGACGATATCCATGTCACTATCATAGTGCTCCAAAAACTCATTGTCGTGTTGTGATGCGACCTTTTGGTACACCGTCCAGAATCGCGACCGCTCATCATTTCCGCCCTTTTCCACGATGTTGGAATTTCGAAGAGTGTCGAGGATTTGCTGCAACAGTCTGAGCAATTTTTCAGTACGCGCACCCGAGACCACCGGTTTACTTACTGCTCAGGTAATTCATCGCTAGAAGAATAAGAAGGCCCAGTTGCTCCACTATCGAGCGTGGACTGGGCACTTGGCGGGGTAAATTTTACACGCTGTGCAGCAACGGAATAAGATGATAGACTTTGAGTACTAGATTCAATTTTAGATGTGCAACAGGTAGAACGCGCACACTTACGGTCGAAAAGTGCCATCTGCTTGAGGACAACACATGTCATTTGGCTCTCTGTATCCTAGTCAGCTATAGCGACATCGTGGAAGTATGTAAACCCTACGAAAAATAAGCAGCCTTACGGGCCCTTCTATCAGGAACGAAAAGATCAGTGTCCATTGAATGATGACGGAAATTGCTGCATTCGTATCAACGTTTGGTCTTTTGAAGTAGCCTAAGGTTGCGTCCTACACCTTCAAATGCAGTGGCCTCATTGTCTACAACGAGGCGTAGACAATGAGGCTACTATAGACGCGCCACAGTCAATCAGGGTCAACCATAGTGTATGAGATGCGACTATGGCGCTCCGGTGAACATGGCCATTCTCATGACGCCTGCTGAGTTTTGTCGCCACCGACCACGCAGTGATCAGGACAATCTGCGGCTTGCCTAGTGGAGTCACTGCTAAAAATAGAAATTGTGGTATGAAAACAGCCTGGTATAAGCACCGTATACCCTGCATTTGACGCCTCGTATTCGAATTGGCAGCAATGTACCAGCATATCTTAATGACGCAGCAAACACATCGAAGTCGCAAGGCAGCCTTATTGAATTCGCGATTCAGTGGAGACAGAGCAGCGACTTGAATGAGAACATCCTGTCCTTGGGAAGGATGTCAAGTACGCAATCTGCTGCCATAGTTGGATGCCGCTTTACTGACAGCTGGCACGACATTGATAGTGCCTACCTACCACTGAAAGCATTGTCGTCTGTCCACGTGTTTCGAGGATGGGTCGTAATTTCGCGAATTTGTCTAGCCATTGCCTGAGAGTTCGTCCACAGCGTGAAATTTCCAACCACTGTTACACTAGACCACGAACAGGCAGGCACAGAGATACTCCATCCAAAGAGTTTTATTTTATGGTATTCCTCAGATTTTGTGCCTACAGAAAGTCGTCCAATGAGCAGAATATTCAGAGGGTAGAACCATTGAAAAAGTACATTCAACGTTTTTGTTTGTGAAACTCTCCCTCGTGTTTATCATACCAAATGCCGTATTGCATCTTCGCACCCGAGTGACTCCAACCACGTCGCCGTGTGGTACTTGATCCTTCGATATGGCCACGGCTCGATCTCTATCGACCCATCATCTGAGCGGATGACACTCCAGACACTCTCATCGATGCGCACCAGCCGCACGTTGGAAAAGCCGTGGTCGATCACGTTAATGACGGAACGTATCGGAAAGTTTGTCATACCAACAAACGTGAGAAGGGGAGGGACTCCGGGACGCAATTGCTATAATGGAATACGTCAATGCTGCTAGCTCTTCTTGTCAATGACGGGCATCCCCAACTCACGTTTATGAAAAGAAGAAGGTCCTCTGCAGGCGGTATCATAATCTCCATGGTGAGCGCACGAACGCTCCGCGGAATAAGCCACCCTGCTAGCGAAGGAGAAAGATCCCTAGGATAAGTGATACAAAGACTGCGAAGATTTATTAGAGAAGGTAGTACACCCCAAGCAGACGCGTCAAAACCAATGCGACGATGGTCTGCGCTAGGCACAATGAGGTGGAAGGAATGAAGATGTTTGCGATCTCTCAAGAATTCCGAGATAGCAGGCACGAGGTCCCTGTCCGTGATGTGCCGATGCAGACTGACAATCTTGAGAGCAAAGTGCGTCAGAAACGGAAGCGACGACCTATACAGGCGGAACGTCGCTGATGGAGTGCATTCCAGAATACCTGACAATGTCAGTGACTCCAACTGGTGGCCGGTGGACAAGATCTCTGAGAAGACTTGGCCGTCTACGGAAAAACAGCCTTCGAACTCGATGATCGTCAAGTGACGGACGGAGATGACACCCATTGGGAATTTCCAGTTTGCGTTCTTGATGACCAGCGAGCGCAGGTTGTCGTGACTCTGTGATATAAAGTCGTGGGTAGATGTACTATTCCCTCCCTCGGCTGTGATGGAGAAAGATGTGATGTGCTTAAATGGCGGGATGTCGATGTCCCCTGAACAATTGACGAGACTGTACGGAGCGTGAACATACAGGCCGTTTTGGGGGAAAGGAAGCATGAAACGACGCACTTAATGGACAGGCTGTAAAGACGATGATTTGAGGCACACATTGTTTCAAGAATACGATTGATCAATTCCCTGTTGCCAGAACAATGCGCACTGCGAAGGTTGCAGAGCTTAGGCAAAGAGTTTATTAACATTCCTAGGAGGGGATTGAGACATAATAGCGTTGAAGAATGAGCACAAACCAGTCTGAAATGCCAATGTGTGTGACGCGTTTGAAACGACAGCATATACGCTTAAGCTTCTGACCTGCGAGGCAAAGACAGGATCTACGAGAATGCGGGTAAGAATATCCGCACTTCGCTGGTAGTGCCAGGCGTCGAGCTCCTGCTCGTCATGGCTGCCATGGACACCCCTGTATCTGTGATCGGCTCCTGGGGCTTCCGGCGACGCCGTAAAATGTAGATTGATCTCGCGGAAAATAAGCTGACTTGCGATGCGAGAGAGTGCATGTGGGACCAATAAAAGAGATTTCAGATCACGTTTGGGAAGACAGAGAGCAATTTCTCTCCAGACTTCGGCAGAAAAACGAGGCGGACCATCAGGTTCCCTAATAAGCTTGACAGAATTTGCTAAAGGGCCATCATAAAAGGGTTGCACAACTTACCATTTCTTGTCGTAGATGTTCAGATTGTATTATGGCTTTAACGTCTTGATTTGCGGGATCTGAACATAGCACAGACAGCAAATCTGAAAGATAGTGATGTCAGGACATTGCACGGAATCTAAGGGCATGCATGAATTTGACCTTGTTGTGCAGAAGTTCGGTACCCAGCTGCTAAACGGGTTTTGGCACGTAACAGAAGAGCTCTTGCAACATCTGCTGGCGGAACGCCCGAGACTTGGAGAAATGACTGAATAGCGTTCTCCATGACAATTCGGGACCTTTGTGATGCACATCAAATCTAAATTTCATAAGTAGAGTAATGGGAGGACACGTACCCTTCGGACGGCAAATGCTGCAAGGCGTGGAGCAGAACATCAGCCTTTTGAGTGTCGGATAGACACCCCGTCACATCGCGGATGCTGGCATCAAGAATGCGAGGATTGAAAACATTCATGACTCGGAGGAGATTCCCTGCAATCACTATTACTCCGTTAGTACGAGGTGAAAATGGGGGGGTTTGAGTGCGGCCTAAAGGACTTTGTGTGGTAACTAAGTTATACGCTCATTTTCGTGATTCCGGAACCATGATCGCACGATGGTTGTGACAGCTAGAGAGGAGACCCGACTCAGCCGACTGTAGTCTCGACCAGACGTTTTGGGAAGTCGCACCAACATTTTCCCAGCTATACATGGATGTCCCAGAATTCCCGGATTGATCCAGACTTGAAATTCCTGAAACCGCACCGCCGAAGGGACATCTTGAGGCCTTACTTGGCGGTTAGCTTTAGGAATGGGTTGCATGTGGTTGGTTCGACTTGGAAAGGTGTAGCTGTGCTGCTTTCCCGCCAGTAACGAGTTCGTAACGAACTCGAGCGAATCCACGGTACGTATCTGATTATTACCTTTCGGCACATGGGCGACTATCCGTAGGTTCGAATAAAATAGAAAAAATGGAGCCGCTCGATGCCGCTGTTAAAGTTGTCTTGACCCTCTAGGGGGCCCAGACCATGGCAATTAGAATTTCATTAGAATTGACAGTACTTTTGTATCCGTTTTAGGCCACTAACGCCAGAGCTATCCGCTGACTAATTTATAACTCAGGTCCCCGCCTGACTCGTGATAGTCGCTGCCGTCACGGTGGTTCAAATTTCAAACTCTCCCCTAGTCAGACCAACAGGAACAACTATCATTGGTCCAATTCCTGAACCACCTGGTGAAATTTTCTTCTAACATGTTCAGATTCATATTAGTGCAGATTGCGCAGCCATGTATAACCGACCGGCCAGGGAACGAGTTATGCAGTGCCAACCCCAATCTCTCTATATCGTCCCTTTCAATTTTCAGTCCGAGTCTGGACCTTCACGCGTGAAGATGTCGAAGCAAGCGTTATCTAACTCAAGACACGCCTCCAGATTCGCATGAGGACCTGCTTACGGTGAGGGGAAGCATTTGTATGTGGTGTTCCTATGTGTAACGATATCTTGACAATGCCATGGACGCGCTCGCCAAGCGATACTTCCAGTGTGAATGCTTTGTCGGAAGGACAATCACGGTCCGATATCCTCGGTTGTTTGAACCTACTGCCTCAATGGACAAATTTCCGCCCTTATAGGTGCCATAATTTTGTTGACATTGCTTCGAACGTGTCGCAGATTCACGCGGAAGGCACAAAGTTTGGTGCTCCGCACCTTCCCCCCGTCGCTATTGTACACCTCTGTGTCTTGCAAAGTTGCAAACCCTGTGCACAATGGCCGTTTTTCCTGCATTCGCTCTTCCTATAATGAGGGTGCAATGGGCATTGGGTTGAAAGGTAGCGAAGGTTTCGGCCAGGAAGCGCTCAAGCTCTCACCAGTGTGTGAACTCTGCAAGCGCCCGTATCCCAGGAATTTGGCGGATGCTCCACACGTCTGTACCCAACCTTGACGCAATTCGGCGCTTGGGAGATTTCTCTAACTCGAATCAAGAATCAGGATGGTGAGCTCTATCCACACCTTAACCGTTCCCTGTGCCCTGTGCTCTCCATATCTCTGGTACTCAACTCTCGCACTAATTGAATGGTCAAGCCCGCTGATTCTGTCAACCATCGAACTAGGCATCTCTATTGATTTCAGCAATTCGGAAAAGAATATAGAGTCTGCTGAAGTACGGATCGGCGAGTTGTTGAGGCCAATTGAAACGCGATGCAGGAAAGACTTTGCGGCAGACGTTTTCCCCCACCTATAGAAGGACTTGAGAAACCCAGACGAGCATGCCACTTATATTGTCATTGTTATTGTTCTAGCAAGCTTTCTCTTGAGGATACTCATGAAGACATTCATTTCAACCTGCATGGGTTTACAACGTGTACCAGCTGTCGTACGGTACGCCATACAAGACAAAGTATCATATTGCATGATTATCAGACAGGCTGATACAGTTCCACCTCCTGGAACCACCTTCCCAGACCGGAAGATATTAGGTTCGGTTCTAGCTAAAAGTCAGACTTCGAACTAGACTTCAGTCAAGTTCACAGAGGATAATCCCAACATCCCTTCATTAGTATATTCAACATGTAAGGAGCATAGGTCAGTAAGATCGCAATCGTAACTGCTCCAGCAATACTCCGAGTTGATTTGGTGTCTGCACAAAGTACACGATTGAACGACACCATAGCTCCGCAGACCCTGATCCAATTCGATGATATTTGCCATGGTGTTACATGAGTCCTGCAGCCAAGTAATTCTAGTACAGGTTGGTATTCGCGAGAACAACATGGTCTTTAAATTCACGACTCTCTCATAAGACACTTCTGAACGACAGTCTCGACCTTGTAAAAGGGGTTAATACAAACTTTGACACGAATAAGGCGAAAATCACCTGAGCCAAGCTGATCGTCTGCGTCTCTATAGCAGCTGATTGTTCTACCCCAGGGGTCTGGTACTTTTCGAGAATACGATCGCCTTCAACCTTGATGGAGTTATGAGAATTAAGAACACAAAATTCATCGACATTTTACCTCCTGAATTTTGTTCCTCGCTTCTTCGAGACTCTCAGCATTAAACCATATGTCGACATTCCTTTCTCCTTGCGTACACTGTTCGTACATATTATCGACGACGAGGGTGCTGTGTTGCATGTCTGCAGCCACGAAGTTCTTGTATAGCCTCAGAGAAATGTCGTTGGCGTTCATCTTCTGATCGTTTGCCATGCTGCGAACTTCAGCCTGATACTTGGCAACGAGAATCTCGTCTGTCAACGGCCTCTAAAGCGGAACCAGCGATGAGAGTGGGCAGCACGCTGACTTCGCCGAGGTTGACCACTTTCCCTCTATCACAAATAGTTAAGCAATGAATATACGATCGAAGCTGTGATCGTTTTACCCGGTTTTCCTAACCAATCCTTGGTAGAAATCACTTGCTCTCTGCGTAATCAATAACGCATCTGACGCGGCAGCATAAAGAAATGAACTCACCTTGTAATACTCGCTCAGAGTGGGCTCGCATGCGATCACATACTGTATTGACATTAAACTCTAGCACGAGATCTCGAACGTTCGACATACCAGAGTGATGCCAGCTCTTCCCATTCCCGCCGCAATACGGAGCGGGTCAATTCCTAATTTGACATTAGTCGCTGATCCATTACGACGGAAGAACAAAGATGATTTACGAAATGGACACCCTTGAGAGAAGCCGTCTCCATCCTCTCCAATTCCATGCGGGGGTGAATCGGTAATCAGCACCACAACCTTTGTCGCTTCGTCCCTCCAGTCAGCCCTGTATGCAGCCGACAAAGCATCGCCTTGACATTCAGGTCCATCTCCACCGCCTGTCGCTGTTAAGCTGGCTAAATTCGACGCGACACTTGCAAAATCATTCGTGAAAGGAAATTCCTGGATGACGAAGCTCTGATCTTGAGGAGGATGATCGCGGAAGGCAATAAGACCAAATCTGAGGTCTTCCGGAGCGAATTTCCCCCCAGATAAAAGAGTATTACAAATCTGGGTGATCCCGTTGCGCGCAGTGTCGATATAAGGCTGTTGACTCCCTGTAGCGTCTTGGAGGAACATGATATCCCTGGGTCGAATTTATGATTAGCGCCATACAGGTTTCACGCAACAAAGCGATCCTCACAGTGGCGCAGAAGGCTTAACCTTTGGAACCAACTCAAAAACGAAGCATTGTTTGGGACCATCGGACTTTAGATGATGATCACGTGAGAGTACAAAAGGCTAGTAGAGAGGACGTACGACACGAGCTTGGTCATAGTAAAAGTTGACCTGTGAAGGGAAAGGGCATGAGAAAATGTCAGGGATGTAGACTCGGACACAAACGGCATCTGATCCTGTGGCGCAGGAGTCGAAGCAGTTCGACTCGCCGCTTAGCTTTATCCTGTGACACACATGAAGTACGACTTTTAGCGACATAATGTTAAACACGGACTTCGAGAAGGTTTGACCATCAGTGGTTCGTTCCAATATAGACCAGTTCAAGGAGGGACCATTCTGAGGATAAGGGTATCCATAACCCCAGTAGGTGTCTGCGGTCTTCCTGTATGTCATGCCAGACCCATCCTCGACGCTGACTATTGTCCAGACGTTGCTTTGCCCTGACACTTGGGTAAGGGTCCACTGCACGAATTGAGCATATTGTTGAACAACATGTGATTAGTTAACGTACTTTTTGCTTGTTGCTGGTTGGAGAAGGCGAAGCAAGTTTCAACCCTGGGTTATTACCAGGAATGCTTTCGATGAAAAGATCCTGGTTGAGAACTTTGATGCGATACACCCCATCGGAAGTAGGTTTGGACTGGTAGGTCATTGTATAAAGTGCAGTAGACAGGTTCGAGCAAGGAATGTGAACAAGATCAGCTGTTGAGTAAGTCTCGAGAACCTTTAAATGCCATTGACACCGTGACGCTGAACATTAAACTAGTCTTTTTGGATCCTGCGGCTGTGTTAGCTAAGTATGCAAGCTCTGCATTTCCATCGTTCCGACTCCCGAGAACAGCTGAGAATTGGTTTTACGTATCATAGATTGATATTGAGGCCTCGAGGGTAGAAGTCCAACAGAAAAGGTGAGGATTAGAGACAGCTGGAATGAAGCCCCTAAAATCTATGACCGGGGGTTAGACTGCCGGTCGCCGATATAGAATAGATCACTTCCTAGCCATATGCCACTCTACCCCACGTCAAGATGTGACTGAATGTCCCTAGATCTTGTAAGATGAGTGGAGCCAGACATACCAGATAGGCTGTTACCCTTCTAAAATACTTCGGCTCCCCAAAGCTCCCGAAAAGAAGGTACATGCAGCTGACCTCTGCTGTAAGTGGGGTAATATTTCGTACCTTGTACTTCTCAGCATTCTAGAGCCGAAGTACTTCGGAACGGTACTTACAATGCATTGCAAAAATACGTTCAATCCTTGATTTGGACGCAAAGTGTTTGTATATATTTGTGCCCACCAAAAACCTCTGAATATGGCGGTCCAACCATAGGTGGACGGTAATTAGGACCTCTAGCAGAGTTTGAAAACCTAACCTAGCGGTTCGAATATTCTCAAATATATGTTTGTTATGTGACCTGTCACTCTCTATCAGCGTCTGCACACCTCACGGAACAGTTACAGGAGAAGGATTATAACACTCATTGATGGCATCCGACTCGAAACAGAGCACCTACGACTCATGCCAGGTTGCTTGACCTAACTCCACAGCGGTGTTCTGCTAACTCTTGAATATTGAATATTGAATTTTGACAGGTGGTATGCACACCACATGACAAACGCATAAGGAACAATCAACAATCATTCATCGTAATGACTTTGTGAGATACAAGTTACAGCGTACACAGGCGGAAGTCGACAGCTCATGATAACTTTGAGTAATGAAAGGCCTATTGTTTAAACAACTCTGGGTGTGTGAGCACGATGTGCTCCCAGACAAGATCGTTCTGCGGTTGGGGCGCGCCAGGCGCTGGTTCCCCACCACGACGATTGGTAGGTGTCTGTTTAAGCCATTCAGGATTGACTCC
Organism: Suillus placidus; assembly: GCA_016628565.1. Lineage (NCBI taxonomy): Eukaryota > Fungi > Basidiomycota > Agaricomycetes > Boletales > Suillaceae > Suillus > Suillus placidus. Next base: position 34,122 of record JABBWD010000074.1, read on the forward strand.
CCAATTCTGGAAGAACCTGTCTCGGTAAGATTGGAAAGCGGGGAAAATGAGCATTTCGTCGACGGCTCTCCAAGCGCTATCCAATGCACCCTCCACCCAAGCATGCCGCACACTGATGGCTTCGCCAGCGAAATGAAGATAACCTCCCGCAGCAGGATTGTTGAGGCTCGTGTATAGATTTCCGAACTTTCCGGGCCCAAAGAAAGCAAAGGCACCTTGAAAAAAGAATATCAGTGAGACGATAGATACAAAAGACTCGGTTGCATGGTACTGACCCATTGTATAAGGATCGTGGGACCAACTCCATCCCTTGGACTCGATTAGCTGGTTACGTAGGTCGTTTATATCAACGTTGTGCAGATCCGCCAGCTCCTTCAACACAAGCTCTACCAGCGTTGCGTCGTCTTTGCCTATCAATGCACCCAACCTAGTAGCATCCTCCGTCCAGCAATAGCTGGCAATAAGCGTGGTCGTCGTCCCGGCCTGGACGCTTCCAAAGGAAGGGTAAACGACAGTGCGCAAAGGCCTGTCGGTGTACGTCTGTCCTCCAACTATATTCAGAGGATTTCCACTTAAATCCTTCCCGGTCGTCCACCACGCAGTTCTGAACTGCATTCCGATCTTGATGGAGGGACCATAGTTCAATGTTCGCAGAGCATTCGACTGCATGGGGGAGAGATCAGCTTGACTGAGGTCGATGGTGCGGAGAACGGGTAAGGGGATAGTAGAGATGACATGAGAGAATTCGTGATGATCCTTGTTGTTTGTAACGACGTCCATGCCAGAGTTATCCTTCTTAACTCCAATGGCCGTAACTCTGGAGTTGAATGTGATAGCGTCGTTGCTATTCTTGAGAATATATTTTGCCATGCAAGCCGCAATCTCGTTGGCGCCGCCACTGTAAAATAGAAAAACGCTAGCGTCAGTCATCTCGGCCTGCTCTACGTAAGAGTGCGTGCGTACTCGATGCAGAACCATTGCGTGGGAGGCGGGTCAGGTCCGGGGTGCCAACCAAAAGCAACAGCCTCTAGAACGGTCTCGGAGAGAGCGCGATCGTACCAGCCGGTGGACTTATCAAAAGTCTCACACCAGTTGACAACATCTGTCGAGAGAGAGTTGTTGGGTAGACCGAGGCTTGGACTCGGTATATACTTGAGCTGCATATAAGCGCGAGTCGAATAATGGTCGAAGCTCTTCATATACTTCCAACCTTCTGACCCTCCAGTCTTCAAATCGTCAAGTAGGCGTGTTGCAAAGGGACCAATGACATCGTCCATGATTGCCTTCACACCTACAGCAATGTATGGGTTCGAATCAACCTCGTCTTGAATCACCTGTTCAGCCTTGAAGGGATCATTTGGGGGCATCGCGTTCTGCCGCACTGTGACACCATTGTAAGAGAATAGGGTATTGTTGTTCCCGCCGCCTACAAAATAGAACGGCTTGAGCTTCGTCTTGAGAGAGATATCGCCATTGTTGAGAGGTGGGTAGTCGAAGAGGTTAAAGACTCGCTGCATTGAACTGATTTTCGGGAATCGCATAGCGCCAACATCGAAATAATTGTAGGGCGATCCAGTTCCATCTTGGAATTTGTACGTGAAGAGTCTTCCTCCGACTTTACCTTGAGCCTCGATGATGCGATATGGAATACCGAGATCCTGGAGGATCAAAGCTGTGTACAATCCGCTTGGTCCTGTTGAGACATTTGGCTTGAATCGGCAGAATGACGATTACAACAGAAGAGCACTGACCTGCGCCTAGGATTCCAACCGGATTTGTTGGGCTGATATCGGCTGCCGTCTGATAATTCACTGGAACGGCTGTCGGTAGAATGACGATTAAAGCAGAAGAGCACTGACCTGCGTCTGGGATCCCAGCGAGATCTACTACCGTAGAGCCGCTAATATCGGTTACGGTAAATCCCTGATAAGTCTTTGTAGCGATCAACTGCTTTGGTATGGTAGGCGGGAGGGTTTCGGGGTCCTTCAGTTCATCATCAAAGGCTTGGATTAAGTTACGACCATGGTGAGCATATGCATCATACCCCAGTGAAGGGGGAGACGATTTTGCAGAGTTTGCCATCGAAGAAGTGGATGTACTTTCCGACTTTGCATCTAGGTGTACCCTTGATTATAAGGGAGGGGATGGAAGGTGTTCCATTAATCGCGGAGAAGCCTATGTAATACAAACAACCATTTCGGCTCGAATAATCGCGACGAATGAACCGTTTGGTCGTTCTTGATGCTTGAAGTGTTTGTCACGGTCATGTGTTGTGCATACCACCTGTCAGAATTCAAGAATCTAGCGCTGTGGATGGCATGCCTGGGCCCTGGCTCCACTTATCTTACAAGATCTTTGCTCCTTCATGAGATTATCGATTTTGCGTCCATATTACGATGGCCGCGTTGGCTAGATAATCGATTCTGAAAGGGAGATTCAATCTTGACGCTGAGAACCTGCCAAATAGTGCCAGTCCGGCGACTGGCCAGCGGTACGGGTAACCTCATAACCTTCAACGTTGCGGTCAGCTGTCTTCAATAGTAGCCTCTTCTGATGGACTTCCACCCTCAAGGCCTCAATTGTAATAATAATTACTGTCTACGAAACGTAAACATAATTCTCAACTGTTCTCAAAACCACGAGCTGTTACGGCGACACGTGTGCCTACAGTGCCTTGCAAAATTTCCTGGTTCCGATTCGTTGGTGATTGCGAAAATAAATAATCCTTGCCCTGAAAAAGCAATGTTACTACTATGCCTTCTACTTTGTGGGCCTCACACATGACTTCAACCTACCCTAATCTCATCCTAATCGACAATGGTGGTACCATGATGCGGATCTGTCCGGACGGATCTTTTATCGCAAATATTTACTGGAAAGGCGAGTCTATTACACAGCAACCGACACCGTCTGGCCCTAGCAAATATTTACTGGGTATAGTGGTTTTCGGTGGCTCAAGCTAGTGTTCTAGCTTGAATGATGCAGCAGAAAAGTGATCGATAGTGGCTATATGATATATGTAAGTTGCAGACGTTTCAAGATTCAATGTTTCTGATCGAGCTTCTTCGAAGTGCAGTCTGTCTCGTTATACTCTAATTCGGTTCTTGTATGGTGTATGGCATCAACGCTTCAGTGCTCTGATCAGCAGGTATGCTCCTTGGACGTGTCTTCCATTCCTACTTATGACAGCCATCATGGATGCCCCGAAACAGTTTAGATTATTCACCACTGAATTTGGATAGTTTAACATTCACCCAGAATGGCCTTCACATAATGCAACGCCGTATTATTGTGATGAACAGCCTTCGGTTTCTCGGACTTTCGAGAAACCCGCGGTGCCCTCCAGTTTCTGGTTTGATCGATAAGACACATATACGTACTCTCTCACCTATTTAATCTTCCTTAGAGGATTTCATCCTCACGATCTTCACATCTAAATCGTTGGACCAAATGACTGACCTTTACAAACATTTAGGACGTCGCGCAATCTTACCTTTGGTTTCGCCCCCTCTTTTGACTACACGCCAAGCTGTAGTGACTAGCGACCTTCAAGCTGCAGCGACTACTGACATTCCTGATCTGGATAATGTCCAAGGCGACGTGATTTATATCTTTCCTAAAGTAAATGACCGATCCAATTAGCTCTTCTTCCAAGCACCCTCAAATATGTCTACTGATGATTGATTCTAACAGAAAGCCGAGGACTTCGTATTCTTTAGGATCAATGACGCAACATCGTTCAGAACTGCTCTGCAATCCTTCAAGCCAACGACTGCGAACGATGTGAAAAATAATCTTGACTTGATCAATGCTGCGAAGGAAAAAGCCTATAATACTAGAAGCAGTGTCCAGATAGTCGACCTCGCGCAATACCAGATTGCATTCAGCCGTACCGGCATGTATTTCCTTGGCGTGGACGAGGATACTGGAGATGTTCGCTTCGACAAGCACTGCATGAGTGACGACAAGAAGTTCCTTGGCGATCAAAGAGACTGGGACTCTATATTTGTCAAACCGAATCCTGACCCGGTGAATGGATCAGTGCGTGACGATACTGGAGCTCTGCATGGCGTCATTACTGTCGCCGGAAGTAGTGAGTACTTGTTATTTCGAAGGAACTAATCTTGTTGACGCACGCTTTGTGAAGGCGCCGAGACTTGCACCAAAGCCTCAAACGATGTCATAGATCTATTTGGCTCGTCGATAACGGTTGCCGGCGGCAAGCCAATGGAAGGGAGGGGTCGACTAGGGGCTAACAAAGGGCGTGAGCATTTTGGTTTTCAAGATGGGATCTCCCAACCTTGTCTACGGTGAGTATTTCCTGGACATAGCGTTTGTACAGTAGGACTTTAACATTCCGTCAGGGGTGTTGTTGGTCATCATCCTGGCCAGATTGAAGTTGATCCTGGAGTGATTATAATGGGGTATCCAGGTGATCCTGTACGGGACGATCCGACTATCAAAGTGAAACGTCCAGCCTGGACCAAGGATGGGACGATTTTGGTGTTCAGGAAGCTCGAGCAATCCGTCATCCTTTTCGAGGATTATGTGCAGAAGAATGGACTTCGTTGGCGCGAGTTCATTCCTGGAGGCGATATATCTCCTCCGCTCACCAAACAAGAAGCTGAAGATCTCTTCGCGGCACGGCTTATTGGGAGGTGGAAATCGGTGCGATCCAGCAACGCTCTTTACGCATTCTCTATTGAACACATGTTTGTGACAGGGCGCACCCCTTGCTACTTGCCCCTTCCGCGACAATCAAGATGCGGCGATTGATGCAAATCTCAACAATAACTTTGACTATGTCGTTCGCGACAACCCGAATATATCACAGTATGAACCTAGTGATTACTACTGCCCATTCACTGCACACACACGCAAGACCGCGCCACGTAATTTGTATCCTTACATCGACGCTAAATTCCTCGAATCGGGTTCGATCGTACGTGCAGGGCTTCCGTATGGCGACGAGGTAAGAAATTCACAGACATTGTGCATCATTGCTCGGCCTGATTTGTGCTGTCTCTTGCCCTCAGGTTACTGATCAGGAACGAAGCAATGTAGCAAGAAACGGAGACTTTACATTAGAATCACCTCGCGGGCTTCTGTTCAATTGCTATATGTCCAGCTTGGACTCAGGATTCGTTCGTCAGACGGTCGGATACGCGGATAATGATTACTGGCCCATGACATCCCTGGTGCCACAGAAGAAGGGTAACTAATTTAAAGAAGTTCTTCGTTTGTATGCCATTCTAACCCATAGATTCCGATCTCAATCAGGTCAGGATCCTATCCTTGGTAGCCCTCCTGCGTATGCAGAGGGTGGTATTAATAACGACCCACCTCTCGTAGTAAAAGCCGGGAATAGAGTCGACCTACACCTCACCGGTGCGGATGGTGCACTGTACGAGGTGTCCGGATTCGCCAAGGCTGTCACTAAGAATGTGGCTCCACCACCCGGCGCAGATATCGATAACCCCTTCTTTGTTACTTCGAGGGGAGGAGAATACTTTTTTGTTCCTTCTGTCTCGACCTTGAAAAGCTGGGCTGGCGCAACCACTACTTCGTCTAAGCTGTAAGATATAGTCCTACCTTCAGGAATCACTGATACTAAATAAGTCATTTGCAGAGACATTGTTTTCCTCCTCGATGCGACGGGTAGTATGCAAGTCTATATCGAGAAAGTGCGAGACACCATCCAGTCGCTGTGCGAACGCCTTGTTGCGACTGGAAAATGGTCAAGTAGTGAATTAAGATTTGGACTTATTGCATTCCGCGACCATCCCCCACAAGATTCCACGTACATCACCCGCGAATACCCTTTCGACTCTGACGTTTTGGCTGTCAAGGCGAATCTGGCGAATCTGCAAGCGGAGGGTGGTGGTGACGGACCCGAAGCTCAGTGCGATGCGTTCGCTAGTGTCCTGAATGCAGGATGGAATGACGAAGCCACCAAGGTCGCTATACTTATTACAGATTCACCACCCCATGGTATAGGGGAGGACGAAGATGGATTCCCTGGTGGATGTCCACTTCGTACGTTAGTTCCTATTACTTTGATGATCTCAACATCTGACTATAAAAAGAGAACAACCCTGTACGCCTTGTTAATAGGATGGCTAAGCTCGGCATTATATTGGTAGGTTGTTTCACGATTTCTAGTCATGGAGATTTACGTCGATAATAGCATGTACTGGCGTGTGAACCCACGATGAGCATGGACTTTTCGGTAAGCATATTATGATTGCCTTCAACATTCAAACGTTGATGAATAACTCAGACACCCCTCGACTTCTACAAAGCCATGGTTCAGAAGACAGGGTGAGATTTGAATTGTACATTTGAGGCTTCGACTAACTATATGTTGAATAGGGGGAGGTTCTTCCCCCTTTCAGACGTCGATTCATTGCTTGGCCTTTTCACCGGCAGTATTTTAGAAGCTGCTGACATCGACGCCCTAGTTCTCAAAAATATAAATGAAGTTTCCACACAGGCTAAGGAGCAGGAAGCAACAGCCGACGATATCAGCAAGGATCTATATGACTTTTTGTCATCATCTTCTGCTGAGGTCGACACCTTCACTGTCGATGACATATACGCCGCGAATGAGCAGGGTGACAAGAATGTTCAAATCTGGCTCAACGCAGAACAGATTGACGACAACACAACATCTCAGATCAAAGAGGTCAGTCTTCCGATTTTCGTCGGGTCTGCTAGACATGACAGCTGGTACAGGTTACTGGTTTCCGTCTCAAACGCGAGTACCGCCGGGGTGGGACACCGGCAATGAGTTTGAAGACACAGCCCATTAGCCTCAGCCAGGTACGTGATTTTCTCTTACTCTCCGGTGCCCAAGTGATGAGTACATTCCGTAACAGGTTGAAACAGTAGTGAGGATGTGTTTGGCGAGGGCTGCATGAACCTTGTGTTCTCAAGGAAATGTAAACAAACCATTCATCTACGAGCCTCTTGTAACACTACCGTCTGTTTTTCAATGTCTTAAGTGCTGAATAGTGATATGGCTGGTGATGTGGTGACTGTTACGCTTAAGAAAACAACACTTTGCCTCCTGACCGCTCCTTGCGAGATAATACGGTCGCCACTGCATATTTCGAAGTACGGCAGCACGCATCGTTATACTCCCTTTAATATTACCGATCGTTTGTGTATGCAAGAGCTCACCAAAATTAACACACATACATCCAACGGTCTCCTGTGAAGCCAAGCTCTAGTACTAAGTATAACCCAGCAATCCTCACCTGGACCCTCTACAATGCATTCGCTCGTCATTCTCCCGATGTCAGCTTCTTGTGCTGATCTTCCCGGCCGTATTCACGGTACTCAAGTAGTACTAGTATTATTGGCTTGAAGGACTTCAAGGACCTGGGAAAAGTTGAGCATGAATGAGGGAGTATTGGAAGCAAGAGGAACAGCATGGTAGAGTGCGACCGACTGTAATGAGAGAAGTCTACTCGGAAGATTGTACTTACATCCTTATTGCCAGGGCTTGATGTCGATGTTAAAGCTTCAATAGACAGCCTAATAAGCTTATCACTTGAGTATCTGGAACGTCGAGCGCAATGTACACTTGAATCGAATTGATGTACGATGAATTTCGATTCGTATCCCCGGGCTGGATACGTACTCGTAACGCAGAAGCTCGTTGGTGTGCTACGATGCGCACATGAGCATGCTGGCGTCGTGCTTACATTTATTTCTAACTTCCATGTCTGACTCGGAGTTGAGCAATTTGGTGATGGCCCGGGTAATTAGTAGTTGATATCAGTGGCCACGTTACATACATAATGCCGAATCCAAATCCTGCTCCTTCTAATCGTAGCGGCGCTCTCTTGCACATGGTCACTGTTGATGTGCTGCTGCCGAAGGTCAATTTGTATCTTTGCAGTCTCTCTCGTTTCCTTGTTACGTTCTGCCTTCGAAATCAATTCTTGGCTCATCGAATCTAGGATGCCATCACCATACTCATATAGAAATACTTTGACAAAAAAAATCGTCGTCCAATAAATGGTCCAAAGGCGGAATACAATGATATGCGAGATATACATCAACGATATGAACAGGGGCAATGCGAATGAGGAAGGCTGCGCGCCTGCGGAGGAAGTCGACAGCAACACTGTTACAAGGATTTCGCAGTGATCATTTGTTTAGAAAAGGCTGATGTTCAGGCCTCAGGAGGCAGGTGCCCAATGGACCCATTGAGATCGTTCATAGATAGGCGGCGCATGCATTTAGCCAGTGTCTCGATCAGGAGTGACAACGAGGGGGGAGTGCAAGGACAGGCACGATAATGAGTTGACAAGGATAATGTCAGCCATGCATAGAAATTTTCAGGAGATGAGAACGAGGATGCGTGGAATTCAGGGTAATAGATGGCATCATGATAATCAGTGACATCATGACAAGCATCAAGTGGAGGACAGTTGCAATGTAGGACATTAAGTACACGAAGCCGTGCAAGGATCTTTGAGCAAAAACAGCCTGATGATAATTCGAATCAAAACAACAATATTTGCTCAATGCTCACAATTTTTTCCCAGTGAGGCGAGAACAAGATCACGATTGCTGGACGGGGATGGCTCGGTAACGTTGTGGGTTGAGCGTGACATGCAAGTGGGCGGTCGAGAACGAAACAAACCTTATATTTTACTAGAAGAACATGCATGAGACATACAAAACAATTTCAACGCCATGAAAAACACATGCAAGTTGGGAACAAACGACTGCAAACAACAACCAAAAACCCACAAACGTAGTCCCTGCCTTGGAACCCCTAGTCCAACGATTGTCGAACAACCGAGGAGGAAGCTGGATGATCTTCAAAAAGACTGCCGGAGGAAAAGTTATCAAAGGTATCTACTGGACCTTCACGCGGAAGTCGCATCCGCGCACCTAACCTGATGATAGGAACTTCCTATGTATTTGGTGGATGTAAATTGAACCCTCTAACCTTCATGACAGCCACTGTCATGTTCTACCAATCAGACACTAACTTGAAGTTTCGTCGGGCAGCAATACTGTATGTACTCTGTTCGTCCCCCTTTGAGCTGATAGTCTTCATTCTTAGGTCTTGTGGTATCCCAATTGGAGTGTAGCTCCGGTTTATTGGCAGGGTCAACAACTCACTGTATGAATTCTTCGCCTTCCCTGCAGGTTTTTCGCTGCCCTGATGGCCTCACGCGAACTATGCCGTCCACGACTCACCTGCCTTTTGACATGAACTTTGTCTCTACAAGGTATTATGTTCGACCAGCTGACAAGGCCAATCTGACCAATTTGCCTCAATGGTGTTATAAGGCTCGAACGGATCTTATTGTCTCGCTATTCGCATATGAGGTGAGTACAATCCTTGCGAAAAAAATCACCCATTTCGGTGGAGTTTCAAAATTTTGTAGACGTTTCGCTGACTGCACCCAGAGAGAGTTCGGCAACTGTCTTCTTGCCGAAAATGCCAGACAACAATCCTTCTCCCGTAACTGTTCCGTGAGGTATGCAGACGCTGATAGAGAGTGACAGGTCACACGGCAAACAAATATTTGAGACTATTTGAACTGCTAGGTTAGGTTTTCGAACTCTGCTAGGTTGGACCAAGGTTGGACCGCCGTCTTTGGTGGGCACATATATACAAACACCGTCCAAATCAATTCCTGAACGTATTTTTGCAATGCACTGTACCGTTCCGAAGTACTTCGGCTCCAAAATGTTGAGAAGAACAAGGTACGTGCAAATATTACCCCACTTACAGCAGAGGTCAGCTGCATATACCTTCTTTTCGGGAGCTTGGGGGAGCCGAAGTATTTCAGAAGGGTAACAGCATCTGGTATGTCTGGCTCCACTCATCTTACAAGATCTAGGGACATTCAGTCACATCTTGACGTGGGGTAGAGTGGCATGTGGCTAGGAAGTGATCTATATTGGCGACCGGCAGTCTAACCTCCGGTCATAGCTTTGAGGGCTTCATGCCAGCTGTCTCTAACCCTCACCTTTTCTGTCGGACTTCTACCCTCGAGGCCTCAATATCAATGATACGTAAAATCAATTCTCAGCTGTTCTCGGGAATCGGAACGATAGAAATGCCGAGCTGCATACTTAGCTAACACAGCCGCAGGATCCAAAAAGACTAGTTTAATATTCAGAGTGCCAATGTCATTTAAAGGTTCTCGAGACTTACTCAACAGCTGATCTTGTTCACATTCCTTGCTCGAACCTGTCTACTGCACTTTATACAATGACCTACCAGTCCAAACCTACTTCCGATGGGGTGTATCGCATCAAAGTTCTCAATCAGGATCTTTTCATCGAAAGCGTTCCTGGTAATAACCCATGGTTGAAGCTTACTTCGCCTTCTCCAACCAGCAACAAGCAAAAGGTACGTTAACTAATCACGTGTTGTTCAACAATATGCTCAATTCGTGCAGTGGACCCTTACCCAAGTGTCAGGGCAAAGCAACGTCTGGACAATGGTCAGCGTCGAGGATGGGTCTGGTATGACATACAAGAAGAATGCAAACACCTACTGGGGTTATGGATACCCTTATCCTCAGAATGGTCCCTCCTTGAACTGGTCTATATTGGAACGAACCACTGATGGTCAAACCTTCTCGAAGTCCGTGTTTACATTATGTCGCTAAAAGTCGTACTTCACGTGTGTCACAGGATAAAGCTAAGCGGCGAGTCGAACTGCTTCGACTCCTGTGCCACAGGATCAGATGTCGTATGTGTCCGAGTCTACATCCCTGACATTTTCTCATGCCCTTTCCCTTCACAGGTCAACTTTTACTATGACCAAGCTCGTGTCGTACGTCCTCTCTACTTCCTTTGACCTCTCACGTGATCATCATCTAAAGAACGATGGTCCCAAACAATGCTTCGTTTTTGAGTTGGTTCCAAAGGTTAAGCCTTCTGGGCCACTGTGAGGATCGCTTTGTTGCGTGAAACCTGCATGGCGCTGATCGTAAATTCGACCCAGGGATATCATGTTCCTCCAAGACGCTACAGGGAGTCAACAGCCCTATATCGACACTACGCGGAACGAGATCACCCAGATTTGTAATATTCTTTTATCTGGGGGGAATTACACTCCAGAAGACGTCAGATTTGGTCTTATTGCCTTTCGCGATCATCCTCCTCAAGATTACAGCTTCATCATCCAGGAATTTCCTTTCACGAATGATTTTGGAAGTTTTGCGGCGAATTTAGCCAGCTTAACAGCGACAGGCGGTGGAGGTGGACCTGAATCTCAAAGTGATGCTTTGTCCGCTGCAAACAAGGCTGACTGGGAGGACAAAGCAACAAAAGTTGTGGTGCTGATTACCGATTCACCCCCGCATGGAATTGGAGAGGACGGAGACAGCTTTCCTCAAGGGTGTTCACATCGTAAATCATACTTTTGTTATTCCGTCGTAATGGATCAGTGACTAATGCCAAATCAGAAATTGACCCGCTCCGTATTGCGACGAGAATGAGAAAAGTTGGCATCACTCTGGTATGTCGAACATTCCACATCTCGTGTTAGAGTTTAACGTCGACACAGTATATGATCGCGTGCGAGCCCACTCTGAGCCAGGATTACAAGGTGAGATCATTTTCTTTATTATGCCGCGTCAGATGCGTCATTGATTACGCAGGGAGCAAGTGATTTCTACCAAAGATTGGTTGGGAGAACCGGGTAAAACGATCACAGCTTCGATCGTATATTCATTGCTTAACTATTTGTGACAGAGGGAAAGTGGTCAACCTCGGCGATCCCAGCGTGCTGGCCACTCTCATCGTAGACTCCAAACCATCGGCGGGTGTGTAAGAGTTGTGATTCTGAGTAAGCCGAGGCACGAGGGGAATTCAGCACCAGCATAAAACATGTATGATCAGGTGAGAGCTTGCAACACTTACATGATCGCATATGACTAATATTGGCCAGGTATGAAATGGTGGTAGACTTGCAGTAGAACACCGGACTGGCGCGAGCCTTATAATCATGTACCAGTATTGTGTCGGCCTACTCATGCACTATTGTTGCATCCCACAGCCGGATAGTTGTACCCTTTCAACCAGTCGCGCTTGAGTCGCACTGCTAGTCTCATCCGACACAACAAGATTGTGTAAACACAAGAGAGTATACATCAAGTTAGAAGAACCTCTGAAGAGTTAGCCACGTCCCTGACGAATTGGTCCTAGAATCGAATCAACATACGAAATTTATCCATGTAACATTGAATAGTATCGTTCGTTTTGTGATTTTCGAACGAGGAGTGCATTTATAGAGGAATAATGGCGTGCACCACTTGTTGGGGAGGACTGAGCACAGATCTAGAGGTCTAGATAACTTGGAGCTAAGGAAATTTGACGGTACGTTCCCACATACCTTCCATGGCCACCCATGGCCGCCAGCAGACTCTGCCAGCGCACTTTCTCTGCCTTCAAGCCATCCAACTGACTGTGGGCACCAGTATCTTCGAGATGCGCACCGAACCAAGTGACACAGCAGCTTGCTCTCACATCCCGCTTTTCTCTCATAACACAGAACTTCGACGCCTTCTCCTCGCGTCCCGTCGCACGAGCCAACCTACTCCTCGGTGGTATCCTCGAGGAATCCAAACGTCCTGACATTATCTTTCTCCAAGAAGTCACGTCCGACGTCCGCACCTCTATTCTGGGCAATCCGAAAGTTCGCGAAGCCTTCCTGGTGACGGATGCCGAGGACCAAACGTCGTTCGAGGGAGTACCCTTTGCCAATATGACGTTGCTGTCTAGCAAGCGCTTTGCCTTCGACTTGGAGTTGCAGAAGGAGGATGGGGTCGAGAGAGGGGAGAAGTTCATGCTTGGTCCCGTTTCCCGCGTCAAACTCCCCAGCAAGTATGGGAGGTGTGCGCTCTCCGTGGACATTATCCCCCCATCCACCCCAACCACAACCTGTCGTCTTGTCAACGTTCATCTCGATTCTCTTGGGGACACGCTCCCTTACTGTACCGAGCAGATGGAGATCCTTGCCAACCTCCTGCGCGAGCCTGGATGCGGTGGTGGACTGATCGCGGGAGACTTCAACGCCATCAGCCCGAGGATCATGCTCTCCTCGACAAGAACGGACTGGTGGATGCGTGGGTCGCGTTGCATGGAAAGAAAGGGCTTGACGGAGCTACGTGGGGAGTGGGGGTAGAACGACATGACGGACTGGGACCTGGAAGGTTGGACAAGGTTGCGATGTCGGGCGTAGACGCGAAGGACATGGAGATTCTGCGCCCTGGTCTGAGCGAGGTGCCCAAGCCCGGCGAGGATTCCGACTATATCCCTTGCAGTGACCATTACGGGCTGAGACTTAGCTTTACCGTCTGAGTACTATCGAGTACGTTTGGACTAGCACTCTCGACGACCATTCAAGTGAGCCAGCTTTAGAATATTGACTGCATATTCTGACTATTACTCTGTCTATGCTAGTATAACAGTTGTAGGTCTCCGCTATTCGACGTCGGAATAAGGTTTCCATGATAAGGCTCGATCGCTTGCAGATGCAGCACTAGGCTCCACTCGGCCCAGTAATAGATGGCATCATAATAATAGGGATATTCAGTGACATCATGACAAGCATCAAGTGGAGGACAGTTGCAATGTAGGACATCAAGTACGCGAAGCCGTGCAAGGATCTTTGAGCAAAACACCTGATGATAATCAGAATCAAAACAACAATGCTCAATGCTCACAATTTTTCCCAGTGAGGCGAGAACAAGATCACGATTGCTGGACGGGGATGGCTCGGGAACGTTGTGGGTTGGGCGTGGTCGGGAACGAAACAGACCTTATATTTTACTAGGAGAACATGCACGCACTGGCAGCATGACTCGACATACAAAACAATTTCAACGCCATGAAAAACACATGCCAGTTGGGAACAAACAACCAAAAACCCACAAACCTTTTTTACAAGAGAGTACGTTTCTAACCTCCCGAAGCCTCCAACATGCCTGAGATTACGATTGTCGAACAACCGAGGAGGAAGCTGTCATAACTGGATGTTCTTCAAAAAGACTACCGGAGGAAAAGTTATCAAAGGTTTTTCGTAGGTTCGTCTCATCGATGCTCCATCTCCTTAGTTCTACGCGAACGATACCTTCGAGACGATATATCTTGTGGTGTTCACGGCGGTAGAGCATGCGACGCAACAGCACAGACTGTCCTTTCGCGTTCTGGACGGGCCCTTGGGACACCACCTACAAAATATTTCCCCCACTGGGCACTATATCCTGCCCGATACTAATGTATTTCTTGCACAGGTATACATATGAGTACGAGGTCGTACCGCGCTAATTCGTCATCGGTTATTACCCTTGTATAATCGCCTCAAGGCTCTCACAACAACTGACGAGCGCAAAGTATGGGTGTTTTCCAATAAGTTCAGGTCGCGAGTCATCTTCACAAATGCGCCAATATCGTCGAGTTTTGCTGTGTCGCGGTCAACAGTATGTTGCTTACCACCTCCTGTTCCGAACCGAGCCCAGTCTTTGATCTCGAAGTTCCACTATCTTTAAATCTTGGCATTCTCATTGAAGACCCGAACGATTGAGGTCGGTAATACTCAGATTTGTATCTTTGATAAAAATTATAGGTATCAGGAAAGCTGGGTATGTGATTCATACTACACTCATCACTTTCCTTGTCAGATGTCCTTGTGCACCGCCAGCTCACTGCCGCTATTGTTTATACACCGCTGCATCCATCTTTTCGCTCCAAAATGCACCTTGAGCGCATCATGGAAGTTGTTCACAGGCGCCACTGGCACAGATGGCAGGTCGCGCCAGTGTCGAATTCTACATTGGGTTGGCTCTAAAAGGTCGAAACGAGAGGGAAAAGGAGGTGACCGAGGATGCCTTTGTCATTAGGACATTCCGGTCTTGTCCAAGTTTCATTCATGGTCAGTTATTGAAGGCGTCCGACAATGACTTACCGTTCCTTAGGCATAGACTCGAGGACCTGGTGTTGTTCAAGTGGGACACTCAGTTTGACGCGGAAAATGACGCCATCAGTGTCCCTTGATCTGATATCGGGCAACCGGTTATGATGATATATGTTTTCGACAAGGTGACTGTGAGGATCGAGGCTGAGAAAGATAAGAATACTCAGAGAGGGCGGGTTAAGGTGTAATTGTAAATGTATGAGTTGAAGTCCTCGCTCACCTAGTTGACTCTGTCACAAATCTGTGTCTGACGTGATGCCGAGTACGTCTTCGTTCGTACATGCCTACTCCGTGGAGACACCAGCTGACCATTGGCAGGTGACAGCAGCATCTAAATACGACTCGTTTCATCAAAGTTTTTCTGGAAATAATACTCGTGGCTCTCAGGTTGTCATGACATGATTGATTGATAGGCGAGGGACTTCGGACAAGTTGAGTCTTCAAGTCTTCGACGCACTGAACGCGAAGTCATCGCCGTCGTCGAATCTAAGCGCTAGCACCCGGCTCTTACTCACCCTACTGCATCTGATCTGCATCTTCTGCGCCAGGGCCCAGGGCGAACTGTCGTCGCTGAATTCATTTACGCCCGACTCTCTTTGCAGTCTGCATTTTCTTCTGGCAGCAGGAACACGGTCGCGCGCGAAACTTGCTGCTGTACTGGATGTCACACATTCTGATTAGACTTGTGGACCTTACTCAAACATCGCTTGATATCCTTTCATGCTATTCGTACCTCATTTAGTAATTGATCTACAACATCTTCAACGTTCTTCATGTCTGCTACCGCACCTTCCTCTTCCTTTCGGCGACCATGCGACCACAAGCTATACGCGACAAATTTACCACTATTCCGCCGCATAGTAAGAAGGAGCGACTATTTTTGTTCGTCTACTGTCTGTCTGCTGTATGGAATACTAATCCCGTTGAGTTCCACAGTTGGGGATATTTATATGGAGAATTCAATTAGGTCCCTGGCCACGCCATCCACCCCCAGAATCGTATGGATATTGGTACGATCGACTTCGTGGCGACATTTGTCACCGCGATTCACAGCGCTAGTCTTCTGGTGATGAAGCCTCCTGGTTTTATCGATGCCGCCTCGACAAAGGCTAGACCAACAAGTGAAGAACATGCGTGCAGCTTTGGCTGCATCGCACGCCAAGATTTAGGTTCCAACGCTTCATAGTATTAGTACCTTCAAGTTGGGGCAAATCATGCAAAGTATGGCAGAAGCTTTATACATTTCCTTCATTGTTCTTTAGATATAACACGCGCTGTTGATGTATAGCATGTTCTATTCTGTGGTGATCGGCAGATGATGCCTTGACTTTGTATGTGAAGTACACACGATAGCTTTTGGCCTTGTCACGACTAGCCAGATCGTATAAGGGAGAACCAGCTATGTAGCTGTCCGAGGAACGAAAAGTGCTCTCGAGCAGCCCCATAGAGCCACGTGCGAACCGAGGTCAACTATTGCTGGCAGACTCATCCACATATTATAGGTTCAACTTTTCGACACCGTGATTTTACGTGATTTTTAGGTTCCTGATACGGAAGGAACAGAAGAACATTTGCCTTTCTTCTATTAATTTGGCGGCCTACCGCCCTGCAACTGACGAACAACTTGAAGATGCCCGTTCTACTAGTATTTTATCCCAATTGACCTCTGGAGCTTAGAGAACCCGCCAGCTGGGAGTGGTAACCTCGTGGGTCTTATTCGGTGCTATTTTCACCCCTTGGGCGAATCCAGAGACAAATGAGGCTAAATCTGCCCGGACAGGCGCCCACTAGCGTTGTGCTCTCTGATTCACTGCTATTACGCATCCTAATGACAGGTCCTCAGAAGAAGAACAAGGGAAAGGGCAAGGGCAATGGCAGGAAAAAGGTTCCCAATGGCTCATCCAGCCAGTCAAAGGATGTAAACCCAATCCCATGTTCGACCTTGGAGGAGGATGAAACGACGCGTTGCAACCAGCCAGCAACAGAAGGCTTCGAGCGCTGTGAGGTCCACCAAGCCCAGTACCGTACGATGTATAAGAAGTACAAGGATGCTTCCAAGGTCGTTGACGACATCAAATCTGGGAGGGAGCTCCCGACGAAGGAGCAAATTCAACGTTACACTGATTTGCATTTGACGCTCGACAAGGCCCGTTGGGTGCGCATATATCTTGAGAGCATTCGAGTGGAGAGGACTGGCAGGGGTATACATCAAAGGCGCTTCTTCTTGAAAGGTGAGCCTCTAAGTTCCCCTGCTATATTCACCAACACGAGTGTGTGCCTACAGTTGATGATGGACATAAGGATCGTTTGAGATTCCTCGCCAAGAAAATGGCGAAAGCTGTTGATACCCTCAACGATCTTCAAGCCCGGGCGTTGGAACTCCATATTGCTAATGATCCTGGTTCAGAGTGGATGAAACCGGTTCAATCACCAAAAAACTTCGATGATGAACCAATTTCCACTGAGGAAATTGTCGAGGCCGCAGCTCAACGAACACTTCCTAACGATCAAAAGAACTCTACACGAACGCTTTCCACTAGTAAGAAATCTGCGGGATCTTCTGCGCTAGCGGACGAGGACCTAATTGATCTTGAGCACCGAGCGTAAGTCTCGCCATATTTAGACCAGAGATAGGTTTTGATATGACGGCGGCTCTCAATTCATTCTTTTCAGACGAAAAGCTCAGGTACTGCGCGTTTTCGAAATGATCACGGACCCTGGTCTTTTCACACGCCTTCGTCATGAAGCGGACCCGGACGACTCTGATCCAACTTTTGAGCCTGACCCGTCTGTCCTACATAACATTTTTCAACAATACGCACGGCGGATCATGTTTCACGATCCAGCCTTTTTCTTCAAATCCCTCGACAAGGTCTCCTTCCAGGATCTCATCCTGGACGATGACTTCTCCATTGAGGATGCATTTAAATTCGTGTCACTGTTCGAAAAACATAAATTAGGTTTTGGATTGATGTGGTTTAAAGATGCAGTGCTTGATGCCCTTGTGATGTCAAAGGGGGGTGACATCCATAATTTTGGTAGTCTGAGTAAGTGGCGTGCTTATTGCAGAACGCACCGTCTCATGCTGTTCAGGTAGCCGGCACAAGGTGCTCGGGGGATGGATATACAGCTGTGCCCACAAGCACACGATCCCCAATGAAGCTTGGTGGGCAAGTATCTTCGATCCTCCTGTGTACCAGTGCTGACTATACATGATTAATCAGTATCTGTTGGAGATTTTGCAGCCACCCGCCAATGTGGAGAACCGATTTGTCCGTTTATGCAATAACTTCGATGACATGGTCAATTTCCTGTCTTTTGGAGCGCTTGGCATGTTGCCGCCTTCGACGTTTTGCAGCAAACAGCACGATGGGGTTGATGCTATCGTGCCCAGGAAACACCTTTCTCTCTCTGGGGTCGTTATCACTGACATGGTGTCAGGCCCGCAGCCCCTGCACATGACCGGCCCGATGCCAACCACGCGTCGAGCCGGGAAGCCGGGATGTATCGTCTGGTGCGAGATAGAGGCGAGGGGATATATGTTTGGCGCCCTCAGAAACGACCCTGATCCATTCAATGATGCTTTTCTACGAGAGCTTCGCGCGCGACCCGACCTCTTCCAGGTAGTGACACGATCTGAGACGGATCCCGGGCGCGACGTCGAAATTTTTCCCACAGACGCCTTACCAGTCATGCGATTTCGGAAATTTGAAGCTCCCCCGGCGCTCTCTGCAAATCGCCCGACAGGCTCTGGCGAGTGGACAGTCCTAAGATCTGCAGTTGATGTATTGTATGGCACTCATTGTGAGATGCCAGGCGCGCCAAATTACCCGTTCCTCGGATATCTTCAGATACTGAACATCGGAAATAATAAAGGCTGGTTCTTCCGCTTCAAGAAGTTCCCAGTGAAGTACATCGTGATTCTGGATACAGTTCCGAATCGGCATCATTCAATTTTGGCTATGAACGTCGCATGGGCAGCGCTTCGTGCGCAGGGGTATGGCGAAGGCGAATATGAGTTATGGAAGTATGCGAGAGCTTCCGACAAGCTTTTTCAGAAGCGAGCAAAAGAGCTTCTCGCATGGACGCCAAATAACTGGCGTTGGCAGGCTACGAAACTCGTGGATGATGACGATGTCGTCGATGAAGGTGGAAGTGCAGATAGACCAGAAGTAATGGAAGAAGGTGAAGGGGCAGGAGTGCATGCATTCCGCCATGGTATTGTATTGAAATGTGTCGACGGAGGGTTATGCAGGATATTTCCAATTATCATCATGTACTCAGCCGATTATCCTGAACAGTGCGTTTTGTCTTTGAAGATGGGTGATTTACTCAACAATTTTCAGGGTCTCGATAATTACCACCACTAAGGACATGAGAGGTGGGGAAGGTGAAGGAACGGGAGGGGGTGATGAAAGTGAAGGTGACGGATCGGGAGAGGATGATGAAGGTGAAGATGAAGATGAAAGTGAAAGTGAAGATGAAGGAACGGGAGGGGATGGTCAAGGTGTGAGTGTAGAAGCTGGAGGGAATGGAAATGAAACGAAAGGAGAAGAAGGAGATGAGAAAGAATTGGAAAGAATGGAAGGAGGAAAACAAAGTGAAAGGGGATGGGGATGCATTGTGACCTGAGTCTAGTGACCCGCTATGTTCTATTGTCGTCACTGTGCTGTCACTACTCTGTACAACATTGTATATTTTATCCTCTACAAGTGATTGCCGCTGCACGACTCGTCTTGAGGGAGGAAAAGAAGATTCTATTCGAATTTGCTCCTACTCACTCCTAACAATTCTGTTACACACCATAAGATGATATGCGTGGATGTGGAAGATGTATTGAAAACATCGCGCATCTTCCTGCGAAGTTGAACAGAATCTTGCGAGATCTCTTACATACAGAGGGAGAAAACAGTTTGAGTAGGAGGTGTCGCTGTTGGAACATAGTCAGGAAGTACCGGCCACTGCTCCTCTCCATGGAATCAAAAGCAAGCTTTAGTCCCATAGCACTAACGACATGAAGCTTGGGTGTCACAGTTTCGGGGCGAAGGCTACGAAATATTTCCCTTATCTTGTCGTCTGCCGCAATCCTGGTCGACAGGAGATTGACATGACCAGGGGGATGGAGTTGGAGGAAGAATGAGGGCTGCCACTGCAGTATAACAGCGACGAAGACGGCTCTTTCAGTGGTAGGATCATCATCGGTAAGGAGATAGAATGGGCAAATCGTATAGGGTTCCGAAAAAGACGGACTCCGTAGTGCAGAGAAGTTGTATGCTCCATTGTAGTCATTTCATTGGTCGTATCAGCCAGGACACAAGCGAACATATTAAGCACACGTTAAGGCAACATTATAGAAAGCAGATCTAGTGGGCAACAATCTCGAACTGCGATGCGTAATGGTTGTTGTGGTTGAACGTCGAGACCCAGTGAAGACTACCAGTGGTTCCCAGGTAATCTACCGGAACAGACGTAAATAACGCAAAGATCCTTTGTACGCCACATACCTCTTGTTTTTAACGTTTCGCCTAGGGTAGGCGGAGTCTCCCAGCCCCATGCTCGAGGGACTCGGTCATATTTTATTCCAGTCAGAATCGCAAAATACAAAGGAACAGAATAGGTGTGAACAGCGGAGGACTTCTGGACTATGAGTAATAAACCAGTCCGACGGCATTCGGCCGCCTCGAAACAAGTATCGATCAAGCGTCATGTACAGTCCGCGTGGAGTCGAATGACCACAGCTTCAAAGAAGAGTCCTTGACATATGGAAGTGGCCGGCGTCTTGACACTGCGATCACATTCTGGCTCTCAGAATCGGACTCTTGGTCCGTAGAATCCCCGTCGGAACTATGAGAGTCACCCTCCTTCGTGCCCTCATCAAAATGGCGTGAGCCCGATACTGACAAAAGGTTAGAATGAAAGGGCTGAAATGCCAAGCAGCCAACCACATCTTCGGTGGCAAAGATCAGTTACAAAGGGATGAGCACGGGCGTTTGGTATACTTGCCTCCGTGTGCGTTGAAAGTCATCTTTGGGGCGATATTCTGCGGCGAAATCACTGGCGACTCTTCAGAATTCAACTCGTCCGAATCTCCGAGGTCAAACATCGAAACACATCCATTCTATAACCAGATTGTTAGCTAGGAAGCCTGAACGACCGACATCTGGGAAAGTCAAGAACCTGATCACCAACGCTTAACCATCTCCCAGCATAATCTATGTCGAACTCGATTTTTTGATTGGTCAACGTTTTGCGAGGATCAGGGGACGTCCTGAAGACGTGCACAGGTAGAGATGTATCACTACGAAGGTCCCAGGCATATATAGCATCGTGTCGACGAAATGCAGCATACAGAATATGCGGTTTTGTTGGGTTAAACTTTAGCTGTGAGGAATGAGATCAGCTATACTACTAATTCCCCGGGCGACATGCCTGCGTGACTCCGGAATGAGAATCTGCGCCTCCTATGGGCATGATAGCTGCTTGATTTGACTCCGAATACAATGCAATGTTATCCATTGCTTGTGAGGAAGGTGTTAGACTGCCAATCGCATAGTAGTCATAAGAGGAGGAGAAAGCTATGCTGGATATTATGCCTGAAATTGGATCAACATACATACGAGCTAGTAAATTTAACATCTTGCCTTTGAGGCCATCCTTGCTTTTTTTGGAAGGCGTGGTCGGGAGCCGATCTCCCTCCCCAGGTTGTTGTATGTCGAAGATCTCGATGGCATCTTCGAAACCGCAGTATAGTCTTGGTGCGGATGGTGATTATAATCAAACATAAACGGCAGCTTCATGACAGGCTTACTTGTCGGCTGTCAAGTTGAACGCGAGACTATGAGGAGCGATAAACCTCTCACGATGATCGACAATCGGGTACGAGGCCCTTAGCTGGAAAGGTCGATCAGCGGTCTGACGAAGATGTATATGAATAGTAGGTACACTACCCTTCCATCCGAAGCATCCAGAAGCTTCACCGGACAGTCACGCACAGAAGCGACGAAACAGTAAGCTGGAGCGTTGTTGGATGATGCCCCAGGATACCAAGCAAAATTGACCACTGGTGAGGACTGCGAGAATGTACGCTTATGGTGAGCGGAGAACTGTGTGCCTTCGGGATGCTTTGATAGGTGAAAAGCTAAATCATGCACAACACGGCTGACCTTGAACGCCTGGACTTAGGATTTAAACAACATCTGAGATTGTAAATGACTCAGACAACGACGATGCGTACATATCGAACAGCTGAAATGCCCTGTTTTCGCACTGGACGAGGAAGCTGGATCCATCTGCACACCTTCAGGGTTTTGACGTTTCAATGGTGCTCAAAATGGATAATTGAAAGGCGTACCACCTGGCACAACGAGCGAAATTGTCCGCGAAATCAGGATCCACGTCCAGATTATTTGTTAGGACAAGATCTGGAGGGTAGGAGACGTCAAGCTGAGCAGGCTTCCACTCCATCTCATGTGATGGGCTGTAACTAGTAAGTAGTGGTCATGGGGTTTGCCTTGTCAAAAGCTTGGTCAAGGTTGGCAACAGCTGGCAAGTGAGTTTTACATAATTGAAAGTTCCGCCTCCATTGTCCAACTTGACTCAAGCCTACTCGAGCTATAACTTGCAGTATCATATATATTCGACTACGAGCTCACTCTTTCTTCACCTTTGAGTAAAGAATGTATAAAACTCGATGAGACAGTCATTCGGGCTTCTACTCGTATAGGACTGCGACTACATATATTGATTCTTGTCTTCAAAATTTCAAGCAATTAGGCGACCTTCAAATTGCTTCATAAATATGGCCCATGCTATCACGGACGATGGAAAGTATCAACTAGTGCTATAAGATTGTGAGGTTCACTATGCTAAGCCCTCCACCATCGAGTCGAGGCACGAGTCACTGCCGCGGCAGGTGTGTCTGAGCGACGAAGTTAACATCATCCCTCAGGCCTCATTATCCATCATTCTTAGACACCATGATGGCCGATCGACTCAAGCGAACCCACAGGAGGAACAACCGCCTTTCTACCATTAGGCCGTGAGGGCAAACTAGCATTCTTTGAGTTCTTCTATATGCCTATGTACTTTGATCCCGACTCGCTAACTTATTGCAGCCAATTCTCATTTTCAGTAGGGACGATATCTACATCCAAGCAACACGCTGATACATGTGACACATGTCTTCAAGTTCAGTTTTGATCAGGATCGGAGGGAACGAAACATCATGGAGTCAATCTCGATCCATCGACCGCAGATCCATTGGTGCTGCCCTGGTGATCCAGGTTGAGACTGTTTGGAGGCGTGCTAGAGGCCTTGTTGACGCTTCAAAAAGCTGTAGGTGAAATGCCCAACCTGTCGAGCAGACAGCCCATGCAAGGCTGACCCGTGAATCAGCAGTTTGAAATACTCTTCAATTCGTTCAACGTCACTCTTTAGAAGGACACACCGGAGCCTTATTAATGCGCTCAGCTGATTTGTGCTTATGCTAGTACCGGAGGGGCACAATGTCGACTACAAACGGACTTCCATCTCCTCATTCTTTCATCCACCCACCGCAGTTGGACGCGAGCTCCTCCTTGAAATTTGAAATGCATGTTCACCAAATGTTCACCATCATTTTCTTTCGCACGTGATCATCTCGAGCTCCGATTTCATAATATTGTTATCTACCTTGAAGAAGGCAGTCGCATCTCTGGCACGAGAATAACTCTACCCTGGCTTCTACACCTTTTCGATACGTATTTCCCCTCCAAGAGATATCGACGAATGCAATGATAGACAACGGAATTTGATGACGGCAACTCAGAAGCCATTTCAGAAAAGAATTGAACCAGTGTTGGTCCTGCAATTGCCGTCCGTTTGAGACTATAGCACAAACGGCGAGACGCGAGCATTTTGATGGTTCGGTAACAGACGACATATCGAATGGCTATGGTGATATCTATTGCGATAGTGTCGGTATTCTTGCCCGGTCTTCTTGTACGGCTCTCGGACCCTTGTGCTTCGGCGACCAAAGATCCTCAAGCGCTCGGTCCGTGCTCGATCTTCACCTCTTCGGTTTTCTTTCAGGCACAGATCATCACAGTGAACCGTATCCTGCCGTATTCAAGGAAAGTACTTACTGATCCTTGTGGCACATGGCTGTACGGTTGGTTTTAATCAGGACCGCAAGGAGCAGTTCATCGTATCGTGGAGTTCTTGATATATCAACCGCAGATCAATCTCAGTGATGTTCTTTCCATGTTGTACTAGTAAAGGCGAACTTGATGCCTTGAAAGAGCTGTGGACGCAATGTCCGATCTTTCTAGCGGATTGCCTGGCGGCGATCTGTTGCGGCGGAAGAGAGCCACGAACCAGCAGCTTGGAATACTCGAGCTCCTCAATTTGTTCTCAAAATCTTACAGAAGTTTATTCGTACCTTCTGCGCTCGACACGATTTCAATGCCACTACGAACGGACCTCGATCTCTTCATCCTTTCATCCAGACAGCGCAGCTGTCACTTGACTCTCAAATCAAAACACTAATGCTGCCTCATGGAAAATATTAACACATGCCTACACTTCTTCTCCCCCTCTCGTCCTTCATTTCAGTTATCTAGAACCTCAAAGAAGGTGATCACATCCGAGTCTCTGGTACGATACTAACTCTACTCCTCTGCATTTTCTCAATTTGTCTTTCCCCTCCTGGAGATCTCAACGCTTGTGACAAATGACGAGACTGATAACGGCGTCTTGGGCACATGCACACGTTCAAATTCAGGACGGAATATAACATCAGATCGACGTTAACGATGTATCTGATTGGAATTTGCCTTCGGCAAATACTTTTGTTTGTTTGTTTTCAAAAAAAAAAAGAATCATGTTTATTGTCCTTTGGGGTCGAAGACCCTATGTTGGACATAGCCCCAGTTGCGGGCTTAGTTAGTGGGAGACTATAGGTAGGTCTCAGAGGGCTGATCCGGGTTGTACATGTTTGATCAATCTTCTTCTGCAGTCTCGTTATGTAACTCTGGGACTGTCACGGCAAGTTGCATCGGACTCAGAGGCGGTGAAAATTCCGATTGGTTTGGGATCAGGTGAGAAATTAGAATCAATACGTCAACAGGTGGAGATGGCAAAGGAGGATTCGTTTTTCTGGCTGCTGCCCTCCCAGCTCACACGCCTACGTGCGTACACAGCCTGTGTGCAAGTGAGCCTCGAGACTCGAGGACCCGAAGATTTCGGGTCTAACTGATAGCTAATGAAAACTCTGAGGTCCATCTGGCGTCTGCACGAAGTACACAAGTGAACAGCATCATAGCTTCGCAGACCCTGAGCCTGAGCCTTCTTCAATCCAATGATATTCGAGTCATCATGATGGTGTTACATAACACCCGCCGGGTAGTACTAGTACATATCGGTATCCGCGAAAACAACGTTGTTTTTAACGATGGGAATTTGTGTCAGAAGCCCTCCTCCCACTAACGTTAGGTGTCGGGGAATTCACAATTCTCTCATAAGGCACTTCTGAACGACAGTCTCGACCTTGTGAAAGGGGTCACTACAAACTTTGATACGAGTGAGGCGAAAATCACCTGAGCCAAGCTGATCGGCTGCGTCTCTACAGCAGCTGATTGTTCTACCCCAGGGGTCTGGTACTTTTTGAGGATATGATTGCCTTCAACCTTGATGGAGTTATGAGAATTAGAAATACAGAATTCATCGATATTTTACCTGCTGGATATTGTTCTTCGCGTCGTGGAGGTTCTCAGCATTAAACCATATGTCGACATTCTGTTCTCCTTGTGTACGCTGTTCATACATATTATCGACGACGAGGGTGCTGTGTTGCATGCCTGCAGCCACGAAGTTTCCGTATAGCCTCAGAGAAATTTCGCTGGCGTTCATCTTCTGATCGTTTGCCATGCTGCGAACTTCAGCCTGATGCTTGGCAACGTAAATCTCACTGTCGACTGCTTCTAAAGCGGAACCAGCGATGAGAGTGGGCAGCACGCTGAGATTGCCGAGGTTGACCACTTTCCCTCTGTCACAAATAGTTAAGCAATGAATATATGATCGAAGCCGTGATCATTTTACCCGGTTTTCTTGACCAATCCTTGATAGAAATCACATGCTCTCTGCGTAATCAATGACGCATCCGACGCGGCAGCATAAAGAAATGACCTCACCTTGTAATACTGGCTCAGAGTGGGCTCGCACGCGATCACATACTATGTTGACATTTAACTCTAACACGAGATGTGGAATGTTCGACATACCAGAGTGATGCCAGCTCTTCCCATTCTCGTCGCAACACGGAGCGGGTCAATTTCTAATTTATCATTAGTCGTTGATCTATTACGACGGAAGAACAAAGATGATTTACGAAGTGGACACCCTTGAGGGAAGCCGTCTCCGTCCTCTCCAATTCCATGCGGGGGTGAATCAGTAATCAGCACCACAACCTTTGTTGCTTCGTCCTTCCAGTCAGCCTTGCAGGCAGCGGACAAAGCATCGGTTTGAGAATCAGGTTCATCTCCACCGCCTTCCGCTGTCAGGCTGGCTAAATTAGACGCAAATCTTCCAAAATCGGTCGTGAAGGGAAATTCCTGGACGATGAAGCTGAGTTCTTGAGGAGGATGGTCGCGGAAGGCAATAAGACCAAATCTCAGGTCTTCTGCAGCGAATTTACCCCCAGATAAAAGAGTATTACAAATTTGTGTGATCCCGTTGCGCGCAGTGTCGATATAGGGTTGTTGACCCCCTGTAGCGTCTTGAAGGAACATGATATCCCTGAGTCGAATT
The DNA here is from genome assembly GCA_016628565.1 of Suillus placidus. Lineage (NCBI taxonomy): Eukaryota > Fungi > Basidiomycota > Agaricomycetes > Boletales > Suillaceae > Suillus > Suillus placidus. Next base: position 60,868 of record JABBWD010000074.1, read on the forward strand.
TACGATCAGCGCCATGCAGGGTTTCACGCAACAAAGCGATTCTCACAGTGGCGCAGAAGGCTTTACATTTGGAACCCCATCGGAAGTAGGATTGGACTGGTAGGTCATTGTATAAAGTGCAGTAGACAGATTCGAGCAAGGAATGTGAACAAGCTCAGCTGTTGAGTAAGTCTCGAGAACCTTTATATGCCATTGAACACTCTGAATCTTTTTGGATCCTGCGGCTAAGTTAGCTAAGTGTTTCCATTGTTCCGACTCCCGAGAACAGCTGAGAATTGGTTTGACGTATCATAGACGGGCATTGAGGCCTCGAGGGTGGAAGTCCAACAGAAAAGGTGAGGGTTAGCGACAGCTGCCAGTGGCATGAAACCCCTCAAAGCTATGACTGGAGGTTAGACTGCCAGTCGCAGATATAGAATAGATGATAGGTCACTTCCTAGCCAAATGCCACTCTATCCCACGTCAAGATGTGACTGAATATCCCTCGATCTTGTAAGATGAGTGGAGCCAGACATACCAGATAGGCTGTTACCCTTCTGAAATACTTCGGCTCCCCAAAGCTCCCAAAACAAGGTACGTGCAGCTGACCTCTGCTGTAAGTGAGGTAATGCACGTATTACCCACTCAACATTTTGGAGCCGATTGAAGTACTTCGGAACGGCAACACTCAGCTGGTACTGTATGCAGCGCACTTCGATTAACTTCGTTCACAATCGGAAGTCTACCAAAGTGCATCCAATTTCCACTTCGATTCGCTTCAGTTCGCTTCACGGCAACACTACAACACACGACAAACGCATAAGGAATCATCAATGATTCATTCATCGTGAATATTTTGTGCGATACAACTTACACAGGCGGAGGTCATGATAACTTCGTTTAAACAGCTCTGGATGTGTGAGCACGATGTGGTCCCAGACAAGATCGTCCTGCGGTTGGGGCGCGCGAGCGGGGGGCTCTGGCTCCCCACCACGACGATTGGTTACCAGGTGCTTTCAATGTACTCTGTTAAACCCATTCAGGACTCCCCAATTCTTAAAGAACTTGGCTCACTAGGATCTGAGAGCGGGGAAAACGAGCATTTCGCGGACGGCTCCGCAGATCCATCGGTGCTGCCCTGATGATCCAGGTTGAGACTGTTTGAAGGCATACTAGAGGACTTGGTAACGCTTCGAAAAGCCGTAGGTGAAATGCTTAATTTGTCGAGCTGACTGCCCATCAAGGTTGACTCGTGAATTAGCAGCTCGAAACTTTCTTAGAAGCAATTCGTTCAACTTTACTCTTAAGACTTTAGCGTTGCAGAAGGACATACCAGAGCCTTGTCACTGTGCTCCCAGCTGCTTTGTGCTTGTGCTAGTACTGGCGGGGCACGTTAATGTCGACTACAAACGAATCTCCATCCACCGGTGCGTTCAATTGGACGGCATGCATGCGGAGTCCTCCGAATTCTTCACTCTTTCGCACGTGATCATCTCAAGCTCCGATTTTATATTTTCATTTTAGTTATCTACCTCGACTAGAAGTTCTAGAACTTCAGTAGTCGCATCTCTGGCACGCAGAATACTCTACTCTGGCTTCTACACCTTCTCGATACGTATTTCCCCTCCCAGAGATATCGACGTTTGTAATGATAGACAACGGAAATTGATGACGGCAACTCAGAAACCATTTTAGAAAAGAATTGGACCAGGTCCTGCAATTGCCGTCCGTTTAGGACTGTCACAAGCGCAAACGGCGAGCCGCGAGCATTTCGATGGTTCTGTAAGAGACAACATATCGAATGGCTATGGTGATATCTATTGCAATAGTGTCGGTATTCTTACCCGGCCTTCCTGTACGGCTCTCGGACCCTTGTGCTTCGGCGACCAAAGATCCTCAAATGCTCGGTCCGTGCTCGATCTTCACCTCTTCTGTTTCTTTCAGGCACAGATCATCACAGTAAGCCGTATCCAATGAAAGTGCTGATCCTTGTGGCACATGGCCGCTGGACGGTTGATTTTGATCAGGACCGCAAGGGATATCATGGAGATAATCTTGATACATCCACCGCAGATCAATATCGGTGCAGTTCTCTCCAGGTTATACTAGTAAAGGCGAACTTGATGCCTTGAAAGAGCTGTGGACGCAATGTCCGATCTTTCTAGCGGATTGCCTGACGGCGATCTGTTGCGGCGGAAGAGAGCCGCGAACCAGCAGCTCCTCAATTTGTTCAGTCTTACAGAAGTGTATTCGTACCTTCTGCGCTCGACGCGATTTCAACGCCACTACGAACGGACCTCGATCTCTTCATCCCTTCATCCAGACAGCGCAGCTGTCACTTGACGCTCAAAATTCAAAACACTAATGCCGCCTCATTGAAAATATTAACACATGCCCACACTTCTTCTCCCCCTCTCGTCCTTCATTTCAGTTATCTACAACCTCGAAGAAGGTAATCGCACCTCTAGCATGATAATAACTCTACTCCTCTACACCTTCTCAATTCGTCTTTCCCCACCTAGAGATCTCAACGCTTGTTACAAATGAAGAAATTGATAACGGCGTTTTGGGCGCATGCACACATTCAAATTCAGAACATAACATAACATCAGATCGACGTTAACGATGTATCTGATTGGTCCTTGCCTTCGGCAAATACTTATGGGGTCACATGAGGCATGATATTTCATTTTCTTTATGCATTCTTGGTCTAAACTTTAAATCAGTGATCTATGCGTAATGGCTCCAGGGTCGTGCTCGAGAAGATAGTCAACAATGACTCGATTCGCATGCAAGGCGTCGAGACTCAGGGCCTGTAAAATGGAAACAATATTAATGGCTATCTGTCGACGTAAAATACTCGACCGTCCAGGGATTTTGCGAATAGGAACTTTCCGAACGCATCAGCATTGCATCATCTTCTCCATCCCCGAATGTATTGGAATACAGTTCGTCGCGGTTACGAGGAAGTCGCTATGGAGGGGTCGCTTGGTTTTGAGGTCTCTTCTAAAGGTCTGCTTCGTGACAAATGATCATCATTGAATATATTCTCATGTGGTATTGCCAGAATTAATCCAGAGCTAGCTTGTCCTTACCCGGCTCACGCTTCTCGTACAACTTCCAAAGAAAACCCCCTGGTAGATAGATAGAATGTTCTTTGCTACCAACTTCATCCAATACAACAAGGTACGAGGTGCTGATATCGACCCGGTACTCCAACGATCAAAATTCTCCTCAGGGGACATCGCCATTCTCATTCTCGAGATCCCCGCCTACTTAGACAGGGGCAAAGAATGTTAAGCACCTGTATTTGTCTAATCTCCAATCGCTCGGACCGGACACATGCGAGGCTCAATGTTTGACCGTGACCTCTGTGATGGACACTGCCAGAAGCGCGTGCGTTCCTCCATTCCCAGTTGGTCGTACATACTTTTTCAGTTCTGTGATGCCTCAGTGCGTCGGCGGAGGGCAACTCGTGTATTCCGAATCTGGTGTACCCCTGAAATGAGAAAGGATGAACGTGTGCCGCACTGATTCGCCGCATCAAGGTATTGCACTGTTACAGAAACTTTAAGCACCACAAGACCAACGTACCTGAGATGATAAGCCCGTCTAGAACATCAACTCCACAAAGCGATAGAGGCATGAGAACCACCAAACTTCACTCCTCAACCTGAGCTCAAACTAAAACTAGCAGATAGATATAACCATCTCCATTGGGGGGCTTGATCCGCGAAGCCCTTCGCGATGTTATGTACGTAGGTCGTAAGTGAGTGAGTGTACAAACAACGACTAACGAAAAACTGCTAAATGACGAGGAGTTATCTTCCAAATATATATACGGATGGCGTGACGGGAGAGAAACCTAGTGGGTGGAATACATGGCGACGAGATTTAGGATGGAGGGTAGGGAAACGAGGGAGTACAATGAAGCAGGTAAAGAAAGGAATGTAAGGAAACAGAGTACGAGGAAATAGGAGAGTACGTTGTACAATGAAACAGATTCGCTGGTAAACCTTTGAACCTTTATTCCAAGTCACGAGCAGAGCCAACGAGACCCGCGTGTGGAGTCGATTACAGTACAAAGCACCAATACACGATGGAGAGAAATTGCGTGAAACTAGAGGGACTCTATGAGTCTAAGCTGCGCGAGTGCCTTGAGCGAGCGTGCCGGAGTGTAGATGGAGAGACTGAGATGATGAGAGAAAATGATGGCGAAAAGGACCACGACGATAGGAACCAAGGCCAACGAGAAAACACAAGCAAAAGAAAAGATCATGTGATGCGTGAGCTCTACATTTGCAAAGGGTGAAAATAGACGAGATGAGAGAAATGTCGTGAGATGGCGTGGATCATGTCAGTGCGTTCAGAGTCGTGTGGCGGATGAGGAATGCAATGCCAATGCCGATTTCGATGCAGGAGATGAGACGGACGAGAAGAGACATAGGAAAAAGACGTTCGAGACGGAACGAGCGCAAGCCGTAGAATGTTGCAACATCCAACCGCCTAGTACTGTTGCATATTGGCCGTCTCGTAGTACTCCCCCTGCCCATACTCATACCCATGCTGTACTTGCTCACCCTCCTGTGGAAGAATCATCGGCGGGTGCAAATAGGTCGCGAAAAGACTCTCCTCCTCCTGCGGAAGCATCATTGGTGGGTGGAGGAAATCCATCCCGTGTCCATGCCCGCCACGAACGTGCCCATGTCCATGCGCATGCGCATGTCCGTCTGAGGCTCCAGCAGCATCAGGCAACATTGGAGGATGCACGAAAGATTGCGGGCTGCGTTCAGCGCCGCCGCTGTTGCTAGAGTGATGCCAGAACGCGTTGTTACCGTTCCCTCGGAAGACAGTGTAAGGACTGAAAAACGGGAAGTCCATGCTGCTACGTCGCGAAGACGAAGAAGTGCCTGCGCTCGTCGCACCGGAACCCGTCGTGAAACTGTCCCCTCCATAAGAGGAGTAAGAAACCGCGCTGCTAGGAGGCTCTGACACGCTGTCAGTGCTCATACGACGGCGCTTGGCAGTACGCCCAGTGTTGTTAGAGTTCGAGTTGGCGCTCGTGGTGGTATTGGCGTTGTTGCTAGGGACGTTGCTGGCGTTATTGGATTTCGGAGAGGCGTTAGACGAAGACGCGTTGGAACCCGCTTCCCCGTCGATAATATCAACTCCAGAAAACGGTAACGCCTCGTTCGTGACACTGCTAACACCAGCCATGCTGGGCGGTACCCAATTCTGACTGAGATAGTCCGGGTGGTATGGCCCAGGGAAGGGGTTATACACCGCATAAGTGTCGCCCAACGCACCCATCAACTCACTGCTGCCTCCCATACCTGTACCCACTATGCCTGCGCCTGCTCCCATCCCCGCACTCATGTTGTGCGAGGCAACGGGCTGTGTCGTGCTGTCTGGTGCCAGAATTGGCGACGGTGACGGCGTAGGACGGCGCGAGACGCCTGGAGACGCGGATGGCGTCTGAGTTTGAGAGGGCGTCTCGGAGGGAGTGCCTGGCGTGTTAGAAGCACTTGGGGGCTCAGTGAGGGAGGAACGCTGCGCGCGAGCGTCGTGACGAGAGCGCTTGCGGATGATATCGGATTTCATACTAATGGGCCGAGCGGAACCATGGAGCTTATAGTAGAGGCCGCATCTATGTGAGATATTAGTACGAATATGGAAGGGACAAGAAATGAGAACTTACGCGTTGCAAACAGTCTTGCCTTCTTCGTCCTTCCTCCACAAAGGGGTTGCAGTCGTGTGGCAATTGTAGCACTGCGCGCTGCCTGTAGACAAAGAGTTAATACATGTTCAAGTATACCCTCCCAATCGAAATGAAATCAGACTTACCGATGATTTCTACGACTTCGCCTCTGCCTGTACCTAATCCCATGCTCGCAGTCGCAGTCGCAGTCGCCATAGCAGTAGCAGTAGCAGTCGCAGTCGCAGCGACACTCGGGCTTGCACCCGAACTCGAACTTACACCAGCACCAGCACCCTTAACCGAACTTGCAGCAACGATATTCGCACTCGGACCTGCACCTGCACTCGGACCCGCACTCGGACTCACACTTGCAATGGCATTTGCAGCTGCAGCTGCCGTACTCACACCAGGACTCACCACCTCCACAACCGGTGTCGCAGAAGAAGGTGGTGGTGCCGCAACCGAGGCCAACGCGGACAGCGCAGAAGCCAAAGACGACGCACCACCGCGTCGTCCTTCTCCGTGACTAGCACGCATGGACTTTGGACGCGGACGTTTATGCTATGAGAAAGAAACAGAAACGAGACATTCACTCAGCAAAGTCCATGCAACGTATATAGACGAAATACCACTCACTAATTTGCAATAAAGACCACAAGCGTTGCAGTTCAACTCGTCGTTCAAGCCCCTTCTCCATAGCGGGGTATGGGTAGCGCCGCAGTTGCTACATTCAGCCTTGAGGCCGCCGGGAGCAGTAAGTGTTGCTTTCCCTCCACCCGGTGCAGCGCCTCCAACGGTGAGAAGTGGGTTAAGGCTTGTCGCGGTAGCAGAAGCAGGTACCGTCGCAGTTGCAGTATGTTTCAGGGTCACGGAAGCAGAGTGCTTGAGAGCAGATGCTGACGCAGCAGACGAGGGGCTTTTCACACTCCCAGAAGCACGCCGGCCAGCTTTACTAGTCTTCTTAGTGGCAGACGTTTGCACTGTAAGTACGGGACGGTTTGTGGGCGTCTTTCCGGAGCGGTCCTTGCCGCGAGTGCGCGGGTGCGATTGTGCGTGAGTGTGAGTGTGAGAAGGAACTTGCGGGACTGGGAACGGATCAGGAGTTGATGGCTGTGGTTGCTGCTGTTGACGGGAATCGCTCATCAGGACGTCTTGTTCAGCAGAAGCTGATGCTGCAGACCCGCCAAGGAGGGACTCGCCCTCGGGCTGGGTGGGGACATTGTTGCTGTTGTTGTATTCGTCGTACCGCATGATGACATCACCTTCGTCATTCCCGTCCTCTTTCGTATCGTCTGGTTGCGCGATGGGAGCGTCGGCCATTCGGTCGTCTTCGCCATCGTACTCCTCGCCTAGAAGCTCGTCTAGGGGGAGTTCGATGGTGGGACGAAAAATGCTAAAGCCGGTTGCGCAACCACCACTGACGCCTTCTCCGTAGCTCATGGGGTTAGATAGGGTAGGGGTGGAGTAGAGGAGAGCAGTTGGGCCGAACGAAGTGCTAAAAATGGGAGGAAAGTGTAGTTTTTCGTACGAGGCGACGAATTTTTCGTAAGAAGAGTCGTGTGTAGTAGAGGAAGAAAAGCCATTCTGGTTAGGTGCGGCGTCGGAAGAGGCATGGTTAGTGCCAGAGGTCCCGTCACCTCTCCTGCGCCTGCGACCCTCTCTGAACTCGGCGCTAGGCCTGAGGTCTGGCTTGGTGGGGGTGGAGCCTTCGCCAGAGAAGGTGTAGGATGAAGAAGACGTTGCAGGGAACGAGCCGGGGGGAGCGTCGATGCTGAATGTAAATTGCATTCGTTTAATGGTGCCGGGCCGGGCGTTCTGGGAAGCCTCTCGGGAACGTTCGCGTTCAACAGCTCGTTGACGAATGAGGTCAGTTGAAGCGTTTCGTTTAAAGTCGGGTGCCTCAAGAGATTCAATAGCGCTACGGAAAGTGATTAGTGTAAAATGCTGTGGGAGGAGTGAAAGGAAACATACCGGCCCTTCTCCTTGTCGAGTTTGTCGCCCATGTTCTTTGACAACTTCTTGAATTCGCGTTTGGACTTTGCATTGTCGGTGTCAACCATTAGGTTCTGCAAGTGCCAAAGTCGCCAAGAAAGATTCTCGAGGCGTTGACCCTGCTCGAGATATGAGGCTACTTTGGTGCATACCTATGAAAGGGGTTAGTGAAAAGGTTAAATGAGATTAGATATGACGAAGAGAACTACCTTCCAAGTTTTTGTTAGTGACTCGGTATCGCTCAAGTTGCTAAAAGCAACAAAAGACTTGTTACCCTATACACAGCACAGGAATAATGTTAGCATTAGCGCTCTAAGAAATTAATAAGAGTATGACCTTGAACTTGAGGTTGACTATGGACGGCATGGACTAATGAACGTCCAGAGGAACAACGAGGCAATAAACGTTAAGTTGCAGTGTGCTTGATCAGAGTATAAGAAGACTTTGATTGGAACGGAGAACCCAGGCGTAAAAGTCTGATGGGCCGCTTTGCTTACGAGATTGGTTTCGCTTACTTGGTAGCACGAGGCCCATCAAATATCTCATTTCGTAAAAAATTTATGATTGTTGTCAAATTGTTGTTATTTTTTTTTTTACAATTCAGCGACCCCCCTACCGGCTCGCACCGGGTATCCGTGCCTCGACAACGTGTCCCGCAGTTGCAAGCCAATTGAAAGCGAATGTAAATTTGCATTGTAACTGAACATTGTAATTGCATACGACGCCGCCTTTACCCGAGTCATCCGTTCTATGTACTATGCAGCCGTCGTCGAGCGAACTTGGTTGACTTCTCTTCTTTCAAGTCAAAATTGATACCAAGTTCGGTACATACGCCTCATGTCCTTCGCGATGTTATTTCATCTCCTCCACACCAAACCCAATCTCAATGCCCTATGCCCTACATCCCGGTTCCCCGGACGACTTGATCCTTAATTAAACGAATCCTGCACAGCCTCAACTCCTCCATCAGACATACGTCCAATTTAGGTAATGCCCCTGTCGTTCAACTAATAAGGACACAAGTGGTTTGCCTCGAGGCCATCCCGCGGTCATTTCGCTTCATATTGTCCCCCTTCACACAAGCCCCACCGTGCCGCACAGTGCCCGGTCTTCTCTTCCTCACTCCCACTCTCTGTCGCCGGCCGATCCTGCCCGTTGTCCGCACTCACTGATTCATCCTCCATCCTTCTGCTTTCGGCCGTCAATTTCATCCATGCATCCATATGATGGTTGGTCAGTACTCTGTCACTGATCACCGTCGTCCCACTAGCATTTTATTCTCGCCCCATGACCTTCTCACATAGCTTCTGCATTTCGCTAGAAGTCATCCCACCCTCTAAGTATGGCCATCGAACGACAGAGGGGAAGCTACATTATACCCCTCCACTCTCACACGTTTGTCTTCCACCACTCGTGAGCAGCCGTCTATCTTCATCGTCACTTCCCGGGCGGAACAAGTCGCCTTTCATACTCTGGCATGTTCAACTATTTCCAGCGCACCCAATGACTTTCCCCTCATACGTCCGACGATCTCCGCCCTCCTTTATGAACTGCGATCACGAATACGTATGGGGCAACGTCCCTCCTCTTGTCATAAACAGTACCGCCACCGTCAGGGCATCCCAATATCCCATATGGGACTTTGATCCTATATAACGTTCATCACCCGCCACGGGCCTGAACAATGCGACTCTTCAAACTCCACCATTCGTAAGTCATTCATGCGCAAGAATCATCGCTTGGGAAACTCACTACCAAAACAGTATTCAACTGACACGTACATATGTGGAGTAGTACGACCAGCTGAGTTCATATACGATGATCAATATACGGCATAGGCTCTTCGCTCGGTTGCTGGTAAGTTGCCATTCTTTTGAGTTTGCTTATCGTTGTTCCAAAGACGTACGTTCGAGCAGTCCTACGAATCAACGCCAAGTCCCCGGATTACAGACGTCTGACTCACTCGCCCTGTTAGCAATTACTGCCTGCCAAATTATGTATTAGATGTCACTACTACGTCCGGACCGACTTGTCATCAATACTCCACAGTACTATCGCGAGTTATCAAGGTCCAGCCTAGTCCTAACGAGCTAGGCTTCCCCATCCCCAGCTCATACATTACGATCAAGTACTACTACTAAGTGCCGCTCCACAACTCCAAAAGTCAGTTGCAATCGACCTCTCATAATGATCAACGAGCCTCGATCAGGATCGGCGTACTGCGGAATCCATACATCATTAACGTACATACTTTTACGTTCATCTCAGCGGTCGTCAGATAGGGGGACGCCATGAATATAAGTAGACGTCGTTGTATTTTGTTCTCGTAGATCATGAATAAATGTTCGCCGCTCGTGCTTCCAAGGCCTAGAACCAACAGCATTAACAACGTCGTCTGTACTTGGGTAAATTGTCGCACCACTGTACCTGCAGAAGTGGATAAAGAACGCATATGCTGCACTAGTGCATGCCTCACAAAAAAATCGTCCATATGTATATGGGGCATGAGGAGATAAACTATCTGCGCCGCTCACTATTTTCGGGTACCGAAGTTGTTCCACCTACCAGTGACGGTACTTACCTACTTCATAGTATCAGATATGGATTCAAGATTCTACACGAGCCTAGCCCTTGGAGCTTGAGGAATCACCAGCGCTCCAACGCCTAGAACTTCATCTTCAACCCCTTGCAGCGCCATTCACCACACGTGAGTCAACACTCATAACCTCGTGTCCGGGTACGAAGAACCCAAGAAGTCAGTCAAGGACTCCCACAAATCATCCGAAGAGCGGTGTTTTGTAAACAGTAGTTATTCTCACCAGAAGAATCAGGAACTAAAGTTAAAGCCATCGCGGCAACGTTGAAGTTGGGAGCAAGTGCGCATAAATGCCAACATTTAAATAGAATACGCGCGTCTGCCTATGTCCATGATGCGAGGTTCTGACTCGAGTGTATATCATACATAATGAAAAAGCCGTAAATCTGTCAAGGATAACGACCCTTGACGTGTATCTGATCTGTCCGTTCAAAAGACGTTACTCGCGTATGATTGATTGTTCGTGCGAGTGAACCACCTGCAGATGAAGAATCATAAGTACGAAAGCACGTGCAGGGATCATTCACATGACTCGTGGTTCCATATTCAGACACGTCCATTGGTCGTACTTCGTGAGTCGTAATCAGGGGCATGATCAAACGAGAATTCGTGCGTACGTGATAAGTAGGACCCTGCGTTCGCAACTGAGGAACGTCGTACGTTATGGGGGGCGGCTGCGTGGCCAAAGGATTTTAGCGCGGGACACCGGTGAGGAGACGCATATAACCCCCCAGCACGCCCAAATAGTAAAAAGGCCAGCACCAACACTAGCGTTCAGAACCAAATTGACAACGGAACACGCCTCAGCGTGGCACAGTTTGAGTTCAGCCTATGATAAGCACATAGTCAAATCTTGACCGTTTGAAGCATTGTCCGAAACAAGACTCCGACGGATGTGTGGATGGCGGGGTGAAAGGTAGCATGCTGTGTGCATTACGCCTTAGTTACACCGAGATTATGATCATGAGAAGGTTCAACAAAAGGAATGGCGACGGAGTTAGGAGCCGAGGGTTGTGTGTTGTGCTGTGCTGGTGCGGGCAGCGGGAAATATATTCTTTGCCTGGACATTAATATTGGACTTTACCCGCGGTGTGGCCCATGTGAGATTGTACGTGGTCCTGCGTCTAGACTAAGAGTATGTCTCCCGTGCTGGTCGGGCAATGTGGCCTCCGCAAAAGTCGGAGCTTGTCCTTTTGAATATGCGCCAAGGTACAGAACGTGGCATGACACGCACTCAGCACTGCGTCCAGCGCTTTGCGGCATTCTGAACCTCACCGGATGGTCCGTCCGAGTATGAGCCGCTATAGCGGATACTGAAAAGGCAACGTAGTGGACATGGTCGTATACGTACTTTGAAGAACCGTGACGCCAAAGGTATGTTGCTGTGAGCGTAAGTTGGTTGTGAGCACGAATTGCAGCAACTGGACGACGAATCAAAGGACGAGCAGATCATTCAGGAACTATTTCAGATGACTGTCGCTGAAGCTGAAGGCAAACTTTTGAACTTTGAGGTTTTCGGACTAGTCACGTGGTATTACGTCATCCAACTTCATCGTCAACACACAAAGTTGTTTGTTGAATCTCACTATCACTCCTCAGGCCTCAACGTTCAACGTTCAACGTTAACCGCGAACCAAAATTCATTCCGACATACTCGACCTCAACCCTTGTTTTTTTTGGGAACGACAATCGGCGCGCATTGCCTGTCCACATCGAAGAACGGAGGTTGTCAGCGCTTCGAAGCAGTCTATCACTATGGCCAAGAAGGCGGGCCCTTTATGAATTGTTGAATAGAATGATATTGGCGCCGACACTGTCGACCTATGGAGAGTGAGTTATTCCCCGTGATCTGGCACGTTGATGCTGATATGAAATGATCCTTTGAATAATGAGCTGGCAAATCTAATGATCAAGATCCCAGTTCATTTCAAGCTCGATGGGTCATCGACCCAACCGTCCCGAGTATTCGAGGGTTAGAAATATTCATATCATAGCGAAAGGTTCTCTGTGAGGTAAGGACATCCGTTGATAACTGATATAGTCGTCGTCTCTAGAGTATCTTCTGACCGCCAGCCGCCCTCCTAATATCGAACACATTGAAATCAACTTCAACTGCTTGGTCTTCGGCAATGACCTCTAACCATATTTTCTTGTTCGATTGCAATCACTGAGACTATCGATATGCTCAGAAAATTGATCAAGGGTGAGGTAAGGCATGCACCTTTTACTATAAAAATAACACTCACCGCCCTTTGTGTTGATGAAACCATAGCTCTATTTGAGGCTTGCTCCCGGCTTTCTATGTACTTCTTTCGTTAGCGGATGAGAACGTGTTCTCTGTCTATAGTGCCGGGCAAAGGCCGACGCTGCCTTTTTTTTTTCCTTGAAAAAAGAAAAGAAAAGAAAAGCAGTCTGGGATGTGAGAAACATATGTAGGAGCGATTGAGGTCGGGCGAAGTTTGAGTTGTTGGTTGTGTGACACTTTTGGTGCGTTTGTGATGAGCTCCCTCTTTGATGCACACGTTTGGTGATCTAGACGATGGCAGTACGGTATTCTGGAATGTCTCTACCTTGCAACGAAACGTCAACAGTCTTGTCCTTCACAGCATACAATAGCTATTACCCGCGACTATACTCGACGTTTTCTTCATCTTCCCCAAGGATAAGCACCTGCATATTGTCGTCCTACCACGAATTACCGATATTGAATTGTTGGTCAGTATTGCCCCTGTTTCCTCCATCCTGATACCTGTCTTGTTTGGATTAGTCCTGGTGGCAAACATTCTGATTGTGAAACAACGTCGCGCGTACCTCAAGAATGTCTCAAACACCCCGTCGTCTGGCGGAAAGCCAGCCGCATTTTCTGCAGACTAGGGCGAGAGTGAGTTTCTTTGTAGTCGTACTGACCCTTTTCTAGTCACACTTCTTTAGTCTATCATTGCCCATTTCTTGAACGTTTACCAAAAACATGAATTGACTGACGAAGATGGCTGGCTTGTTCGGGAGGTTTTGGATCATGCTGTGCTAAGGCCTGCATTATGAAGAGTGTGTGACCGGTACGTATATTCATGGATGTGCTTGACTCTTATGGTACGACCCTCCATCCTCGTCATTTAATGGTCGGGAAAGTTCGTGACGGCGATTGTGGCGGGAAGGAATGAAACGGGAGACCGCGGTGCCGATCCGTTTCTGGAGGCAATTTGCCATTACCTCGAGTTTCTTGAACAGTCTTCAAGATAACATTGCGCAACTCCGATCTGTCGTTCCCTGTCTCCATATTATCAGATTCGGATCATTCGGTAAGTTGATTTGGCATTCCCAGAAAACTTCATTGATCAGAACAGGTGGCATCGCTGGCTTACTGGATTGGTTCAGTTCAATGTCGGTCTCACGTATTCCACTGTTGTAATATTCAACAGACCTCCTTATGTAAGTGATGACAATTCGTACTTCCGCCTATTGAGGGATTCGAAGGTCTGTATCCCATCCCAATCGCGCTCCTTATACCAAAAGACTCGAATCTGAGGTGTCGTTATTCATGGGACTATATTGACTATATAATAAGATTCACAGTCACAGGGACCCACTTATTTTCTGTGGAGAAACCATTAACGATGCGACTTGGAGGAAGATATGCAAGAAATTGTTCGTCAAGCGGCACTTCACCTGAGGCCCACGTTTGCGAAGGACACGAACCTAATGCCTACAAGTGTCCAACCGGCGGTCGGAACATGGCTGTCATTGATGCCATCAGCATTGAAAAACATCATTCGCGCAACGAACCAGCTTATTCGACAGTTCAGCCGGATGTCTGTGTCTGACTGTCAATAGCCCGTCCTCGATTTTATTCATGAGTCTCATGCCGAGGGCTACGTTCATGGTGACCTTCGTTTGCGCGAGATGTTAAACAAGGCGCGACGACGACTGGTTTCATACTGCTCGACTTCGATTGGGCTGGTCGGACCGAGGGGACCTCTTATGCCATGTACGTCAACCGAAAGGGTATTCATCGCCTTCGTGATGCATGCGATGGGAAGATTGCGGTAGAGCATGATTTGGAGATGCTGACGTGTATTCCATCCTGGGCTAGTTCACTGGTCACGAAACGTTCGTGCTACTGACGTCGAATTTGAGAGTCAATCGGCGAAATTTTATTGAAGTCGCTGGTATTTCCTAAGTCTCTTGTTCCTTTACGGTGCAGTTACTGCGGTATAATCCATTTGGTTGATTAAAATTGTACGGGCAGTCACTGGCAAGTCTGATGCGGGGATGTATAATTACTAGCAGGTACATATATAGGAGCCATCTGTCGCGCTCATCATATTGAGATTTCCGCTTTGAGCCTAGCCTTCCGACGTGGTAGTATACTTAAGCCAGGCTGGTCTCAAGCTCACAGGTTACCTCAAGGTTACCTTTTGATATGTGAAAACTGCGGCCCAGCTTCGAGTTGCAGCATCCATCTTCATGATAAATAAATTTACAGACGTCGTACTGCCAATGGCAAACGCGCCTGTAAACTGGTTAGTAGTTTACGTTAACCTTTGCAAACGTAATGAACTCTGGTTCATAGGATCTGATTGGGTTTAGTAACAGGCGATTTACATCCGTCAGCGCTTCAGCCTCCAATTCGCGTTCAGCCGCAACCTCAACCGTCCGCAGCCAAGCATGTACTACAAGTCATTATTCCCTGAGATGCCAAAGGTCCCTGAATCAAATGTTCACCACCTTTTCTTCAACCGGCCTGACCAGCGGGAGTGGCCAGATTATAATTTGTTTGTGAATGTGGCGACTGGCCAGCGTCTTTCATTCCGGGAGTTTGTCGACCGTGTCCGCGATGGTGCTACTGCCATGGGTGCCGATGTGACACAGGGTGGGCTCAGTCTTCGTCCAGAGAACGGAGAAGTTGTGGGCATACTGAGTGAGAACTGCTCAGTGCGTTGTATACCTGTTTTCCAGTTGAGATTCAAGTGTCTGAGTTATATCTAACCTAGGACTATATTGCACTGATTCATTCGCTTCTAGCCATCACAGTTCCCTTTGCGCTGTTCTCGTCCTACTCCACGTCGTATGAGTTAAAGCACGCCAAGTCGCTCGCTCAGGCGACCAGAGTTTTCACTAGTCTAGCATTATTGCCACTCGCTTCGACTTTGGGTCTCCCAGCAGATCGAATTTATCTTTTGGACGGAGAAAAAAAAGGCTATACAAGCTATGATCAGCTCGTCTCCTCCGTTCGCAAGAACGACATTCCACGGTTACCAGTCCGCCATGCTACTAAGGACACTCTGGCCTACCTGGTCTATTCTAGTGGGACAAGTGGTCTTCCCAAAGGCATGTATATCTTTTCTGGCATTCACTTCTGATATTTCAGAATCATGGACGCACCGTCTCCGCAACGTTGTCGCACTGACCACATTGTACAGCCGTCATGATATCTCACGGGAATATCACATTTGCCACCCTCGGAATGATAATACAGGCTATGGAAACAGCTAAAATACAAGCGGTACGTCTATGTGACGTTATTTACTTGCTCTCGCCGAACTTTTCGCTAGCCACCAGTATGGGACACCCCAGATGGGCTTCAAGTATCCTTCAATGTCCTTCCGGTCTACCACTCTATCGGCCTTTGTATTACCAGTTTCTTCAACTTCCTCAAACCTTCCACGATTGTCATACTCCCGAAGTGGAACATCGATGCGTTCTTCGAGTGTGTCCCAAAGCAAGTGCATAGCAAGTACATTGAACACCACTCATACTTGACTGGCAACGTAGGTACCACATCACGACCGTAAGCCTCGTCCCGTCACTTGTACACCAACTTGTTCATCATTCACGGTTCAAAACTGCCAATCTGAGCTCGATTAAAGGAATTAGTTGCGGGGCTGCACACCTCCCACCCCAGCTCGCCGACCAGCTTCATGCCCGATTCCCAGCCTTGAACAGAGTCGTTGAAGGTGCATTCTCCACTCCCTCCTTGTGCGTGGATATATTTTCTGATGTCTGTTTTCACAGGCTACGGCTTATCTGAATTTGTAAGTCATCTTCCCTATACTCTTCGCCCACTGATGTCATCGCCTGAGGTAGACAATGGCGGTCGCCATGAAACCTGTCCATGGCATGCTCAACGGACACGCCAAGAACAAGCCAGGATCTGTCGGAATTCTTGTTCCCGGCGTCGAAGCTCGTATTGTCAGTCCTGACGGATCCCTCGCAGGTCCAAATGAGGCTGGCGAGATCCATGTCCGTGGCCCCACCACGGCGCTAGGATACAAGGGGAACGATAAAGCGACGCGGGAGACGTTCGTTGATGGGTGGGTGCGCACGGGAGATCAGCTACGGATCGACGAGGATGGGGTGCTTTTGTAAGTCGGCAATGAGTACTTCTTCCCTCCATACGAAGCTGACACGCCTTCTCGTAGCTTCGTGGACCGCATCAAGGTGAGTTGTACCACTTACTTCACACATCACTCGTTTCATGTGTACTGACCCATCCTCACAGGACACGCTCAAAATTTCAGGGATGCATGTCTCTCCCGTGGAAATCGAAAAAACGCTCCTTGCTCACCCGGACAAGCTCATAATTGATGTGTCTGTCGCTGGCGTTTCTGGCGGGCGTACATGGGACGAACGCATCCCGCGTGCGTGGGTCGTACTGTCCCACGCAGGGGCATCTCTGGGGGAGAAAGAGGTCGTGGCACAACTTGATGCGTGGGTGCAAGAGCGGCTGAGTCGGTACAAGTGGTTGAGGGGGGGCATAGGTATTGTGGAGAGTGTAGGTCTTTTTCTTCTCATTGGAAGGCGTGAATTGATTTTGCTTTTGAATAGATTCCAAAGTCACCGACTGGGAAAGTGTTGAAGCGGGTGCTGGTGGAGCAGTTTGACAGGGAGGCGAAGGCGAAGTTGTGACTCCGCTTGCATGCAGCAGGGGAAGAATGATCTATTGAGAAACAGGAGTGTGATTTCGGATGGTGCCAGTCATGCAGCCGCCTCTGCGACATGCACCTTTCGTCTGCTCCCAGCCTAACTTGAAATTGCCAATTGTACTCGTCTAGCACTTTGTGTAATATAACCGTATGGTACACTGGCACTTGAGATGATGCATCGCATATTATTTGTCTCACCAAGCGGATGGATATGGATTAACCTGGCACGGTAACCACAGCACAACGTTTTGAAATGGCCTGCAGTGCCCTGGTAGGGAGACTAGAGTTTACCTCACTTGTAAATCTCCCGCAGATGAGAGTCACGTTTTTCGCTGTTTGAGCTCTAGCTTAGATCTGAGTAACTCGAGTCCGCATCGTACGAAAGGCCAATTCACACCTGCCCAGTCCCTATCCTCTACATCTCTCGTATTCATCTCTCACCTGAATGATCTATCCAATTGAATATATCAAACAGGCGTCTCCGTTGGTTTCAGCAGGTCGGGAGAGAAGACAGAAATTGCTGAAGTATGGATCGGCGAGGTGCACACGCCGATTGAACTCGAAGCAGAGCGCTCCCGGTATTTGAAGGTACAAACATTTACATATCACACAAATATACTCATGGAGGCTCTCGGAGGATTCTGTGGATGAGGCGTAGACCTAGTAGAGAAGGGGAATAACTATGCTTCCGCGCGAAGGAGACTATGGCAACTATTCCCTGTCCTCTCTGTCCTATGCAAGGCAGGGGAGTGGCCTGGTCTGCGGAACATACTTGACCAACATGTATTTGCAATCGGATTCGTTAAGAGCGGCAGACGTGATGCAAACGCGTATAGAGTATTAATATACCAGACTAGAAAAGGTGCCATATTGCATGATCGTACAACCATTTGATCCAGATCCGCTTCCCGAAACTACCTCGGACACCTGTATTCACCGTCAACATCTCAGCTGAACTCCGAACACCATCGACGGAGTGATGGATCACCTAGCATGAAGGTTTTGCTACAGACAAAAACATCAGCGGGACTGCTACAATCATAAGAGTCAACATACGCAGGCGATGCTGCAAAGTAAGTTCAAGAATGGTGTTGATCAACTCTGCTTTCCTCTGAGAGCCTTCCAAATGTCTGTTCTTAAACTTCGCCTTCCAAGGAGAGGAATTTGCTTGGTATTTGTGGACGGCAGTGCTCAGAGCATCCCTGACAGCAACTGCACTCGGAGACGACATGTACAGTTCGATAGCAATGCGAGTAGGGTGATCGGAATCTTGCTGGGCCTGAAGATAACGTCGCTGGTCCCAGAGATGGAAAGAGTGCTCGAAAATAATGACAGCAGCTAGTCAATGAATGATTAGCAGGCTCGTTTTAATCTTTGCCTAATAATTCACCAGAGCTGAGCTGAACAATTTGCTCCAATGTCGATGAGCCAAAGGACTAGCGCAATGTAGACATGGGCAATGCCTAATATCAGCAAGGCGTGACGTCGACGAAAGATCGAGACACTGACTAGCTATTAACGGATTAGCAGTCTCCTCGGTCAGCAACGCTCGAGCACGACAGAGGATTAAGGTACTAACTAGCTATAAAAAAATAGGGATGACGTCCGTCAGCACGGCTCGAGGACGATGAATGATGACCGCACTCACACCCTGGTAACAGATCAGCAATTACGTTGGTCAACAATGCTCGGAGTCGACACAGGATGATGACACTTACACCCTGAACAGACCACGAATTGCTCCAGTCAGTACGGATCGATATTGACAGCAGATGAAAACACTCATACCCTGAAAACCGGTCGTAATTGTTTCAGTCAGCAAGGCTCAAGGCCGAAGCAGGATAAACCACTGACCAACTGTCAACGTATAAGCAATCTCTTCGGTCAGCAAAGTTCGAGCTCGACGGAGGATCAGGACACTGACTAGCTATAAAGGTTAGGAAAAATACCGGTCAGCATGGCTCGAGCTCGACGGAGGATGCCCACACTCACACCCTAACAACAGATCAGTAATTGCTTCGGTTAGCATAACTCAAGGTCGACGGATGACGAGTATACTCACACCCTGAAAGTTAGCAGTTGCATCAGTTAGCGTGGTTCGAGGTCAACAGCAGATGACAGACTCACAATCTATTGAAGGATTGGAAATTTCCTCCGGTTAGCATGGCTCGAGGCTGTTGGAGGATAAGTACACTCACGTCCTGCCGACAAATCAACAATTCCTCTAGTCAGGAAGGCTCAAGCTCGGTGAAGGATCAATGCACTCACATCCTATTATAATGGAGGGCGATAACGTCATTCAGTAAAGCTCGAGCTTTACGGAGGACCGACAAACTCACTCGCTGTCAAAAGATTGGCAATATTATTAGTGAGTAAGGTTCAAGGTCGATGGGGATGGGGGATGGATACACTCACAACCTGTAAGCAAATTGGCAAATCATTCAGTCATCAGGGCTCAAGGCTGATGGACAATTGATACCACTCACGGCCTGTCAACAGGTTGGCAGTCTCATGGGTGAGCAAGGCTCGATGACGATGGAGGACGAACACACTCACATCCTGACAACAGATCAGCGATATTTCGGTTCAGGAGAACTCGAGCTAGATAGAATATTTGTACACTTACAACCTGTCAAATGGATGGGCAACCCCGGTTAAGAAGGCTGGAGCTCGGTGGAGGATAGAACACACTCACAACCTATGAGCGGATCGGCAATACTACTGGTGAGGAAGGCTTGGGTTCGTGGAAGAGCGACACACTCACTTCCTGTCAAGTGATGCGCAATATCACCGGTGAGCAACGCCACACGTAGATGGGAAATCGATACACTCACATCCTTGCAAAAGATGGGCGATATCTTCTGTCAGCATGGCGTGATGTGGACGGAAGATGAAGACACTTACTCGCTGTCAACGGATGCGCAAGGTCGCTGGTGAGCAAGGCTTGAGTTCGAGGGAAGACAGACATTCTCACATCCTGTCAATGGATGAGCAATTTCGTTGATAGGTATTCAGTAAGGCTCCAGCTTGACGGTTAATGAACAGACTAACATCCTATCGAGAGACCAGGCAAACATCTGCGATCAGCAAGCTTCGAGCCTGACGGACGATCAGCACACTCACGACCTGTCAACAATTCTCATCGGTAAGCAAGGCTCTACGTTGACAGAAGATGAACAAACTCACATCCTGCCAACAAATTACTTTGATTAGCAAAACTCGAGCTCAGCGATGCATGCACACACTCACAAGCTGGTAATGGGTATCATCAATTTCATTTGTCAACACTATTAAAGCTCGACGAAGGTCTAATGTGCTCACATCCTGTCGACAAATAAGCGATGGTTTCGGTCAGCAATGCTCGAGCTTGAAGAGAAACGGGCTAACATCCTATTCAATCAGATTGGCAATGTCTTCGTCAGTATGAGTTGAGCTCAACGGATTATCGACACACTGACTCGCTGTCAACGGATCGGCAATACCATTTGTGAGCAGGGCTTGATCAGGTTTACGGAACGTTAACACTCTTACTGTCTGTCGATGGATCAGCAATACCTTCGATCAGCATGGCAGAGAAGACGTACTGTCTACAAGCAACCACCCAACATCAATGAGAGGGGTTTTATATATATATCTCTATAATCTCACCCAAATGTTTGGAAACCATGCGCCTAGCTTGCCTACTACCACGTCATGATCCTTAGACGACCTGAATATGCGAGATGAGATCGTCTGAGTGGAGTCGACAAGTCCTGCAAGCGTCCTGTAGAGGATTTCAGTTGTTAATTGTCATCACGACAAATGGGGCTTTGGGTAGTTGCCTTTCGACTGCATATTTCATGCAGAGTTCCAAGTTGGTCTGCTGAGTCGAGATGAATAAACGCTTGAGCGCCTCATGGTCCAGAGTTTCGGCCGTGCGTTCGATAAGTGGCCCGCAGTCACCTCAGGCAGCACTTCTCGGGACTATTAGAGGTCTCTCAGACAGTATTATTATGTTGTGATTATATGGTCTAAGAGACCCAACCTCTCCGATGTTCTAATTATAACACGCCTTCCTTCCTCCGGAATCCTCCCGTAGCGCCTCCCTCGACCCTCCCTACCCTCCCCAGACCCTCTGCATGATATTCCGGACCTCCTCGCATCCCTCGCCGACCCTCGCTACCCTCCCCTGACCTCTGGAGGATGCTCTACCTCCTCTGCGATGCTTGCAGACCTCGCCAACATCCCATCCCAGGTGTACATTCATGCTCCGCACGCGCGGCAGCCTCCACAGACGAGGCCGAAGCACGCAGACGCATCAGTAAAACCTCGGATTCATTATGCCACTTTCCCCGCCTTTGCGCCAGTGCCAAGGTGTGAAAATCAATCTAAGGAGTTATAACTCGAGCTTTTTGAATTTTCTCAAAGGCGCTAAAGAGTGGCCAAGAGAGTTTGATGTGCAAAGGAGATATAATACATGTACAGAGAGAAAACGGTAGCATATATTCAAATTGTGTACCAGTAGCTATGCTGAACAAAGTAACGTCAAAATGCAATCTCGAACGCATGGTGGTCAGCATATTTATTCACATAGTAAGCTCGAAACGCGTCATACGAGTCATAATATTTGAGCCCACGAGGCAAAAACTCTCTGCCATATACAGGAATAAGATGCGCAGCACAATAGATAGCGTCGACGTGAATGATAGCGTGCTCGGGCACATCATTTGCATCACCTCCGGGACGAACGATCCACATTCCCGTGTCTTTGTCTGCAGTATCGCCGACTTTGTCGAACCAGCGTATCACAGCGCAGGGATACACATCACCCCGGTAGCTGAATGAGAAAAAAGTGTGAACTCGGGCAACCTCGAGGCCTTGCATGCCAGGTAAACTGGAGTCTGTTTACAAAAACACAGTCATGGCGCGAGTGCTCATTCCGCCAGGAGGGACAGGAGCAGATGTGTAGTGATGTGCGGGCCCGGCTTGGCCTGAAAGCCCCGGCTTGTGTCGGAAAATTCTAATTTTGGTTGGCATGCCTTAAAATGGATTGGAAGGCCTCAATTTGCTGGCGGCATTACGACTCGCTTGGAAGAGAACCCGAAAAATTTGGAAGCCGCTTGGAAGCGATATAGGGGGTCTTGCAAGTGGGTCCCAAGACCATTCCAATGCAAGGGCAAAATTTCGAACATACACTAATTGGGATATCATTGCAAGCAACAAGTGGCCTTCCAAGGTCTTAAAATTATGTATGCAGTCTTTCAAGCAAATTTGGATCATTGCGATACTACCAGATGTATAATAATAGCGCGACTAATAATAATATGCTAATTGTTCTCAATTGCGTTCCAATAATTCCCATATCCCATCCAATCTCTCCTGTTTCGTTTCCAATCAATATCCTGGTCACCTTTGCGATCATAATCTCCTAGAAATAGTAATCCCAGCAGGGAGGGTTCAGTTGGAGACAACACAGATATATAGCAATCATACTAACCTTGGACAGCGGAACAGACACAAGACACGGAGAAGGAGTTTGTGACTGAATGCACCTCACCGTTCTTAGCAGTGTGCTTGAGGAGCAGGAGTGGAGGCAGACAGTGTGACGTGTTCGAGGAGACGGGAGTGGAGGCCAACAGTGTCATATGCTCGAGGAGACAGAAGTGGAGGCAGACAGCGGCTCAAGGAGACGAGAGTGGGGTCAGATGATCCGACAAGGGGTCCAGGAATGAGGGAGGAGAGACATCTGATGGTAAGCGACGAGAGTGGGGTCAGACGATCCAACAAGGGGCCCAGGTACAGCTTGCGGATGATATCGGATTTCATACTAATGGGCCGAGCGGAGCCATGGAGCTTATAGTAGAGGCTGCATCTATGTAAGAGATTAGTACAAATATGGAAGGGACAAGAAATGAGAACTTATGCATTGCAAACGGTCTTGCCTTCTTCGTCCTTCCTCCACAAAGGAAGGGAGGAGAGATGTTTGACGGTAAGCGACGGTAATGTTGCTGAGCTATGGAAATGACGAAGGCCAGTAGGCTTTCAGTATCATGTCAAAGTCAGTGGGAACTAATAACGTGAACGACGTACCGTCGAGCTCATTGACAAGTCTAAGGGTGCCGTTGTCGTCGTATTGTCGTTGTCGTCGATACTGACAGTGTGTCAAAGTCAATCAAAACCATTGACAACACAAACATACCTAGGTTGCCTGCTGCTGTCAATGCAACAGCAGGTGAGAGATTCAGAATTCAGTTGATGAGAGAAACAACATTGTCGTCTGCTGTGAAGGTGGTTGAACATAATTAAGAAGTGTGCGACACAATTTTTCAACTATCAATTATCATTATTATTAATATGTTTGTTGCTGTTGTTGTACTAATAATAATATCACTAAGTTCAACGGAGTACGAGGCGACGACTCAAGGAGGATAGTCTTAGGAGCAGAGAAGCCTAGAATTAGGACGCAGAACTATCACAGAGCATCAATTTGGTGGACTACTGTACTAGAAACATCAAAAATCACAATCATAGTAAGCATAGTATTGTTGGGTCAATGAAACAAAAATCCGCTATTTCTTCGATCGGCCAGACCTTCGCACTGCCAGATCCTCATCTGCAGTGCCTGAAAAATCCTCAGCACCAGCGCCAGCCTTGGTTTTGCGCCTTGGCTTGGGCTTGGGCCTAGGCTTCTGAACGAGAGCATCAGGCTCATCGATAAGCATTCCTACAGGTGGCTGTGAGCCTTCGTCGAGTGCAGCTGTAGGTGGTAGCTCGCGGTCCTCCGCCACAGCAAGACCTTGCATAGCCACAGATATAGATTGAGGTGCGAGAATAGGTGCTTCGACCGCACGGACAGTTGATAGTGGGGCATCGTCTTCAGTGAGTGGCGATGCGGCTCGGGGAGCATCAAGTTCTGGCAAATCACTCCCCATTTCCATTGCGCGCTCAAAATCCCGTTCCCAGGTATCATGCGGACCATTCTCATCCCCTAAGTCTGAGCCGAGGAGAGTAGCTGCAGAGGAAGAAGTAGCGAAAAGGGAATTGTTGAAGAAGGTGTAAACACTATCTGCCCAGGCGCCGCCAGTCATCAGTGATTGACGATAGTAGTTATGGTACTCCTTGTATGAGATTCGGGATTTGTCGCCTATCTCGACTAGCTCTTTGTCACCAGAGAGAATGAAAATAGCCTGCAACCTAGTTCAATAAGTGCTCAGCAGTGTAAATTTAACGAACATACAACAACTGCTGCTGCTGCGATGAGGCCTGGAGTGACAGTGCGTAACTCCCATATCTTAGCCTTGGTTTTGGGTGTTGGAGGTGCATTGGCAGCCAGTGAGGATCGGCCGAAAAGCGATGCTTTCAGGACCTATTGAGGCTATTCAGAATGTGCGAGTTAGAAAGGAGAAGAGCCTACATAAATGAGCTTTGACGTTTTGAGAAAGTCATCTCGGGAGATCCGGTCTGGATGAGGGAAGAGAATGGGTGCGAACTTTGTGTATGCGCCTTGAGGGTTGAGAAGCAAGGCACAGCATGCAGGCTCTGAATCCCGTGCATGTCCTCGTATGAAGAACTTTGCATCGAGATTGAAAATGGCGGCTGCACATAACTTGACGTCGGAAACCATTTCGGCACGGACACTATTGACACCTTTGACAAACTTGAAAGACGTCAGCAGGAGTGATTCGGAGATCAATTTATACATTGATGTACTCACATGGGAAGCAAAGTTCTTATGGGCCATCATGTTGTGGTCTGCTGGTGAAATAAAAAGAAATACTTCGGCTTTGACGCCATCTTGTATTGACATCGGAGAGAGCCACCGCTCTTTGCTTGCAAGATCAATCCTAGGAGGTGGTGCGTGTAAGGGGAAAATGGCGGTCTCGACCCAGAGGCAATGTGTTACGGAAAACTTGCGTCCATAGTTCTTGATGGTATCTTCCTTGGCGGCGAGTGCAAGGTCCTTGTTAGTGAGCTTCGTCTTCCGACCTTTTGAAAGTGTGGCCTCCAGGAGAGCGTTCTTCTTCAGAGCCTCCCGGCACTTTCCTCGCATGTCTAGAAGTAGCCTTTGCGCAAGTTCAAGTGCCTAATATTAGAGATGAAGACAATTGGTCAGCTACTGTCGTGAATTCATAACATAAAGACTTGCCTTGCGAAGATCTTCAGTTGATGCATTGAGAGGAGGTACTGCAATTACGGTACGAAAATGCAGTAAGTCCAAATCGTCGTTGGACTTGTCGCTGTCGGAATCTGTCGAGTCAGCGACGGAGCTGCTATCTATGTTCTGAAGATCTTGAGTAAAGTCTTCGCCTTGAGCATGCTGAGGCATGGCAGTCCAAAGAATGTAGCGAAGAGCAAGCTGGGGACATCTTAATCAGCCACACACACTTTATATCGGCGATTTTCGGGTAGTGCCAGACCCTTAGACTATTGATGTAATAAGACCACATACCCTTATCAGAAGCATAATATAACCATGCTGCATGTCCACGTAGTAAAGATTAAACAGCCGACCTCGTGCATCAGATCCCTGAACGGTGGAAGAGGAGAATGAGGGTGGTGGTGGGCAAAGTACGTAGTATTGATGTAAGATCCCTGGGTGGTGAGAAAGGGTATGTTCAATGGGCGAGAGTGACGAAAGTGATGGAGGCGTAGAGTTTCATGCGGTGAAGAGCTTGGATGAGCAAGCAGCTTGTATCCTGGAACAATGCTCTGGCAGGATTCATTGGAATAAGTGTCGTCACAGATGACCTTTGATGCGAGCATGAAAGTGGAGACGAAAAGACGGTGGCCTGTCATCGCAGATGACCTTTGATGCGAGCATGAAAGCGGAGACGAAAAGACTGTGGTCTGTCGTCGTAGATGGCCTTTGATGCAAGCATGAAAGCGGAGATGAAAAGACGGGGGTCTGGTTGTCGCAGATGACCTTTGATGCGAGGATGAAAGTGGAGATGAAAGGACGGGGGTCTGGTTGTCGCAGATGACCTTTGATGCGAGCATGAAAGCGGAGATGAAAAGACGGTGATCTTGTCGTCGCAGATGACCTTTGATGCGAGCATGAAAGCAGAGACAAAAAGACGGTGGCTTGTCGTCACAGATGACCTTTGATGCGAGCATGAAAGTGGAGATGAAAAGACGGTGGCCTGTCGTCGCAGATGACCTTTGATGTGAGCATGAAAGCGGAGACGAAAAGACGGTGGTCTGTCGTCGTAGATGGCCTTTGATGCAAGCATGAAAGCGGAGACGAAAGGACGGGGGTCTGGTTGTCGCAGATGACCTTTGATGCGAGGATGAAAGTGGAGATGAAAGGACGGGGGTCTGGTTGTCGCAGATGACCTTTGATGCGAGGATGCAAGTGGAGACGAAAAGACGGTGGCCTTGTCGTCGCAGATGACCTGTGATGCGAGTATGAAAGCGGAGATGAAAAGACGGGGGTCTGGTTGTCGCAGATGACCTTTGATGCGAGCATGAAAGCGGAGATGAAAAGACGGTGGTCTTGTCGTCGCAGATGACCTTTGATGCGAGCATGAAAGCGGAGATGAAAAGACGGTGATCTTGTCGTCGCAGATGACCTTTGATGCGAGCATGAAAGCAGAGACAAAAAGACGGTGGCTTGTCGTCACAGATGACCTTTGATGCGAGCATGAAAGTGGAGATGAAAAGACGGTGGCCTGTCGTCGCAGATGACCTTTGATGTGAGCATGAAAGCGGAGACGAAAAGACGGTGGTCTGTCGTCGTAGATGGCCTTTGATGCAAGCATGAAAGCGGAGATGAAAGGACGGGGGTCTGGTTGTCGCAGATGACCTTTGATGCGAGGATGAAAGCGGAGACGAAAAGACAGGGGTCTGGTTGTCGCAGATGACCTTTGATGCGAGGATGCAAGTGGAGACGAAAAGACGGTGGCCTTGTCGTCGCAGATGACCTGTGATGCGAGTATGAAAGCGGAGATGAAAAGACGGTGGCCTTGTCGTCGCAGATGACCTTTGATGCAAGGATGAAAGCAGAGACGAAAAGACGGGGGTCTGGTTGTCGCAGATGACCTTTGATGCGAGGATGAAAGCGGAGACGAAAAGACGGTGGCTTGTCGTCGCAGATGACCTTTGATGTGAGTATGAAGGCAGACCAAAGAGATGATGACCCGAGGATTCCTGCTGGAAGAAGGGATGACAAGCTAAATAAGTTTCCTTTGGATGCGAAGAAACATGTCAGTATCTACATAGTCGACAAGAAAATAATCCCCATTGTTGTCGAAATCTGGGACAAGTAAAGCACCGCGAATAATTGAGTGAAGAGTGATAAATTCAGATGAAGCTGCGGGCCGTGCGCGCAGACGAGTTAGTCGCAGGTCTCGATCTAGGAGGCACCAACGTGGTGAAGCATCCATGGGAAGAACCAAAGCGAGATCTAAGGTGTGGCTGCCGACAGTATGCTTGAACATGAATAATAACTTGATGAAGATATATTTATCGTGGCCATCCTTGTCCTGTGTGCGGATTAGAGCGCAGTCACGACGCTCATGGCCATGAAAACTTGGACTGCATCGCAGATAGTCAGTGGCCAATTTCCAGGTAGCGGTAGACTCGTAGTGGACTTTGAGATAGCGATGTTCATGAACCTTTCGAAAAAAAAAACGCAGTGTCAGAGATTCAATCAATACTTCAGAGTGAAAAAAACTCACCTGGTCTTGCGCTGAAAGTTTCAACCACCTTATTCCGTCTGGTAATGGTATGTGGTGGGAGGGCAGGAAGTGATTCAGAAATGTGGCAAGCTTCTTCCTGAACTGGTCAAAGGTGCGATTTGACTTGTTTTCTTCCTCCACTTGTGCTAGGCTAGTAAGATTCCTAAGTGGTGAACCTATATGCAGGTGAGCTTCAGATGGCTCGTTGTCGTTGTCGTTGTCGTTCTCTTCAAGTTCTTCCCGTGAGAGTGTGAGTTTATGTCGTTCCTCATCAAGAAACACAATATGGCTGCGAATGAATTCGGCAACAAAGCTCTTATGATCGAGTTCAAGGATCTATGATACATGCGAAGTTTAAGTTATTTATGGGAAGCAAACTTCTTCCAGAGTTGGTGATGACATACCTGGTTAGCAATATCCTTACGATTGGTCTGCCGTAGATACCAACACTTGATTGGTCCGTGCTGCTTCTCGTTCGGTCGAGTGCTGAAGTTGCGGGCGGCACCTTTCGCGATGATGTCATCAAATATGTGCTTTGAGGCGTGCATCTTGGGAAAGTTCCAGTTCTTGGTCACATCTGGATCAGTCTCGTCGATAATCGCGATGTACTCCTAAATCATGTTTGAATCAATACTATTGTCAGTATACTACATTGATGTGAAACACAGAATCCACATAACATACCTCTAAATGCGTCTGGAACTGCAGAACCTCAGCTTTTCCTGCTTCGATTGTGCTCTCCGTGTGCACATCGAGTGATATATACATGTCGATGTGGAGATAACTCGCTATGCACCGTAGAAGGGCGTAACCAGCTTCATCATCTGTGCGCGTAAGTACATTCTGGGCGGTATATAAGATTTGCTATCCAAATTTAAGTGGTCCGTCAATGAAGATATAGCTGTCAAATCAATGTGCCATACCTTTGAAATGTCCCGAAGTTTGTTACCGTCACTGTAGGTAATGTTAGTAACTCGATCAAAATGATTCAAATTACGCCATCGCGTGAAGGCAGCAAACCTGCGGGCAATTTAATTAGTCTGATTCAGGTAGTGAGCGGATTGGTGTGACAGATTGACTCACTGGTCATCGATCTTCTTCTCAGTGCTGCGTCCCAGAGCTGCTGCATGTTGTTTGAGTTCGCCAAATAAATGTTTCCCCCATTCCCCCATATGATACACGTGGAGGTGGTCCTGCGAGATTGTTTCGTGAGGGTTGGAGTTTGGGATCCGCCAGAAGACATTCTATAAGGAAAAAACTCAGATCCAATCAATGATTATAGGATATAGTGAGCGCTGACCCTGACTGGCCGCAGGCCCCGTTTTTTTAATGCCTCTTCTCCAGCTTTTTTGTCCCTATTCCACAGTTCTATGCAAGCTTGTGCATCTTCGGGCGATCGGATTGGGTAAGTAGAAGCATTGTCGTAGAGCTTATCCGATGGGACAAGGCAGATAGGACAGGGGCAATGTCAATTTGTCCCCGTATCAGCGCCATGACACATCTGGTATTGACCGATCAGAAAATCGTCGACGGAATTAGTATACAACGTACTGCTCTTCATAATCAGCAGATAAGAGCAAAATGAACGCATACAACCACCTAACGATACCATCATAACAGAGATGTGCATACCCTGTCTTGGCGTAGAGTATGATAGTTTCAAGTAGCTTGAGAAACCCCTCGTGCCATACAACTCGTTTGAGGTTCACATACGTCAGTTTGCCATCCTCTTCAGAATCTTCAGGAACCTGTGCAAAAGAATCCCTTGAAAACTAGACTGATTTCATTTAATAAAGACGTACTATTGGTAACCAACCAACCATCCGCCCACCACCAAGTCCATCAGTATTTCTGATGTGAACGGGCAAGTTCCCACATCGAGCGAAGACTGGGTAAGCTTTGACTGTACCGGCAGAAGAAAGATGCGTCTTGTCTGCATACAGTATGAATGCAAATGGGACGCCATTTTCGGGTAAAGACGACTATAATACAACATACAAGAAAGGGTATCAACATGAATAAGAGCACAAAAAAAATAAGTCATACTTGGACGTTCCACCAACGATCTGCAGTCCAAGGTTCATGGAAGAAACGCTCGTAATGTGTCCCGTCATGTTTGTACAACCGCTGTGCATCCCAAACAAAGTGCGGCGCCAGTAATGGGTCCTGCAATAAGTCCAATGCCCAGTCCCACAATGGGCGCGTATATACATCAAACACGAGGTCCTCTCGTTTATGCCGGGCAGTGATAGTATGCTTTTCGAACTGTAAAGATATTGGTAGCTACAAAAGGGAGATGTAACGTTCTCCTCTTACAGGTGTCATCTGACCAGCCGCCCTATCCCAGGCTGAAGAAACATCACGGTGGGACTTGAATGTGAGTTTTGCTTGACCATCAGCGATTCTCCAGATGAGCCGCAACAGCTCATCTGTGTGGTCCTTGTTCAGGGCAGCATTGTGCGCAAGTTCGGCAAACTCGAAGTCTGCAGGGCAACTGAATGGCTGCCAGGGTTCTTCGTCGACGATGGGCAGCCGTTGATCTTGCTTGCGCCCAAATGTAGAGAAAGTCTCTATGGAGGTTGCGCGACCAGAGTTTGGATGATACTCTGTCTTGAATGTATCAAGATTGGAGTGAACTGAAGGTACTGCCATTGCAAGCGAGGGCAGAGTAGGTGGTGCGGGACCGTGGGATGCCATGCTGGAATCTGAATCTGCACCTGAATTGTGAAAACATTGAATGAGGAGCGCACCATGAATAGTCAAAATACGTACGTTGTCGTGAGTCCCCACCGACACTCATTGCATCAATGACATCCGATCCCATTTCAAATGACGGGCCTGCGATAAAGTCATCGGGCACATTCTCTGTGCGATCCCGGAGTGACACCGAAGGGCCAGACAGGACATGTGAACTAATAGTATTAGTTGCAGCAGTTTGTTCCTCGCGAAGGCGTTTTCTCTTGCGACGTGCATCTGATGATTGTGTGATAAGAGCTTAATATTAGTACTACTCGTCAATATGAGGATAATTTACGACATACCTTTCCTTTTAATCTGCTCCTCCGCCTGGACTGCCTGCGCTGCGAGCGCTGCAAAGTCATCATCGTCCTTCTTCTTCTCCCGTCTCCTCAAACAGCTTTGTTCATGAGACCGTATCCCACGGGACGAGTACAGCTTGTTGCAGTGTTGGCAATGAATCTGGTTGGTGGACGTTGAGGGTAATAATACATACGTGCGTCCACCATTTGCACTTCTGTTCGGCGCCATATAGAAGTATTACAGGGAGGATATGAGACAGAAAGGGCCGAAGAAGACGTAGTACAACAATGATAATGGGAGGAGGCGACGATACTGAAAGTAGAGGCAACGAAGATAACACGTCAACGTTATCTGAATCATTATTCAGAATGAATCCTTACCGGCAACTTCCGAACTCAGTCTGAATCATTGCCCGCTTGGAAGCAACTTGGAAGCGCCAAAAATATACCATGGTCCTTGTAAGTGACGACACTGACGAGATGGTTCCTTGCAAGCACATTAAAATAAGTCACACCCCCTGGGAATGCGGATGCAATGGAGTTGTCATGCGCCTAAATGATGTCCCAATATGGAACACTTGCAAGGCACCCCTGGAGATTTCCGACAGTGGAGACAGCCGAAAAGCCGTGTCGCCAAATAGACTTAATTCTATCTATGTCCTCGTGCCTCGGGCTTATATAGAATACAAGCTATTAACGTGTTATTAACACACCTTTCTTAGCAATGTTATTAACAACCCACTTTTCGTCCGTACCCTAGAGAGGACAGCATCTGTGTGACCCAAGTGTGACCCTCCAGATCAGCGATCTGCTGCCATGTGGCAGTGTCGAATATCCTAATCGAGCCTTCGACCCCGGCGATGAGCCTCTTTTCATCCGAGGTCCAGGCCAAGCTCCAAACGTCAATGTCTCTGATTTGGTTGAGCCGTATGCCCGTCTTCGCGTCCCAGATTTTGATTCCACGTTGGTACATGGGTCCTCCTGTTGCGATCATTGTTGCTTCAGGTGAGTAGCTCACCGCGTGCACGTACTGGTGCCCCGTCTTGATTGGATTCAGACCTTCGGCAGGTTCTTCGCTCTCGACATCCCATACTCTTGCAGTCCCATCCAAACATCTACTCACCACAAGTTTACCATTTGGACTCCAGCACACCGACTGCACAATATCAGTGCGCCCTTTCCATTTGACGATAATTTTGCCCGTCTCGACATCCCACAACCTCACTGTCCTATCCTCGCTTCCGCTGGCAATAGTCTTGCCATTTGGAGACAATGCCATCGTCCTCACCACTGCCTCATCCCCTTCATCTCGCCACTCGTCACCTATCTGTGCACCGCTCTCTAGGTCCCATAGTCGAAGTGAGCCGTCGTCCGAACATGTGACGATGAGCTGTCCCCCGGGCAAGTGTGCAACACCTTTTACCCAGCCGGTATGGCCTCGCATCGTCTTGCGGGGAGTTACTGCTGACGTCTTTTTCATCTCAACAGCAGGAGAAGACATGGTGGGCGCTCGGGGATCTCAGTCAAGGGAATCGTGGATTATATGCGTGAGAGCAGCTCGCTTGATCCTTGGATAAGAACGCTTGTCTTGTGGGGGTATAGATAGTGCGTGAATTCACTGAGTGCATGTCAGAGGGATTGTTCACGAGAGGTCAATATTCAACTCTGACTCACAGGACAGTTTCGGGACGATGTATCCAGAAGATATCCCTCAAGACCGGTCAGTGAGTGGCCCTACCTCACTTCAGCTTTTCCTACTCGAAATAACCAGTGTATCACTCACAGCAAAGCCCAACTTATCACTCCACGCAAGAACGAGAGGTGCGGGCTGATAGCTGAGATGGTGGATGTTTGCTTTGGGGTCGAGAGAGTTGCACGAGTGTTGGTTTAAGTTGCCTACTAAGGTGTGTATTCCCATGACAAGTTTACTTCTTAAGCGCAGATCCCCCCGCTAATTTTGGCTGGTGATCTCGATTCCCAGCGCTTGGTGCAATCATACCAGCGTCATAGTGAACGTCCTCCAGCATGACCTGAAATTGCGCCGTCGGTCTTGAATATGGCTGTGTCCGACGGCAGCCTTCACGTCCATCCCTCTCCATGCAGCTAACCCCTTCCGAATGAACACGGATCGCTCTGGGCCGGAGGCATGTCTGGAGGATATATACATATGCTCTTACACTTTCGGCTTTGATCAGGTCTCGACAGACGTTGAAGACGCATGTCACTATTCAGTTCGATTCGTACCATGTAAGGGAGCCCCATTCCTGCGAGGGAATTCATGAATTCACAACTTTCATTTATCAAGCGATCATTCCATACTGTACAGTCTTTTCCGGTAATCTACGTGTTGTAATGAGTTGATATTATGAATAACATTTATCTTGTGAACAGCACAGCGTACAACGTTCAAAACGCGAAAACATGTAGATCCTTCATATCGCCATCAGCAAACGAGGGGCTCTAAAAATACGACAATCAGCATGGGATCACATATTTGGCAGCACAGCGATAGCTTACTTTCAAACCAATCAATCTTTGCTCATCGATCATCACGCCTGAAAAACCTTTAAGCTCGTCCCTTCGACAAACGCGATAGGGCAAGCTCGTCTCGATAGGGCCCGAGAAAATGCAGCCCGAACAGATGATCGAGGGGAAATCAATGACCTCAATGCTCGCTTTGGAATCCGGCTGCAGAGGGAAGACGTGCCGCTTGGTTTTCCGCACATTGAAGTCCAACACTTGCATGCTGCCGGATAGGAGCGGAAAGACTACTCGATAGCCATGAACGTATCTACTCAAGGCTGATCAGCGTGCCGTCACGGCAGGAATTTTTCAGCTCCTTCTTACCTTAGCCACTGATATGGGACTTGGTGGTGGAGCATGCGGCTCTCGTGCGGGCCCCACTCCTCCCAAGGCACATCGAAGGAGCTTGTTTCTCCTTGTTCATGGTATTTCCGTATGTATCTGAGAGGAGTGCTATTCTTCAGGAAGAGGAAAAATCTCGGCCTGGCGCTAGGGACATCCGGGTCCACCTGGATATATTGCACGGATAGGACATACATCCGCTCCTCCTGATTGGTACAGAAAGGCGTGTTTGGAAGACATCTTGCCACAAAGGGACCGGTATGAATCGCGCAGTGTACCAAATGGGTGCGGGACTTTAGGGGAGGCAGTGATAGGCTTGCGATATGGATGATTTCGTGTGCATTTTCTCCAAATGTAAAAATTTGGATCGAGCCCCCGTTTATCCCGCGCGTGATCATGTACGCACGGTTTGAAATGAAGGAAAAGTCGCTGATATGACTGGGCAAGTCGTCGCCGTCGCGATCCTGCAAAGCCAGTGTCGGCTATAAGCTACTAGGGGTTCATAGACAGGCGCTTACGACAAGTATTTGTCCCGTCTTCCAGTTCCAGATTGTGATGTGAGGACTTTCAAGCTCCATCCAAAACATCATTCCAATCACATCGTCCACGATCTGTATGAATGCAGTGGTCATCGTGAAGGAGGTGAGGGTGCGAAGAACAGGAGATGACGCTTCGGGGTGCTTGACGTTGGAGGAGATCGTGCGTATGTAGACCTCTATGCAACCAGAATCATTCACGCTGCATCCAACAATCTGTTATCTGTGCGACGCAAAGCGAAAGACGACGAAGACGCACAAGTTGTCATCAGATTTGACAAGAGCGATAAGATCTTGCGACGGATCGATGGCGAAGTCTCTCGTTGAGATCCCTATGTCGTCTCGAACCAGCGTGTGTCCAGGATCCGACGAGGATGGCAGCCAGGAGGAGATGAATTTTCGCGAACCGGATTGGTTGTGAATGCCTCCTGAAGAGGATGTCTTCGCAAATACGCCTCCTACAAACTCGTATGCTTGGCAGAAGCCAGGCATGGGTACCCGAACCTCTTTCTTCCACTCGAACAAGGTCCACGCACGACGGAGGGTCCGCAGATGTTCCAGACGCTCTGCAACGGTGAGGGTGCTCTGAGGGCCATCAAGCATGCAATCGAGAGCAAGCTCGATATGATACTGGAGCTCTGCAGAGGAATCAATCACCCTGTTCAATTTATGGCAGACCTGGAAATCAGTCAAGTTTTAAGGCTACAACAAAAGAGCAGTATGGCATACGTACCGAGGAACACCGCAAGATAGATCGACCGTCTACATGACGAAGAATTTCTACCAGTAACTCAGAGGGCAGGAGGATCAAAGTAGGTGTTTCCGAATCCTTTATGGTGCCCACCGCTGTGGTTTGCCTTGTATCAAGCTGTGGTGCAATCATAGTAGCTGACTGCAAGTTCTGGTGTAGGGGCTTGGTGGATGCTACTGCGAAATGACGCGGCGTCGGTTGCAATTGGACTTTGATTAGCTCTGATTGGGGCAGCGTGAAAATGCTGCGCCACTGCTGCGACTGCGGTAATTGCCGCGATCTACAGGTATTACTTAGTACTACATACGTACTAAGTAAATACAACTTGCTTGTCGCTGTAGAGTCTGCATGGTACATGCATCAGCGTATCGAAGGACTCCACATGATCAATATAAGCTCACTCAGTAATTATTAATATTGTCTTGAACCGTAGCACTGAAGGCCAAATTGTAGTGTGATCCGCTGCCACATTTCAGATAGGAAACGAAAACCACCAGTGACTAGTCTGCAATATGATGCGAAAAAATGGGCCTGAATGACTCATATGCTATGGTTCATGTATGTATTCTAAGGTATTATACAACCTGAGTTCTGACATTTTTGAGCAAGTAAGACTTTAGTGTCGCAGCACTAATCGCAGCACACCGCGGCACACCGCAGCACCAATGTCGCAGCACCCCCCATAAAAGGAAAGAGGGTGCTGCGGCGTGCTGCGATTAGTGCTGCGACACTCATTTATGTGCTTGCAGCGCTTATCTTTGGCGTGTTTTGCTCAACCACCAGACGCCAATATTGTCAGGCTGTCTGGTGTGTCCTGAACCATCTCGTGCGTAGATGTGCTCTGAATGTGCACATGTCAGTAGGCTATGTGCACATGTCAGTAGTCCATCAATCAATATTAATCAATTCCTATCGCTTGTCTGTTATCGATGGCTTGTGTACTAGTCCCGCGTCGTTCAGCCTGAGCACTCTCTTAATCCTCAAGGTTATGCACTACTAACCACTCAGAAACAATGGTTCTTGTCAGTCTCTACATCTTCCAATCTTCTCTTCCGTGTGCGAGGCTGACAAGGACAACAGGGCTTAATCCAACACATATATAATTACTATTACCCTGCTAATGGTGTGCACTCAACATGCACCTGCACAGATTCCCAACCGTCAGCAGCAGCACCAGCGTCTCCGCATGCACCAAGTGCACCACCCTCCCCTGCTGCACCAGCACTGTCTATGCAGAGCTCCTTTCCCGCTGCAGGGAGTATGTCAACGTCTCACCATCCATGCCCATCCTCATACGTCGTTATCAATTTTAACGTACCTTCAAGCTCACTTCCCCCTTCAGCTCGTGATCTGGCCAGGCTCAGCGATGCACATGCGAATCGATTCGAGACTGTGCAGCTCAGTACAAGCGCACCGTCCAACCCACTTGCCACCCACCCACTCCCAGCAACACAGCCTGTCATTGGTAATGGGCGAGAAGTTCCGGCCCCCACTGCAAAGTCAAATGCTCCTAAAAACGCGAACACAATCCCTCTCAGAGTAGCTGCATCTGCTGCTGCTACGGTCTTGCAACCACAAATGAAGCGCCTTCAAGAGAACCGCCCACTGCAAACCAAGGCACCTGCTGCCGCCCCAAAGACCCCTCAGGAGGACCCACTATTGCAGAAGACGGCACCTGCTGCCCACGCTAAGGCCAATATCGAACAGGCGAAAGATGCCAATGCTGATTTATCAGAGCTCTGGGATGGTTGGCCTGATGGAAGTTATGGCCGCCTGTTTTCTTGGGAGGAAGCCTATCAGACAGATTTCTTGATGGAACACTGGGCCAACAGCAACCGAGGAGGTGATAAGGGACGAAGCGACGATGCTGAAAACTGGCAAGATGGTTTTCGAACATGGCGTACGTGTCTTGGAATCATCATTTGCAACGAGCCGACTTGCCAAATCATCACACGCCCCGCCACACGCAAAGCCACGCTCGTCAGTCAACTCCATGCTTCCTGTGACTGTGGAGGAAAGCTGGTTCATCAGGAATGTCCCGGAAAAGTCACATCCATCCTCTATCGATTTCGTGGCGGCGTATTTTATGAACACAACGGCCATCATGAACATGCCCGCCCTACGCACTTATTACACCTAACGAAGAGTCAGCGTGCTCGGTTCGAGTTCATCGTGGCAGCCAATCCTCACGCCCGAGCTGCGGAACTGTACACAGGTGTTGCTGGACTGACTGGACCTCAGCCGTCAGTGGCCGAAATATCTTCTGTGCTATACAATGTCGATCGCATCAAGGCGGAGCTGCGGCATATGAAGGAGAACAGTGTGGGGGAGTTTGCAGATGACTTTGTCAAGTTTCAGAATGAGCATCCTGGCTTTGTCCTACATTCACAGTTCGAAGACATTGCAGTCGTCATTATGCAGACTCGATACATGGCCGCATCACTCATAAAAGACTATTGCGATCAAGAGGCTGTCAATGGAATTGTATCGGACGCTGCGCATGGCTACTGGATGGACCATAAAAAGCTCCTCATCTTCAGCTCGACATTCTCTCCTGAACTTGAATGCTGGGTCCCTGGGTTAATGACCTATGCAAATGGAGCTACGGAGGGCCATTACCAGCTACATTTCATCTTTCTTTTCCGGACGATGGCTCAGGAAGCTGATCTGCGTGGTATTGAGATTAATGACGAGCTTTTCGCCAATGTGCGTACCCACTGGTTTACATGACTGAATTCAATACATACTGATGATTGCGATGGCTCACAGGTGGTGGACTTCAGTGATGCTGAAAGAGCAGGTTTTATCTCTGCCTTTGTCGACTTCTGGACTGAACGTGGTGACTCCCGGACAGAAGAAGAGCTTCGGAGTGCTGCTGCTGCGCTCTTGAAGGGATGTCAGCAACATTTCCGGAGTCAGGTGACACGAGTCTCAAAGATCAGTGCTGCGGTTTCACCAGAGCTCAGAGAGCATTTCAAAGATCGTGCCATGTCTTTGCTTGATGCTGGAACATTGGATGAGTTTAGGCGTATCGCACAGGCTCTACTCGATGATTTCCCCTTGATCGAGAAATGGTTGCTGTGGTGGATGCGAGACCAACATGCCAAGATGCTGTTTCAGCCTTTTCGCACCATGGACTCAGCACTTTGGACAGGATTACCCTCAACCACCAATGCTCAAGAGGCAATGCATTGGAAGCTCTATCGTGCCGCTGGGAAAAATCATAGGCTTCTGGATGGTCTTGTGTTTCTCTTTGCATTTGCGCTCGGTTATGAGAAACTAGCTGCTGCACGACTCGGTTAGTACATCATCTTCTCATCGGAGGATATGTTTTATTGATTGAGCAAACTCAGCGGGTGTCAAGACGCACTATGGGCAAGCTCAACGTTGGAAGAAGACAAAATTCAATCTAGGCACCACAAAACCCAGCCGAGTTCGTGCAGCGCGAATGAAACAGAAGAAGAATGATGGCCGACCTCCAGACACGTCACATGAGCTAGTGAAGCGCCCCAGTGATGTAGTGCATTCTCGCCTAGGTTATCGATGGAAGAAGAACTCATGTTGGCTTGACTGCTCATTGGAGTTGATCTTTCTCGCTGTTCTGCCGGACTTTCACCAGGAATTTGCGCCCCGATTCCATGGTATCCATCATGCATCCCCCCTCTGGCACTTATACAAGTTGTTTGAGCTGCGCATTTCTCTGTCTGAGAATGCTGAGACCAGTTCTGACCTGCTCACAATTCAAAGAGACGAGTTTCGCGGGACCCTCCAGGATATTGGTGCTGTCAAGTCTCTTACAGATATGGGCCAGATCGATGTGAGTCAATGTGTCTGGAGAGGCTTACAACTTAAGCCATTCCTCAATATAGGGATGGCTTGGCACTGTGCTCGTTTGGCGAGAGAATGAACCTGAGGGTGCAAATACATTTGCACGGTCTTACTTCGAACGACAAACCATCAAGTTGCGATACTGCACAGGTCAGCCAGCACCCAATGTCGAAGTCATTCCACCACACTGGCAGATCACTGGTGTCGCCACAAGATCGTGCTTCTACGAGCTCAGCAGCACTCTTTCGAAAAAATTCGAAGGGAATATGGATAGGTGGTTACAGAATTTTGTACAGGTCAATGCACCCATGAAGCCTGAGAAGATGTGTTGGCGCACCAAACTTGAAAATGGTGCCACGGGTTGTAAAGGCTCTGCAGAATCAACAGCTATCTGTTTGCAACTGCCCGTATTTTTCATGATCACTTTCAACTCTGACGAAGAATTTGAAAACCTATGGCGGATCTCCAAGCGCCTGATGCCACTCAAACAAGCTGCCGCGGATTCACATGGTGTCGTCTATGATCTATCCGGGGTCATTTTCTATAGTCAGGACATGGGACACTTCATTGCACGCTACACTCCTGACCAGAAGAAAGTGTTTGCGTACAATGATATGGAGAATGGTGGTAGAGCGAAATTGATCAAGGGCGCTACTATCTCGTCCCATATGGCTGACAGCCCCGCGAAGCTACAAGGAGTCCCCGAAGCTTTTTCTGTGTATATTTTAACCTATCGACTCCGAGGAGGGTCAACAGCCCAAGCCTACTTCCGGGATCACCAGATCGAAAAAGCTGAACAATTTCACCAGATTCAGTTCACCTATGCTGATGGCGATGTTTCAGAAGCAGCTGCAAGAGAATCCATGGGCAACCCAAAGATCCGGCTAGCCCACCCTGGACTTCGAGAACTTCTGCCCGAGGAGCGCAAGTGGCTGCGCAACCCATCGAAGACCAAATTAGTAGACTACTGCGATGAAAAACGGACGACTCAATTGGACGACGAGGATTCTGCACCTGCATATGCTGATGAAATACCCCAGCCTCCCAGTCAGCCCAAATCACGGAGAAGGCGAAAACAAATGCTTTTTGTGGACAGTGATCCAGAGCCTGAAGAGACTTCCGCTCCAGCAAACGACTTAGAACATCCCGATGATCACACTTCGGGTATCCCACCTCTGCCATCGAGTCAAGTATCAGAATACGCCGTGGCATGTCGATGTGGAATGACAGGGAACGGATATGATTTGCAACCCGAGGAGGGGATGATCAAGTGCGACGAATGCGATAACTGGTCGCACATTGCATGTCAGCGCAATGGCCGAGCTAGCAATCTCCGTTCACGAGAGAAGTTCGTGTGCGACCACTGCAATATTGATGAGCTGGTGCCATGGCGAACTCCAGCGTCACAGGGACAGCCAAGCCGTTGGTAAGTTGAGAGAGTGTTTTATCATACCTTTGAGTCTTGACTGACTGAATCTAGGAGCCGTCGCGAAAAGGGATCAAAGGTCCCTTTGGCTAAACGGTTGCTGTAAGCATACATCACAACCATCATCTTTCATCGGATGGTGACACAACTATAGCGCAGGAAAAGGAGCACTTGCTCGGCATGGCAAATTTTGGTATCCCGTAAGACTCATTCGATTTCATGGAGAGACAGATGCATGGCAAGTGCGGTGGTGGCGCGGATGTGGGTTTCCTCCAGACAGACCTGTAGACCTGCAGTCCCTAGTTCCTACAGCAGATTTGGTTGACGAGCTGTGGCAAGACAGGGCTGGTAGGCGTGCAGTTCGGGTGCATTGGCTGTGTTACAGCTACATCCACATACTAACAAATGAAACCAGTTTGGTCAGTGGACACATGCGCATGATGTTCCTGTAGGCGAGGATATAATTTATTCCTTCCACGACACACCTTATCCCTCCGAAACTGACACTATACTCGCGCCACACAAATCTACGATACAGCACCTGATTAGCGTTCCTCGCCTCGAAGATATCCAACATCAGGAAAAGCCTCCTGGGCAAAAATTGTAATAATTTGCGCTAAATGATGTTATTTTGATAATTCTATCTAATTTCAAGTTTTAGGAATAAAACGGCTAGAAGACGATAATGTACAATGGAATTATCAAGACTTATTTGAAAATACAGTAAGTGAATCTATCTAGATACGAGTTCAACCAAAAAGTGTCACAGTCATCTAGAACTGTATCACTGGACCACTCTCGCGGGACGACGGCGCCGAAGTTCGGTAGAAGATGGGCACTCCGCACGATCTTCGACAATGGCACAATGCTTGCGACTTTTGCACCACCAAGAAAGGAACGCGAGACCTTGTAAAGGCCGTGGTGTCGATCGGGAGCCAACGCAAACGGCGAGAACCACTCGATATAAGCCAGGTGGCTAGGAACCTGGACTGTTGGTGGAAAGAGGAGCGGGAGAGATTTTGAAGGTAGTGAGAAAACGACTCGCACTTGACCAACGCGGAGTGCTTGAGCCAGTCAACTGTGAGTCACCATTATCCTTGTGAATACTCGTTGCTGACTTACCTTCTATACCTGCGCTAACGACTTCTGTATTCACACCCAGGTTCACCAGCACTGTGTCTGAACGACGGGGCAGCAGACCAGAACCCGATCTCCGTTGTGGTCTCACGTGAACCGAATCCAACGTGACGGTTGCGTCGCCGTGGCCACGAGAGTCGACGGAGACCCACTTGATCTTGTGGAAAACAGGAAGCGTTCGAAACGGGAAATGGATGTCGCGGGCCAATATTTCCAGTGCTCGCTCATGGAGGGGGTTAGGATCCTCGGCATGCCTGAGCTGTGTGATATAGCGAGCAAGTGCCTCGCGGAAAAAGGTAGCCCCGTAGTCGTCAACTAATCTGTCTATAGTGACAGCTTTTGCAGTAGGGTGTTTGGGCATAGTCTGAAGGCGGCGGAAGGTCATATCTGGAGGACGTGAATGGTGGGGCTCAGACTCGACATCACCAGCAAGTCGCCAGTTGACATACTTGTCATGGCGCAGTATTTTTTCTTTGCGTTCGAGCCACCGTGTCATCTGCGCGAACTCGTCCTTGTGATTGGTAGCGTGGTAAGCGTCTTTTGCGTAGTCGATGTGTAGTCTTTCTGTATACTCTGTATTATAATTATCTGTTGTGCCCAACATCATAATCATGTACGAGTAGTGCCGAGTGGCATGCAGCTTCGGTAGATTGAAATTGTCTCGGATACCGAGATCAACAAAAATGTCTTTGTTCTCGTGAAAAATACCGAGTGCGTCGTTGAGTAGTTGTAGGGTCTCCGAACTATGACACGGATATTGTGCGAGGTAGAGAAAATCGAGGAGACCATGGACAGCTCGTAGAAGTCGGTTTGCATTAAGATTATTGGGCAAACGTATACCAATTACGATACCCAGAAGAAAGCGGCAGATTTGCGAGTGTTCGGTCCCACTGATACGCGAGAGGCCAGTGATGCCCTTGGTGAACAGACGTATATGATGGTTGGGAGGAAGTCGCCGACAACGAGCATCGATTTCAGCCGCACCACAAGCAGCCTTCAACCAGCCTAAGAGATGTTTGACTAGTCCTTGATATAACTGGTGCAACACATCTGGTGTGATTGCACGGAAAACATTCGCGAACGGGAGGTCTTCCCAGAAGGGATGAATTATGGGCTTGATCCCTGCTGCTGAGCAAGCTCGAACGAAAGACATACTGCCTTCATCCAGAGTAGCGAGCGCATCTAACACTTCACGCAGTCTTCGTAAATGATATGGTGCTGTATTGCTCCCCGTTTCATCAGCCTCAATATCGCATTTGGGACACTCTCCGAACTTTATCCCAGTAGCAAGGAGTTGCTCTGGGTAGTCGCCGACAAAGCTCGCAAACAGTAGGTGGCAACGGCGGAGAGTACCATCCCCACTCGCCATAGTAATCCCATCCAGTCCAACAGATTTCAGGGGAGCGAGAACACGGCTCATGCAAGCATGGTACAAGTTTGCCAAAGTTCGGCGGCGTGAAGCTTTGTTAGAAATATGATCGAGGCGTGTGCATGGCAAATATGCCAGAAGTATATGGGCACCGCGTGATGGCTTGCGTCGAATTTCTTTTGGGATGTTGCCGATGGTGAGATAGACAGGGTAAGCAGATTTGTTGCGGAACAAGGTTACTTGGGTTTTGTCGGACGAGATGATGATTGGAATTATGGTGCCGCCTGGGCTGTGCTGATCGAGTTTTTTCTGAAGTATCATTAGTATCGTATGGTAGACGTAGTCAATGCAACATACCTGTGTATCCCACCACCATTTTCCTGTATGCATATCGTGAAACAGACGAACTGTCTCA
The DNA here is from genome assembly GCA_016628565.1 of Suillus placidus. Classification (NCBI taxonomy): domain Eukaryota; kingdom Fungi; phylum Basidiomycota; class Agaricomycetes; order Boletales; family Suillaceae; genus Suillus; species Suillus placidus. The sequence continues at coordinate 104,076 of JABBWD010000074.1, forward strand.
TCCTCATCGGCATAATGACGCTCAGGCACAAACGCAAGGTATCTCGCGAAATCAGGATCACTGTACAGCGACTTGACACATTCAATCACATCGCGATAATAGACGTCGAAGGCTTCTCCCGCAACAATGATTTGCTCTCGTTTGAACTTTGGCCGGCCTGTTGGAAGCTCACGGTCGACGATGGCATTAAGCTCGTTCGCGTTCTTGAAAGAGAGCGACAGGCATTCACTGACCTGCAATGAACATAAGTACATGAACCAGAAAATGAAAGGTGACCGACTTACCCCCTCGATAGCCAGTAAGTCAGACAACGCAGTCGAACTGAGTCCACGAAGTTTTGCCCATCTTGCGACCTCCCAATCCATCTTAGATGCAAATGGGTGATATGTATTCTCCTGGTCGGCATTGGAAAGATGCGCACCATACGCAACGTTGGCAGTATGATTGTTAGAAATAGGTTGCCCAGCACGCGAGTCTGGATAGGGCGCGATAACACAACCATGCTGCCCTTGGGCGCGTTCTTGAATCTCCTGGTGACCATGGCGTTGTTCTTGACCGGTTGCTTCATCAGCGGCCAAATCATCCATGGCATCCATGTCACCATGGTCATGTTGCTGATCAACCGGAGGCTCCCACTCAGGTTCGTTATTTGCTTCATCATCCCATCCATCATCCGCTCCCTCATCCGCATCACTACCATGGCCAGATCCCTCGCGAGCCCACTCAAACTCTTCCATGTCATACCCTCCATCATTATCAGGCCATTCCAACTCGTCATCAAGTTGCGGTTCACTAGTGTTGGCGTGTATCTGGGAGCGTGAGTGATTGTACAGCGCTCGACAATCAGGGTTTCGGCTCTTTGAGAGATGATGACTGAGGCCTGTGACAGTGAGATTGTCCTGTCCACAAGCTGGGCAGCTTGCGGACATTGTGTTAGAGACAAGGGGGGTAGAGACAAGGGGGGTAGAGGTGAGGGAGTGAGACAAGGGGGGCAAAGGGTAGAAGTGAGGAAGAGACACCCCCGACCAACGATAGAGAGTGAGGGAGTAGAGAGACGCCCCCGACCAACGATACAGACGGAGGGAATAGAGAAACACCCCTGACCAACGCTACAGACGGTTAGACGATAGAGGGTGAGGGTGTAGAGGGTGAGGGTGTAGAGGGTGAGGGTGTAGAGGGTGAGGGTGTAGAGGGTGAGGGTGTAGAGGACAGCGCTCCCGACCAACGATAGAGAGAGGGAGGGAGTAGACAGCGCCCCCGACCAACGATAGAGGGTGGGGTGTAGAGGGAGTAGACAGCGCCCCTGATCAACGCTACAGACGGACCAACAATAGAGGGTGAGGGTGTAAACGCCCCCGACCAACGATAGAGAGAGAGAGAGGCAGTATCTGCTTGAGGGTAGAGGATGAGAGGGTTGAGGTTAGCCTGAGTAATGTTTAGACCCTCAAATTGAACATACCAAATTGACTGCCTCCGAGCCCCCTTGAAATGCAGGACAACGTTATATTCGGCACCCAATCGAGGTGAATGGGAGCGGGAATTGAGACAGAACATGTGGCACGCGCATAGGCGTGACATAATGTGAACGCAAGTTCTTCCTGGTAGAGGGAGTAGTAGACGGGAGCGGGAGGGAGTAGTAGACGGGAGTGGGATTAGGATAGTAGACGGGAGCGGGAGAGAGTAGTAGACGGGAGTGGGATTAGCATAGGCATGACATAATGTAAACGCAAGTTCTTTCAGGGAGTAGTAGTAGACGGGAGCGGGAGGGAGTAGTAGACGGGAGTGGGATTAGCATAGGCGTGACATAATGTAAATGCAAGTTCTTTCAGGGAGTAGTATAGTAGACGGGAGCGGGAGGGAGTAGTAGTAGACGGGAGTGGGATTAGTAGTAGCATAGGCGTGACATAATGTAAACGCAAGTTCTTTCAGGGAGTAGTATAGTAGATGGGAGCGGGAGGGAGTAGTAGTAGACGGGAGTGGGAAGAGCATAGGCGTGACATAATGTAAACGCAAGTTCTTTCAGGGAGTAGTAGTAGACGGGAGCGGGAGGGAGTGATAGTAGATGGGAGTGGGAAGCGCATAGGCGTGATATAATGTAAACGCAAGTTCTTTCAGGGAGAGGGAGTACTAGTAGACGCTATTAGAGATGGAGGTGAACCCTTGACGGCGAATTGAACTCACCGGTAACTGCCTCCGGCACCCCTTGAAATGCAATAATGAACAAAATTTTTGAGGCGCCGAGAGGTCGAGAGCCAGGACCCGCATCCGAACAGCATATGCGGAAGACAGGAATCAGGAAGTAGACCAGTGCCCAACGAGCAGTATTGGCCGAAGTGAAGGGCGGACGGATTAAAGGACACTTAGTGCCAAAGATAAGGTGAAGGGTGAGGGAGTGGTGGATCAACGCGGCCGATATACGCGCAAATATCCTAGTGAGTCTGAGGTAAAGGTAAATTCAGAGTCTGAGGTAAAATGAACTCACCTAACGACTCGGAACTGCCACCGATGCACTGCAATGCACACAACGTCACCGTTAAAAATGACAATGAAAAATCTAACAGCGTTGTCAATTTTTTATCTCCCCCCCCTCCCGCTCTTTTCGTATCCTGAACATTCATTCAGTTAGCTTCCTGTCCTTGCAATCCAGTATAGCATGTACGCACCTCTTAATTCTCATGGTGAGTTAAGCATATTATTTTGAAGATCGGCGAGACGGCAGCTTCTCACTGGGCTTGGATAGAGCCCCGTAATGCGAAGAAAAAAGCTATGGAAAAAGCCAGTAAGCAAGCGATTTCGGTTAGGCTTGAAATCAGAGAATTCAATGCTCACCTGCTACTTCAGTTTGGATGCCTGAAAAGTCGGCAAGAAAAGTTCTTCAACAGACTCAAGCACCTCCCAACCCACCGGCGAGTAGGCCGCCCACCAAACCACCCACCAAACCATCTACCAAACCACCCACCAAACCATCTACCAAACCACCCACCAAACCATCTACCAAACCACCCACCAAACCATCTACCAAACCACCCACCAAACCATCTACCAAACCACCCACCAAAGCGAAACGACCAGTGCCAAGTGCGGTTGCTCAGATTGACCAGGGTTTGCCTTCAAAACTGAGTACATCACGCATTTAATCTTGAAATCATAGCGATAAGTACTAACTTTGATGGTAGAGCGTCAGCGTACCTTTGTGAACGCAGGCCCCAGTGTCATTTTGATGCAAGAATTCGTTGCAGTTGTAGGGATGCAGTGATGCATCGAGTGCTGCAGTGAATTTTCTGTTGCAGTGATGCATTAGTGACGCATCAGTAATGCACTCTGATGCATCAGTAATGCACTCTGATGCACTAGCATCAGCAATGCATCAAACCGAAAATCGGGAATCGTCCCACGGTCGTACATGAATCAACAATACCGCCAGGTACTGGTCCACATCCCGCCGCCAGCTGCTCGCCGTTATACACTGCGCGCGAATCCCTCTTGCAGCCCTACAGCTGCACAATGCCCCCGGGGTCATATGTGAATCAACAATACCGCCAGGTACAGGTCCACATCCCGCCACCACCTGGTCGCCGCTATACACTGCGCACGAACCATCCCACCGCCAGCTGCTCGCCGTCATATACTGCACGCAAATCCGTATTGCAGCCCTGCAACTGCACAATGCCCCCAGGGTCGTGTATGAATCAACAATACCGCCAGGTACAGGTCCACATCCCGCCACCACCTGGTCGCCTCTATACACTGCTCACGAATCATCCCGCCGCCGACTACTCGCCACTGTGCGGTGCGCACGAATCCCTCTTACAGCCCTGCAGCTGTACACACCTGCCCGCTGTACTACCCTGCGCATATATCCCTCTTGCAGCCCCGCTTGCCACTACACCTTTGCCAATATACCCTTTCTCGACTTCACCTTCGTATGCGAGCCAGACATCTCTGTGTATGGTCGCTCTCAGGTGTGGATCCACACTCCTTGGAAACCTTTGGATGGGCTTGGGTGGGCTAGAGACACCCAGTGGCCCATATCCATATCAATTGCAAATTCAGAATCAAAATGAGCGTCGAGGCACTTTGAAGTTTCCCTGGCGCACCGACTGGATCCAACATATGTGATTTATGTACTAGTTTGCAGCCTCGAACTTCAGGGATCACTTGTAGTATGTTTGCCACGTATCTCATAGTTCGACATAGTATTCTACCTCCAGTGAATCTTGCAAGCACTCCATATACTTGGGGATTAAATGACAACACAACTATATCCATTGATCACCCACATAGAGACTATATGTACTACTTAGCGACAAATATTACTATGAACGAGAATGAAATGATTAAGTAGAGAAGCAAATTTTCGATCATGACATGAAGACATAGGCTCACGCCTTCGTTCGCTTTTTCCTGTGTCCGTTAGCATTGAGCAAGTGAGGAAGATATCAAAGACGTACTTTGCAGAAATCACACCCTCCACGGTTGAGTTAGCGGGACGCTTCGTTGCCCTAGCATCCTCTGAAACAGATTGAGTTTCCTTACCAATGCTAACAAATGTCAGACCATCTGACCCAATGGCGTCGGCAATATCATTCCGCTTGGATTTGATTGGAATTCGTTTTGAGGCACGTTGAGCTACAGGATTGCCTTCATCCACAGCGGTGTGCGATGTCTCCGTTAATTTGGCGACAGGTCTTGCTTTGGGTTTGGGTTTGGGTTTGGCAGTGTTCATGGGTGCAATGATGGGGGTGGACTCCATGGCGGGATTGTGTTTGACTTTGGTAGCGGGCTTTGACTTGAATTTGCGCTTTGACTTAGCAAGACCAGCACCAGCGTGAGTGTCAGCAAGATGCTGTATGCCCTCGGTCGGAGAAGGAGGATTTGCTGCTGGAAGAATGGGCAGCTGTTGAGTGAACTGAGGAAGGGTGTCATCCTGCTCAGTTGGCGAAGGAGGATTTGCCGCTGGAAGAATGGGCAACTGTTGAGTGAACTGAGGAAGGGCGTCATCCTGCTCAGTCGTGGCAGTGCTGCGCTCGGCAGATATTGGAGAGCTCAAGAAGGAGGACAGACTACGCATCTCCCACCCCTGTGAATCAGAATTGGCACCATTCCACGTGTGCGTGTCATATTGTGTGTCAAATGAGGGCGCTGATGAGCTGAATGCGGGGGAAAATAAGTTCTGCGTGGTGTTGTCGCTACCAAAATAACCCAGTGCCATAAGATCAGCATGGGAAAAAGACAACCCAAGCGCCTCGACGGTACCAGGCACACTGGATTGCAGCGTGCTAAACGAATTGGGAGGCACGGTGGCAATGTTGTCCCATGCGTGTTCGAGCGATGCATCAGGCTGGGCCTGTACGAATGATGCATCACATTGTGCCTGTGTCTGCAAAGTGTTAGATTAAATAGGGAGAATAATGAAAAGTACTTACCTCAGAGTAGAGTGCGGATTGATTAAGTTCACCGAGTGGTGATGCATCACTGATTCCGGTCGAGGAACTTGCGAAGCCTGTTATTGATGCATCAGTTTGCATCAGGTGGCTGCGAAATGATATAAAGACCTACCTAGATTATCCCAGTCGATGGAATCACCACGTTGTCCTTCGCCGTTCTCTTCACCATCCTCGGATTCTTTGCCACTGTTGCATCCTTCGAGCTCCTTAGTCTGATCGCCGTCTTCGACATCTGGCAGCAGCGGGTTACGCTTGTTCGGAGCTGATGGTTGAGTCTTATGGTGAGCCTATAGTGACTTGGACAACAAGGATTAGCTTACGGAATATCAACTCAGCGTATTCCTGGTATGCGGCAAGGAAAGTGTTGTCCTTGTCAGGGCATAACTGAGAAAAGTCGTTCCCAGCAGGAGTTTCTGATGGATGGCACCTTAGTAAGGTGAGCTTGGTAGTCAGATTTATGGTTTGGTGCACTTACGATAAAGTTACGATATTCCAATTCTGCCTCGGGTCCGGTCCAGCGCACATGAAGGAGACTATAAATCGAGTTTTTTTCTTGATGAGGCGTGCAAAGCGCTGGCATATGATTGGTAAATCGTCGATACCTCTATAGGCCGTGTAAGTAACATCATAATCATAATCATTGACTAGTACTTACTTCACAATGGCATCAGCGTCGGTTTCGTCGTCGTCGTCGTCATCGTCGGCTTTATCGTGTAGCATGTCCTTCTTTACCTTTTTCTGCTTATTGTACTTCTCTCTCACCTCCTTCTTCACCTCGTCTGACTCATCTTCCAGGAGCTCTTTGCAAAACTTTCGGCCCAATGCCATGCGGCGACCAGCTGTAGCTACGTTACCTGCCTCTTGTTCAGCCGCTACTAGAGGTTTGATCCGTTCATCGTAGACCATATCCATGTAGATTTCTTCGACAGATTTTGCGCGCGACTTCGGCAGCAGTGCGCTTTCAAATACGGAGATTTCCTTCTTGAGGCCACGATTTTTCTTGGACGCGTTTGTCCGCCAACGGAACCAGGTCTGCAATCGCTACCAGGGTTTTGGTTAGCAGTCAAAAGTTGTCAAAACATTCGACAACTCACTACTTTACGCGTTTTTTCGGCAGCAAGTTCTTCAGCTTGTTGCTCTTCTGTTAGTGGTATTTCGATGGGGATATCGGGGAAGAGGGCGGCTCGCTCAGGCCAACTTTTAAACCAATAAAGATGAGTCTTGGCCCAGAAGTGCGCGTAGTCCTTGTCCTCGCCGTGTAGTGCAATATACTCCGGCAACTGTTCTTGGAGCCATTTGTATTGTTCCTTAGTAGTCCACTGAGCTGCTGGCATCTGTCATAGGATTTTAAGTCATATACCATGTTAAGAGTGTCGCTATCATACCTTTGTTTTTCTGTGCGCAATGATAGACAAGTGTGTCCCTCTACCAATGTCTATGCCCGTCCTTATATCATTCCACTGGCATCTGATCAGGGCTCGTTGAAAATCAATATCGGCGAATGAAAAAGGAGGCTAATTTAGCTGGCAATGACTTACTACAGGATCCGATTGCAGGACAATCAAAACAAAAACGGTGGTACCGGTACCAGTCTGTTCTGGCACCAGTCGGTGTCTCTGGGTGGATCAGGTAATGAGGGTACCGAACTGAGTTTAGCTAGCAATGACTTACTACTGGGTCCGATCACAGGAAAATCAAAACGCAAATGGTGGTGTCGGTGCCAGTTTGTGTGTCTAGGGCCAGTCTGTGTGTCTGGTAGATCGGGCAATCGTTCATTACAAACTGAATCAAAGTGAAGTGCGATAAGGAGCGAGTTGAGCGAGTTGATGAACATCGATCTGGTTTGATCAAGGTGAGCTCGGATGATGACATGCATGAAAGAGTGACTTCACCTGTGCGCGACATGTTGATCAGGGCATACGCTGAAAGGAAATGCATTCTGACTGGCTCTAAGCGAAGTGAAATAAGGAGCACGACACCGACCTTGTTCGATAAAAGTGAGCTCAGATGGATAGTGTGCACAGAAGAGTGGCTTTACCTTTACCTTTTGTTGACTGGGGCGTACACTGAAAGGAAATGGTCATCCAAAGAAGGAATGCGGAACGATGGTACTTACTGCCAACCAATACCAGAAAAGAGTGTTAAATCCCGCAGGTGATCTTGGTTGCGGCTGAGCTTATAGTACACTTACATAGAGCATCACAAATAAGTACAGAATCTTGCATCGGGCAAGAGACTCACTTGGATATTGAACATCGGAATTCAGCGTTTGCATGAGCCACTACTTTGCGATAAGTACATTTGTCATATTGGCCAGCTACTAGAGACTCACCTGGACGACATCAGAAGTTGGCAGATGCTGGTACCAATCCAACACAGTGCGCAAAATCATGAGTGAGGCAGCAGTAGTTATAGAGTTATTGAGTGATCAGTATAGTAGTTCCAACATGTGCACGGTTGAAGTGATTGAAGTGATTGACGAGCCTAAAGCGGCAGTGCAATCGCCGAGTTACAAGTTCAACATATGAGCTAAGACTCAGCTTGTGCTTTACTCAAATCTAGCTATTACCCAGACCACCGCGCAAGTTAGAACCCCCGCAGACATACTCTGAGTATCTATCAAGCATCGAGTCTGAGTATCTATCAAGCATTGAGTTGTAAATCTCCCAAAGTTAACGTTGTGGCTAGCGGTGTTATTACAACTTAGTAAGTTACTCCATGCATCGCATCTGATGCCAACTGGAACATCTTTTCTTTCAGCCCAAACGACCAAGACTGGAACATGGGCACCCAAGACACCTGGTCCGGCAGTCAGTTTCTTGGCTCTGCGACTCCCAGAAATCAAAATATGTAACTGGTTTAGTTGGTACGTTTAAATTCCAGCTGCCATTTTTGGCCTCTAATCTGAACCTCGGTACTGTATCCACCAATAGATCAAGCTGTAAAATCAATATACGAAATATGGAATCCTCAGGACGTCCCTTTCGTTTTTTGACATCATCTCATCCGGCTGTGGCTACCCCTCCACCAACTCCATTCTTGCATCTCTTCCCAGCATTTCACTCCACAGGCGTAATACTCAACTTTCCTCTCCCATATCTCCAATGATACAGCCACCTCCCATCCCCATACATCAATCTATGCGATCAACACAATCCTCAGGACGTCCCTTTCGTTTTTCTGACATCATCTCATCCGGCTGTGGCTGCCCCTCCACCAACTCCATTCTTGCATCTCTTCCCAGCATTTCACTCCACCGGCGTAATACTCAACTTTCCTCTCCCATATCTCCAATGATACAGCCATCTCCCATGCCCGCCCCATACATCAATCTATGCGATCAACAGACATTTTTGTTATTCACTGTGCGTACTGTAATCTTATCACTAAGACTACTCCTGACATCATTGTCTCGCATTAACCATAATGATGCATCGGTGATGCATCCGGTGACCCGCATCTGCGATCTCCGCACTGGAAATCAAATTTCTCAATGAGTGCATCATATCACTGTTTTAAGTCTAATCAAGTTTACTAGACGCTGCTACGTTATTCAGGGTGAGTGGTCCGCCATATCATTAATGGCGGTTCATAAGGCTAACTCAAAAATCACTGCAAATACCAGTCTCCCTTGCATTGACCACCACTAATATGACATTGATGTCAATGCTCGTGACCCAGGGTGAGTAGTTCACTTTATGAATGGAAGGTGCTTCCCAGGCTAATCCAAAAACTACAGCGCATTTGAGTCCCACTCCCAGGATACCTCTCAATGAACGATCCGCTGATCCTCTTTGGATCAGTATTACTACGACACCCTACATGACCGAACCAGAGGAGTCCGTGACTGTGCACGAGGGCAGTATAGAGTTTGAGGAGGCCGCTAATGCTATGGCGGACGAGTGCTTTTTATATTTATATGAAGGAATTTTCTATAACATGCCTGCCCAGCGCAATCTAAAACCCCCTTTTTATTGTGTTACTCGGGGCCGCTACATCGGTGTTTTTCCGGCATATCTCTGGTGAGTTTTCACGTTCTCATTAATATTTTTTATACTTAACACCTACCATAGGAATAGTGTAAAAATCGAACTCTGGACACCAGGCAATTATGTTGCTACCGTCTTTGTGGTTCAGTCACTTGTTCTGGGAGAACAGGAGGTTCATCGTGCCATCAGACGTAGGCTCACAGCGAGCAGGTGACACACTAGTAGGTTTGATACTATACTTCGTTTGGTAGCATTTGCTGACATCTCGTCAGGATTAGAGTTATGGTTGTGCGGGTGTTGCTCAGTCTACAGTTGGGACTAGTTAGTTATGGGATGATGTCGTACTACGAGAATGCCAAGTACTAGTCATTTTGAGAACAATGCATTGACATGTTCGGGCAATAACCCTAACCCTAAATGTGCAACACTACGGTTTGGTCAATTGTGCTGTTGTGTTGGTAATCAACGTTGCAACATTCAACGACGAATGTCTACAGATCCTCCTTGTGCCGGGGAATCTTCAATTCAGACTATTGTATGCACTCCGGCAACATCCGCAGCACTGAAGAAGTTACAGAAACGAAAGAAGAAACCCAAGCTCAATTTTTACCGCTCAGCCACCTTGGTGCCGCCTTCTCGCCAGCATACCCAATATGATGTTCATAAAGATGGGACCATTGGCTATACACTGAAGCATCTTCGACCTCCCAAGAACGCTAAAGCAACCATCAAGAATCTAACTCATACTGCACCGACTCTGCACGATGTGCCGTTTTCAATTCCTGAGCCATTCGATGATCTCCCGCCCGAAGTATCATTGGACTTTTTAGGTGAGGAAAGCAGAAACCGAGGAGCGGGTGTATGTACACTACATTATTCTTTGACTTTTTCCTTACCGTGCTTACCGTGATTATTTAGGATAATCCTTTGCTGATGTGGTTGAAGCACCGAGGAATATTCCTTCGTGAATTCATCCGTCTCGAAGGGAGATGTGGCCAAGCCAGCGCTCAGTCTTGCTTGGAATGTAATCGTCCCAGCCCGGAGTACCGGTGTGAAGACTGCTTAGGGTCAGAGCTTTATTGCACAACTTGCATCTTGTCGGCCCATGTGCGCCACCCACTTCACCGATTGCAGGTACGTTTTCATATTTGATTGGGAGAGTTGGACATGAAACTAATATAAGATATTGATGCAGAGGTGGAACGGTCAATACTTCGAGCAAACCTCACTGAAAACCCTGGGCCTTCGCATCCAGCTTGGCCACACCACTGGCCAGAAATGTCTTAATCCTCAGCGTGCATTTAACGACGATTTTGTCGTTGTCGACACCCGCGGTATCCATGAAGTGGCCCTTGACTTCTGCAATTGTGCAACAGCCGAAAGCCACATGCAGCAGCTGCTTAGAATATCCTGGTTTCCTTCGACAACATCAGATCCAAAAACGGCCGCAACGTTCTCTGTTCTTGAGCAATACCACTTACTCTCTTTCGAGTCAAAAATATCTACATATGAGTTTTATCACGCGCTCAGGCGGATGTCCGATAACACTGGCCTACTTCCTGTCAAGGTAAATTCATATTTTCAAGTACCTTTGCAGTTACTCCAGCTGCCCTACAGGATCGATACGAGTCGTTTTTGCGAATGATACGCGAGTGGCGCCACTTGAAGATGCTTAAGCGTTCGGGGCGAGGTCACGAGGCTAGTGGTATAGATGGGACAGCTGAGGGTGAATGTGCCATATTGTGCCCAGCGTGCCCACACCCAGGGAAGAACCTTCCAGCGGATTGGAAAGATGCCCCTCGACAGTAAGTTTAGAGCGAGCTTCAGTCCAGAGTAGAATGATTGCTGATATAGGTACTGTTAGGTGGTTATACGGATTATTCCTCGCGATTGATGCGAATTTCCGGTTAAAACGCAAGGCTGTCTCAAATGACAACGTTGACCCAAGCCTGAGTCGTGGCTGGGGTTATTTCGTGGAGGAAGATGCTTATAAAGGCTTCTTGCATGACAGTGCGGACAGCATCCAAGAGGTTAGTTAGTTTTATTTATTATATTTGTATACTCACATCTATCTTTTGCAGAAATCAATGTGTTCAAGTCACGCCGCTGTAAACATGGCTGATACGAAATCTAACCGCGGACTCGCCGTTACTGGTTTAGGTACAATTGATTGTGCTCGCCACAATATGAAAAGGCCTAATGCAGTGGGGGATCTCCAAAAGGGTGAAAGGTAAGTCGTCATTTGCATTTCACGCAGTTGACAATCTAATGCGGGCACATAGATATATTAATATGGACTATCTATTCTTCTCGACACTTCGCCATACCGTACTCGACACTCTCAACGTATCCTATGATATCGCGTGCCAGTGGCACAAAAGATTATGGCACCGTATGAGTGCCTTTCCGTTTTCAATGCACCTCTCGCATACCGTCAAGACCGTCTCATTTTTTGTGCCCAAGTTCCACCTACCCGCTCATATCGAGCAGTGCCAAACCTCCTTCTCGTTCAATTTCAAGAGCGGCGTAGGAAGGACCGACGGAGAAGCGCCAGAACGTGGCTGGGCTAATATTAACCCTGTCGCTTCAAGCACGAAAGAAATGGGTCCTGGTGCACGGCGAGACACCCTTGACGACTACTTCGGAGACTCGAACTGGAAAAAACTTGTTGGACTTGGTGCGTCTATTTTTGTCAAAATAATACATTAACTTACATTTTATCAGGTAGTACTATGCTTCGCAAGATGAAGGATGCATTGCCGGAGCGAGAGAACCATCGTGAAGCATTCGAGGACCTTGATGATGGCTTGCGAGGCGAATATGGTGCCACCCTCGAACAGTGGAGAGAACAGGTGGAGGCTTGGGAGCGTGACGCTGCACAGCCCAATCCTTTCGAACGAAAGGCAGAAAGTAAGTACGAGTTTGTGATGGTAATACTTATGTGCTCATCTTAATCCTCCGTATATCACAGGTATCACTATGGCTTCTGTACGACTGGAGCTGGCTAGGGAGGACCAGATTGACCTTCAAACAGGGACTTACCTTGCCCTACACGAGGATTGCACTCCCAGTGTATTAATCAGCACTGGCTTAGAACTCGAGGAACAACAGTGAGTGTCCCAATCGTTGCTTATCGGACCTCGTTCTTACTTTGATAGACGGCGAATGAAAGCAGACAGAGCTGGCCTCGGAGTCCACGCAACGGACAATCAAGAAGGAAAGATGCTTCAGCGAAGCAACACTCTCCGACGGAGGATTGACGCCTGGGGTAAAATGCAGGAACTATACATGCCGTTTCTCGCTGCACTACGTGCGAGCGAGGCCTCAGTATCTAACAATGTGGCCGCTGCACCAGAAGCCATCAAGTTGTGGCTGCCGTCCCATATTAGCAGGACCTCTCCTTGTGACACCCGTCTCCAAGCCATTGAATGGAAGCTGCGGTATGGGCAAGCTCACGACGCCCTCCGTTCTCTACGTTCGAACTTACGTGCTCTGACTGCGATCCTCAAGTATAAGGATCGGCACCTTCGTGGGCAAGGAGCGAACACGCGGGCACGGAATACATTGAAAGCCGTTGAAGCAAGGATCGAGGCCGCTGCCAGCACTTACGAGCATGCACGTAAATCCCTTGTTGTTCTTGCACCACGAGTGAATCAGACCCAGTCTGGGTGGCACTCGTCACTGCGGCCGCTAGACCGAGCTGACATCCGCTCGATGACAGACATACTATGGGGAGAATCGGAGGGAACGAGAAAGCTGTCATGGATCTGGAGTATGCGGGGAGCGGCTCCCAATGAGATGGACAATGACAATACCTTGGAAGGTAGGCGGCTCTTCATTTTTGCTTCCTAGCCAGGCTCACAGTAGATCAGACATGCGAATAGAGTGGTGCAAAGCCCGGGCCCGGGCGATGCGCTGGGCAGAAGAGGTGGAATTGTTGAAGGAGGAGATGCGAAGGATTCTGCAGTTTTTTGAGTGGGATGCGCAGCGCTGGGACGAGCGGGGCCTGGGAAACGCACTACAACTTGACGATGCAGATCAACACGAGGGACAGATGGCGTATGCCAAACGTCAAGCCGTTTTACGTCGAATGCTTGCCGAGTCTTTCAAGACCAGCTGGGCTGACACCCTGGCTCTGGTGGACACATTCGAAGACATGGACTTAAGCACATAAACCTTAGTTAGAATTTCGGTCACTCAATACATTGCATTGTTTGAACAACAAGTTATGGCGCAAAACAGCAACAGCAGGCACAAAAAAGAGCAAAGGCTCGAAATGGCAACAGCGGGCGCGCGAGACAATGGGCGCACAAAAGCGGGAGGAGGGCGGCATGCGGGCGCACAAAAGCAGGAGGGATGCGAGGAGGGCGGGATGCGAGAAGGCACCGAGGGCGGGTGGGATGCATGATGCATCACAGTGCATCAACCTGGAGGACTGATGCATTAGCAGACGGAGAAGGTGAGGGGATGCATCAGAACTTAACCTGGAGGACTGATGCATTAGCAGACGGAGAAGGTGAGGGGATGCATCAGAACTTAACCTGGAGGACTGATGCATTAGCAGACGGAGGGGAGGATGCATCAGAAATCAACCTGGAGGACTGATGCATCAGAAAGCGGAGGTGGGAGGGTGGTGGTACAATTGCACCAATGATGCATCACTGGAGTGCTACAGTTGCACTGTTTGATGCATCAATATGACACGAACCTGTCGTGAACGAGGAATCGGATGATGGGTATGGCTCTAGTGGCCATGGTAGCGACTCAGAGGACTCGCGACCTGAAAAAAATCGAGGTGAGTTATAGATGACAAAAGGTTTGAATCTTACTTACTATCATGATGTGCACCATCCCAGCTGCCCGTCCTAAGAAACTCTGTCGCACTTATGCGATGCGCGATGTGACCGCGATGTTCGACTCCGACGAAGATCTTGAGGACAAGCCACCAAATGGCATTGATACTGATGTCGACTGCGAGGAGAGTGAGGGCGAAGAACCAGAGGCCACTGCCTTGATGCTCTCAGACGAGGTTAGTAGTTGCACTGGTTTACCCAAGCTGATCCTGCTGATTCTGAGTTTCGGAAGATGCCTTCGCTTGTTCAATCACGTGGCAACAACCGTGACTTGAAGCAATCCGCCAGAGAGCGAAAGCAAGCCGAGGAGGTGAGTCCATACTATTATATACTCTACGCTGATACTACAGACTCCCTTCAGACTCCAATGTGGCGCGATGTCGACAACGCTGTCTCAGAGTCAGTTGAAGAATCCACTACTCGTGGTGACTCCTTGGAACCTCCCTCCAGCGACATTGAAGTTGTCCAGAAGGTCGCCTCTGCAGCTTCTCTCGTTCGAACGGAGAAAGGAAACGTCAAACTACTCGATCAGAACCTGGAGACTCGGCGAGTAGTCCGGGATGCCATTATTGACGCTAAGGGTCATATTATCTTCGTCAATGCTTACCCCGAGCTCGTCGACAAAAACCAGGTATCACTCCAGTCTTTGCTAACGGTGGCCGAGAATCGCAGCATCAAAGCCATCAAAAAACGCCTTCAAACAGACGCTCAGTATGCTGCTCTCCTTGGTAGCTTGGTAAGTCGTTTGCATGTCTCAATTTGCGGATTTTCGTTAACTATCATTTGTATTACTTGAGGTCGAGCCCCGGATCCCATTATTGCGGCGTGATCTGAAAGTCGCTGCATGCGCGAACATCGATAGCTACTTCTGTCTCAGCAACAACATCGTCAAGGCGAAAAAACTCATGGAGCAGCACGCATATGTATATGCCTTGAGGTTTGATGTGAGTTCACTCTGTCCCTTCCCTCCTTCGCCAACATCCAGGAGCGGGTTCTTTATCGTATTCCCATATCTTTCCTCCTTCGCCAACACCCAGGAGCAGGTTCTTTATCGTATTCCCATATCTTTTCTCCTTCCTCGACCATTCTATTCTCTTCCTAACTTCCCTCTTCAACAGTCCAACGACGATGCTTTGCCCATAGGGAAAAAGCCCTACCAGGGTGAACTACTGATTTTTCTGCTACACGACGGAGTCTTCGATGGTGCGAAGTCCATCGGCGTCAGATTTTCGGCGCGTTTTGTCGAAATTGCGAGGAACAAGGCCAAACGCCCCGAAGTCCCCATTCCATTGCTGGCGCTGGTGGCAACAGCAGTAATGTTCTTTCCACCAAGCCTTCATGCTGTGCTCATTTGTTTTCAAGATCTACGCGGCCCTTTTCTGGAAGACGCTTGGTTCACCGGGAAAGTTCAACTTTACCGGGAATCAATTCAGTGAAACATATATTTTCCATGTCAACTTTCTCGAGGGTTTGAAGAAGGACGCACCTGGAAAGTTTCACTGTATGATGGCTGACATTTTCGAAGCTGTACAGTAAGTTTCGCTGGTGTGGATGGTGCCGTTTTGACACGCTGGTTACTGACGCTACTCGCAGGGCTTTGAAACAGAAGGGCAATGATCATCTCGCCAGTGAGCATCGAAATGCTCTGTCGCTACTCGACTTGGATGGCATGGCCGACGATTAGGTTCTGTAGTCACGGTGCTGATCCATTCCTGTATATTGTGCATTCATTAGTGATTGTACCGAAATTCCTCATACCCTCGTCGTCAGCTGTTTCGCAATTACTTTAATACACATGTTTTAATCCAATATTAGTCTTTTGTTCTTGTAACATTGCCTGGGACGCGTGATCTGTGAACCAACATTTCTAATAACGGCTTCTGCAATTCAACACTATTATGTCTAATATCAGCTAAATCTTGATAATTATCCAACACTGAGGAGGGGGTTAAAAAGTCCTTCTAAACTATATAATCTTCCTAATTCTCCTAAGGCTGCTAATTAGACCTAATTCTTGGATTTTATCAACGATTATCGAAATTTTTGCCAGGAGGTTTTTCCTGATGAACATTTGCCAGTCGGACGTCATCTACAGCAGCAGGGAAGAAAAGTGTCGTTAACTGGGGGCTACACCGTCAAGTATTGCGGTGATCTGACTGCAGTTCAGCAAGCACAGGTTGCCCATTGGATATTTGACAACATAGAAGAGGCGCGAGAGACTGTGGTGCAATGGTTAGGCTGCGCGCCATTTGCTCACGCACTCAGCATCATGCTCGCACACCATAAGCGCAGCATATTGGAGGCAGATGCCGACTACCCCAGAGATGGCACCATGGAGGCGCAGGATGAATTCATTCTCGATACTGCATGGATGACACTTTTGAAGGAGACCGGCAGCAGCACGGATGTGATCCACACTGATGTTGACCTGGAATGTCTGTCCGTCTTCGAACATCGCCTGTTCGAGAAGTCAGCTCGGTCGGGCTCTGCAGGAAACTATCAGTGGGGCCTGGATGCCGGGAACCATCAAGATGATTGGGACCCATATGCTGGGCTTCTATCCCACTGGAACCACGAGGATCGCAATGAAGGAGATCCTGATTATGATGAAAATGAGCTTGAGGTACTATGCTTTCCGCTTTTCGAAACCGTCCTAGTTAACAATCAGCGTAGCGCGGGCCAGATTTCAGCGACAGCGACAATGTGGCTGCTAGCACCAATGAGCACCTCATTTCTAGTAGCCAATCTGTGCCACGACCTCGAAAGCGACAGCAAACAAAATCCCATGGGGAACCTAGAAAGCGAAGAAAGGTGGCCTGACTGCGTCTTGAGATGATGGCCGCGACTGCGCAGTCACTCGTTGATAAGAAAGTAAAATCAAATTATGAGGGAATCACACTAGCTACAATAGCAAATCGTTGGGCGACGTTGAAGAAGACAACTGTTGAACTAAGACTTGCAGAAGCAGTACTAATCTTTGTATGATAGTGCCCAACTTTGTGAGGGTGGATGCATAAGGACCCAGCTCATGCTTGACTCCATGGCGCAGTGGTTTGGAGGACACTGAGAGGTCCAGTAGCTAACAGCAGGCGTAGTGAATGCGGCGTGCGCACTCAAAGTTAATGTTTGTGAGCACCGCAGCAGTGATCGCGGCAGTTGCCGCAGCAGTCGCAGCAGTGGCGCAGCATTTTACCTGTGCCCCTCTGATTGGACTTGTGGCGCACGGACTTGTCAAAATTAACTACTACCGTGATTCATGACTGTCTTCCTTCTAAAATCCATATGGTCTGCCGAGGGGAGACTACAATCGATCATTGAACATTGTTCTGAAGACGATATGACGTCGCATGCAATGGCTCAAGCATTGGTTCTGAGAAAAACTACAACTCATATCACGAACTTCCCTATCGAATCAAAGTACTGTCTCGCTGACTCTCGCAAGTCCCACCAGAAATTCTCGCGCCGCTCGCATGCAAGTCGTCGGCGGGAGAATCTCCTCGGCCAAAATATGAGTTCCAACCAAGTCAGTCAATCTCTGATGCCCTCGCACCAACTTGGATCCAAGTCACTCACCATCACACCCAGGACTGAGGAATTGATCGAATATACTCATTCTTATGCCTCGGCTCAAGGACCTACTAGTGATCCCTTCCCTAGACTCGAATTGAATCTGAATTGGTTTGCTCGGTGTGTACGACGTGGAGGAAGAACGCTGTGCTAGTGTTCCGATGAATCTCCGTACCTTTTGAATCATCATCATAAACGTGATTTACAACGTCCATTATTCCGACCAAGATGTCGATCTGAAGTGGGGGACGCTGGGACTCGCATGTCTCCTCCAACCTGGCGTGCCACTTTTCTAGCACAGGCTCTCCTGCTAACGCTTTTGACCTTAGCGCTTATTACAATCATACCAGCGTCTATCGTGTCGAACAGCCACATCTACAACATGCACATACACGTCCATCACGACCTCAGCGTTCATCCGATCTTACTTCATCGCACCATCATGCCCGGTAGCTTGGATGGCCAATCTATCAGACTCGAAGGTGGGTCACTCCATATCACCTCGCCATCCGTTTTGTGATCCTCACATTCTATTCGCAGTCATCTGCGGAAATAATCTTCAAGTGCCTTCTGAACGCTTACCAGCAGGAATTTACGTCTCCATCAATGTTGCCTTGAGGAGACGCTGGAAATCAGCTATCAGAGTCTTATCACCTGACAAATCTGTAGTGTGGGGCGATACCGTGACCTTGTAAAGACCATGCAGACTTTTGAGCGCGCTCTGAGAACTGATATTCCGTTTATAGATCATTACACGAGTCACCTGCATTATCGGTGGAGATAAGGGCGTCCTTTGAGCTCCACCGAATGCTAGGCAATGGAGAAGTCATTGGAAAGCTTGAGATGTCGTGGGATAAGCTACTCGACCACGGAGAAGAGCCTTTCGGTGAGTAACCTACTTCTCATCCACGCACATTTACTAACACCTGGCAGAATTGTCCTTCCCATCCGTTTGTGGCGATCACTCCCTCACGCTGAAGGCCGCTGTTCTACATCCTTGCGACAATCAGGACGGCGTGTCTGACGTGAGTGACGTTGGCTTTTGTGCTGTTGGCTTATTTTGACGCAATATCAACTGTAGTCCATAGTAGACTGCGATATTGCTCGAGACACAGATGCAGGCCACGCACAGTTTGCCCAATACATGACAAGCAAGGCGGTCTCTCACCTGAACGATGCTGTAGAGCATTTTCAGTTGGTTCTAGACCAGTGTCCGGTCGACCATCCTGACCGTGCATCAGCTCTCACCAACCTCGCGTGGGCCCGCCTCAAAGGCTACATTGAAGAGGATTTTCAAGACATTGACACCATCACTTCTCTCTTCCGCGATGCCCTTGCATTGCGTCCACAGGGCCACCCCGATCACACAATATCACTCTATTGCCTCACTGAAGCGCTGACCTGGCGCTACAGAAAGGAGGGCACCATTGTCTATATCCACGAATCCACGCAACTGTACTGCAAGCTACTACCCCTCTGTCCAGAGGGCACCTACCTTCATAGCGTCGCAGCAGGGGCAAATGGCGTGGATTATGTGATCAACGGATGCAACAAACTTCCAACTGACGGATCTGATGAAGACATCCATCTCCGGCGAATCATGCTCGAGCTCTGTCCTCTCGGCCATCAACATCGTCCAGGCGCATTCAACAACCTTTCAACCACTCTCAGATCACGCTTTAAACAATGCGGCAGCATTGATGATTTAGACGAGTGCATCAAATTTAGTCGTGAAGCCGTCTCTCTGTGCTCCGAGGGACATTCTGAACACGATAAATACTTGGATCACTTGGCTGCTTCACTCCGATCCCGCTTCCATCACCAACACAGATCCCGTGACCTTGACGAGGCCATCTGTCTATACGAAGAAGCGCTGCGCATGTGCCCTGTTGGGCATGAAAGACGTGATTCACGATTGAGCGCCTTGGGGGGCGCACTTCGCGCCCGTTTCATGCAACGTGGGGACTTTGATGACATTAACAAAGCTATCAGCCTCCGTCGCGAGGCACTAACGTTGAGCCCACCTGGCCATCCAAATCATGACGAGACCCTTCACAACCTTGCCGTTGCGCTCAAAATCAGATATGGCGAATTGGATGTCAGCGAGGATCTCAACGAGGCCATCGATCTTTATCGCGAATCGCTTCGGTTAATTCGGCTTGACCATCCAGAGCGCCATAGACATCTTTGCAATTTGAGCTCGGCACTTTCCTCTCGTTTCACGAAAACTCAGAAGAATGAAGATATTGAGGAGGCCATTCGACTCTGCCAAGAGTCGTTGGAGGCTTTACCTTCACTGCACCGGAGTAGATTTTCCAGCTATTCGTTGTTGAATCAAGCCTACTTGTCTCGTTACCGAGTGCAACGCAAGTCTGCTGATTTATCACTCGCTATAGAGAACCTCAGATTGGCATCGCGACACCCCACTCGAGGCTTACCGGAGCGCATCTGGGAGGCTAGTCGCTGGGCTCGCCAAGCAGAAATCTATCAACATGTCTCTGCCCTCGAAGCATACCAAATATGCTTGGAGATGTTCGACAACCATGTGATGACGCGATCGTCGATCATCTCACGACGCGAGGCTGCAACCGCTTTTCGCGGTGCTCAATCACTGGCAGTAAATGCAGCCTCATGTGCCATACGTCGCAATAATCTACCACAGGCAGTCGAACTCATGGAACAGGGCCGTGGCCAGCAATGGTCACTGGCCTCGCGGCTCAGAACACCGCTCGAAGACCTCGAGTCCACGAGTCCCAAGCTAGCTCGCAAGCTCTCAGAGCTCAACAAGAGCCTTTCTGACGCTCAGGGTTCCGTAGCCCTCACCGACAGAGCTGCAGCTGGCGTAGCAGCAACACAATATAGGAGACTTACGGAGCGGTGGGGAGTTGTAGTAGCTGAAATCCGTAATCTCAAAGGTTTCTCGCGGTTCCTGCTCCCACCTTCGTACGAAGACATGCAAGCGGCAGCATGCCAGGGCCCAGTCATCATCCTCATTGCGAGTCGATACTCGTGCAGCGCCATCGTTGTCCCGACGTCAGGAGAGCCCCACCATGTTCCTTTTCCATCTATCACTCTCACAGATCTGAAGAATTTCAAGGATCGCTTCGCCAGGGCAATACGAAACGCATCTACTATGGGCCCAAAGCAGCCGCGGAATGATCTAATAGTCCTCTTGCGGGCAGTATGGGACGAGATCATGCTACCCGTCGTCAACGTCCTCCAGCAGAGCCTGAAACTAGAATCCCACTCTCGAATCTGGCTGTGTCCAACCGCCGCTTTCACGTCTATCCCTCTCCACGCAGCTCATCCGTTTCGAACGAACGCAGATCGCTCCAAGGAGCCATGTCTGGAGGATCTCTACATCTGCTCTTACACGCCGACACTTTCGGCTCTGGTCAGGTCTAGACAGATGATGAAGAAGCGTGTCGCTCCGTCCTTCGTGACGATCGGACAGGCTCAACCGGGTGCAGGGAAAGGGAAGGCACTCTTGGCTGTCGACAGCGAGCTCGCGCTTGTCCGAAAGCTCGTCCCTGCAACGGCCAACTGCACTACTATTTCTGGCGACGCAGCCACGCGAGCAGGCGCACTCGAAGCCTTGCAGCAGAACACCTGGGTGCACCTTGCCTGTCATGGCAAGCAGGACCCTAAGCAGCCTTACGATTCCCATTTCGTCATGAGAGATAAACCTCTGACGCTGCTTGATATCATGGAGAAAGACATGCCGCATGCTGAGTTCGCGTTCTTATCCGCTTGTCATACCGCTGTCGGTGATGAGAAGACGCCCGACGAAGTCATCCACCTCGCAGCTGGTCTCCAGTTTTCAGGGTTCAAGAGCGTCGTTGGAACGCTGTGGGAGGTCGACGACGCTGTCGCAAAACACGTTGTCAAGGCTTTCTACGAGAACATGTTCGAGGATTTGGAGGGTGGTGGTGGCATGGACTGTACGAAGGCAGCCTGGGCACTCAACCGTGCTACACAAACCGTGAAGACGGAAGTGCCGCTCGAGCAGAGGATGGTTTTCATCCATATTGGTGCCTGATCATATCTCGCATGGCTTTCATCCTAGGTTCTAGTACGAATTGTTGATATTTCATCTCGTTGGTGTACTTGTTGTAAGATCACCCTGATACTTGCTTCGCATTGATATATCCTCTATCTTCCTCAGCAGCGACCACCGTTGCCCTGGGGTGCAGTTCACTTATGCGCCGTTACTTTGGGGCAACCACTAAATTGAAGGTCAACCCAGCCCAACCCTGACCCTAGTCCAGATATAGAAAGTGTGGTTGGTCAGCGGGCCGCGGTGATCCATTTGAAATTAGAGATCTTTTCATGATCATACATACGAGATGACTAGGGAAGTACCATGACTAGGGAAGTACCATGACTAGGGAAGTACCATGACTAGGGAAGTACCATGACTAGGGAAGTACCATGACTAGGGAAGTACCATTCGAACAGCAACTCGCGCAATTGCCAACGATGGCCCCCAAGCATATCCATTTACTAATGCACGACTCAGTGTCCTTTCGACTCGATCCTCTCTCTGTGCCGCAAATACCGACCAGTCTATTCAATGTCTAGCATCCAATTCAGCAGATCCGTCGTGCCTCCTTGCGATCGGCCTCCAACAGCGCGTATAATCCTTTCGTTTTACAGGATTGATAGCAGTTCACCGGCACCCTTGGACACCAACTTGATGATACTATAAAAGCGCACAACAACATCTGGAAGAGACGGGGCACAAACGGGCAACTAGTATTCTTGCACAAGTTGTAAGTGTGCTTTGCTCTATATCCTCGATTCGTATTTCATAAGTCTTCCTGGATACATTAACGCGCCACACCTACACCACGATACCAATCACCCGTACTTCCATTTGGCAGGGAACAGCGCTCTGCATCATCGTCTTATCGGAGTTTGTGACCAGCGATGAGATAGTTACCGACATATAGAAGACTCGCATGCTCGATAAATCAGACGTTACAGTCCAAAGGTGCTCGTAAATGTCGTAATAACTAAGGTGGTTTCAACAACGAAACTTGTCTTATTCATAAGTATGTCAAACACGAGTGTGCCCTCCATGACAAGACATCCATGACAATCCGTGGGCCATATGGCTGAGATCAAGCGGAGGGTTGAGCGCTGGGACAACCCACCGCATCCTCGGAGGGCACCACAGGGTATTATAGTTTGGTGGGACCCAAAACAGAAGCCTCTCCTCCGGTCCAATCACAGCCCATTGTTCCCAAATGTTCACTGGGAGTGCCAATGTGTCTTGTGTTGGAGCAGTGATTTCGTCGAGAAGCACGGTAGTATCAACAAGAGCATGTCTGGGGTGCAGGGAGAATCGTATGAGGTGTTCGAGGTCATGGTCTCGAAGAGCCTGTGTATCGTGTGCGTAGATTTTCAAGTTCTGAGATCCAGACATGGTGTCGATTTCATCTGGTGAAACTACAACAGAACTGACACTATCATCTTGGAGTGGCTGCGGCGTCTCGCCAACCTCGACATCCCACAGCCGCATGGTGTCGTATGACAGCGACATGATGCGCCGGCCATCTGGTGAGAATGCAACAGAGTAGACAGCATCTACATGTCCCTCGAGAGCTGGCCGCAGCGGCTCGCCAGTCTCAGCATCCCACAGGCGAATGGTCTTATCGTCCGACCCCGACACGATGTGCTTGCCATTGGGCGAGAATGCAACAGATGTGACTGCGTCCTCATGTCCCACGAGAGGTGGACTCAGCGACTCGCCAGTCTCGGCATCCCACAACCGAATGGTCTTATCGTACGACCCCGATATGATGCGCTGGCCATCTGGCGAAAATGCAACAGAGGTGACACCTGACTGATGTCCCTGGAGAGGTGACCGCAGTGGCTTGCTAGTCTCAGCATCCCATAAGCGAATGGTGTTATCGGTTGACCCCGATACGATGCGCTTGCCATTGGGCGAGAATGCAACAGATATGACTTTTTTCTCATGCCCCACGAAAGGTGGGCTCAGCGGCTCGCCAGTCTCAGTATCCCACAAGCGAATAGTCATATCCACCGACCCCGACACGATGCGCTTGCCATCCGGCGAGAACGCAACAGAGCAGACGGCATACTTATGTCCCTCGAGAGGTGGCCGCAGCAATGCTCTTTCAGCGTCCCACAACAGAATGGTGCCATTGTGTGCCCCCAACACGGCACGCTTGCCATCCGGCGAGAGTGCAACAGAGGCAAGATCATTATCATTTATAGGTCCCTTGAGAGGTGGCTTAAGGCGCTCGCCAATCTCGGCATCCCACAAGCGAAAGGTGTTGTCATATGACAACGACATGATGCGCTTGCCGTCCGCCAAGAATGCAGCATGGCGAATGAAACCGTGTCGTACGAGAGGTGGCTGCAGTGGCTCGCCAGTCGTGGCCTCCCATAGGAAAATGGCTCTATCCCATGACCCTGACAGGATACGCTGGCCATCCGGAGAGAATGAAACAGAGGTGACACTTAACCGATGTCCCTGGAGAGGTAGCCGCAGTGGCTTGCCAGTCTCGGCATCCCATAATCGAACGGTATGGTCCACTGACCCCGACACAATGTGCTTGCCATTGGGAGAGAATGCAACAGATGTGACTTCTTTCTTATGTCCCACAAGAAGTGGGCTCAGCGGCGCGCCAGTCTCGGTATCCCACAAGCGAATGGTGTTGTTGCGTGACCCCGACACGATGCGCTTGCCATCTGGCGAAAACGCAACAGAGTTGACCATACCAAGTCCCTTGAGAGAAGGCAGTAACAGCTTTCCCGCCTCCACACTCCACAACTGGATAGTCTCGTCCAAAGACCCTGATACAATGCGCGTGCCATCCGGCGAGAATGCAACAGATGTAATCAAACTCGTATGACCCGTGAGAGGCAGCCGCAGAGGCTCGCCAGTCTCAACATTCCACAACCGAATGGTCTTGTCGTATGACCCCGACACAATTAGCTTGCCATTCGGCGAGAACGCAACAGAGGTGACACAATCCTCATGTCCCTCGAGAGGTGGCTGCAGCAGTTCACCAGTCTCGGCATCCCATAACCGAATGGTCTTATCCTGCGACCCTGACACGATGCACCTGCCATCCGGCGAGAATGCAACAGACCTGACATCGTCCTTATGCCCTATGAGAGAAAGCCGAAGACACTCGCCAGTCTCGGCATCCCACACCTGGATGATACCCCCCCATAACCCTGCAACGATGCGCTTGCCATCCGGAGAGAATGCAGCGCATCGGACAGGAGAATCAGCACGCATCACCTGCTGAATCACTGGCCATGACAAATTATGGCCAGAAACGATTCGCAACACTGAAGGAAATGCACTTGCGAACTTCTTGAAAATGCGCGACTCCTTTGGCGAAAACGGCAGCGCAGATAGATACAAATGGGGGGTGCTGAAGGAAATGGGAAGGCCGAACATGCGAATGAATCTATGGGCATCTGCAGCGTCGTCTGAGATATCTTTGCATTCTACAGGGTGGGGCTGGTTCACGTCAGAACAACTGTACAGAAAATAAGGGCTCTGGCACGAACCTTGACCCACTCGATCACAGATGACAGCGAGCCAGCCGTCGTGTTGATGGTCTTGAGCAGACTCAGCACTTCCAACCAAAATAGTAATCGCTCGTGGTTGAAGAATGCTCGAATCGCATCAGCGAGGTGCAAGTTAAAAACTGCTTTCCGTAGATGGTCGGTCCAGAATCGACAGGAATATGACAGCTCGTAGGTGATGTATTGGTTGACTCGTTCATGCAGGTCGGAGATTTCGGAATTAGGGAGGTATGAACTGGGTAGTTTGCATATGTTGAATCGTAGGTCGTGCTCCATGACTGCAAGGGACGCGAACGCAAGATCCTTGTGAACACCAGACGTATCGACGAAGAACTCGCCACTCCGCTTTTTATCTGTGAGAAAATCGGGAAAGGATGCATGAAGTGGACGGACGACGGAAGAAGGATCGGTGGTGCCGCTCAGAAGAGCGCCCATGGGCTTTACGATTGCAGCAACGACGTCCGAGTTGTCCTCGGGAAAATATCGCCTCATTGAGCGCAATGAAGTAAGGGGGAGTGGTTCTAGTGTTCCCAGTACCTGTGCCATCACAGAACAAAACCGGGCGAGACGCTTCTCGCGCTGCCGCTGGTTCGGGGGAAACATCGATTTCAACGTGAACTCGTACATCTGATCGAGAAGTGGAACGTGATCGTCGTTCTTGTGGCTGATGATGGCTTCGAAACGTTCGGGCGGAGTTAACCCAGGATCATTGTCTCCTGTGATATATGCACATGCTAGACGTGCCCATTCAAATAGTCCACCAGATTCCCGTGCGAGGGATGTTAAAAGTTCGTCGTCGTGTACGTTATCCACGTGTAAGAGTTCATTGGTGACATAGTGTAGAATATCACGTTCAGTTGTTGTGAGTGGAATGCTATCCATAGACTTTTGAAGCACATGCTCGACGCCGTTTAACGCGTTGTGGATGTCTGGTAGAGGTCGCGATGTGACAAGAAACCGGAAGTTGGAAGGAAGCTTGTTTATGTGGGTTTCATCATCATCCAATTTGCCAGCCAGGATTTGAAGGAGATGCCGTCGTGTGG
Organism: Suillus placidus; assembly: GCA_016628565.1. Lineage (NCBI taxonomy): Eukaryota > Fungi > Basidiomycota > Agaricomycetes > Boletales > Suillaceae > Suillus > Suillus placidus. Next base: position 130,547 of record JABBWD010000074.1, read on the forward strand.
TATCCTCGCCACTCTCATCCAATGCTTCGATGACAATCAAAGTAGGTCCCACCATCGCCCCCGACAGCCTTGACGCAGGCTTCACGATCAACTCTTTCCACTGCTGCATTATGTCTGGGGTATTCGTGAGGGAATTGTCGTGATGGACAATATCTGCTAGTGCGCGTCGTATTTGCTCGTGACGGTCAGCGAGACCTCGTGCGATCGTGGTAAAAACTTTTTCATGCCGTCGTTGCGCTGCTCGGTCGAAGCAATAACAGGATCCCAAGCGCCCAAGCTCTCGGAAACGACCTGCAATAGTATGGGCGATGGACGATTTGCCTGTGCCAGCGATTCCGTGCAGCCAGAAGATGCGGGGACCATCATCCCCAGTATTGTTGATCCAAGTCGTGATCTCATCCAGAATTTCCTCTCGAGTTCCCGGCAAACACTTTTTTATCGTGTCCAATCCTGCTCCTTCCGCACATTTCATCCCGCTCAGGTCTGCGTCTTGGACTGGAGCATGGATGTTAAAAATCATCAAGAGTCTACAGCATGAAGCACTTACTCAGTTCCTGGACCCCTTCCAACATCCGGTGTACGACCACCACCGTGTCCCGCGCTGCCCTATCCCGAAACTGCTGCATGAGGTCGTCGAACACAGCGTTGTATCTTGTTACTGCGTCATCGGTTTCCGATACAATATTTTTGCCGAGCCTGATCCCTGAAAAACAAGATAGTGTGAGCTCAATGAGGACCACACGTCGCTGGTTGACTCACAAAAATTCTTGCTCTTGGAGTAATCGCGAAGGAAATAGGAACACTCGAGCGTCTGCTGACATATCCGCACGACGACACTTTTCATTGACGTGACAGCCGCCAGGTCGTTCTCTGTGAGAAACATATACACTTCATCCATTTTTGAAAGGAGCTGGCTGATAGAGTCGTCGCGAGTTGCCTGGGACGTGATTGCCTGTCATAAATGTATGTTGGTTAGACACCTATAAAAACATCGGATACACTGTGGGCGGATACCTTAGACACGACTGACAACACACCCCATGCTGCCTTGGCGTATGGATGAATCTGCGCTGCATGGTAAGTGATGCCACGCTGCCTGATGAAATTCCATACCTCTGCTATTGTATCAACAAGGGAATTGAACTTGGAAAGTGTTCTTAGCAACGGGGTAACTTTGTCGATCGCAGCAACTGGGTCTCCTACAGCATTGATGCCTGACATTGCAGCTGGCACGGGCCCGAACACGGGATTTAACCTAGAAACGGCCTCTCTAGCACGTCGGCGAGCTGCATTTGCCTCGTCCGAGTCAGGCTCGTTAGTCACCTTGGTTGCAGAGTCCTGATCGTAGCATGTTGAGTGTTACGGACAGGATAAAGAATGACTTTATGGCATGTACATTCAATTCGGCGCCATGGACTATCTGATCTTGCATCGACTGGTCTGTTTTGGGAAGCTTGCCGGATTGTCGTTGAGCATGTTGATCTGAGGTGGGGTCCTGCATGGAGATTAATCGGGTAAGGTGTTGCGCAGGACCGCTCACTCACGTTACGATTCCCGTCAGAGTGGGGGACTTTGAGTGATACGCTGGGATGGTTAAAGCTCATGTTCGAAAGCTCATTGACTACCTCTTCTGGTACCACGAGCTGCGCAGAGTCCTGCTTCAGGCATTTCTTAATGATATTGCAATATACATTCACGGAAGACACTACCCACTTGTCTTACATCTGCCAAGGGAGAAACGAGTTGGGAGGGATTGGGGCGTCTAGCACGTCGAGCGAAAATATCTTTGGCCTTGCTACGAAGCGAGGTGAAAGATCCCTGGCTAGGTTGATCGGACAGCGGTAGGAGGTCAGGCGACTGCAGAGATATCAGATGCGAGAGCAGAGAATTAGAAACAAACGAACCTGATGAACTTCTGAATGAGTTTTTCTGAAAAAAGTGATACGCTTCCTGCGGCGGGGGTTTTCTTCAAGTTGGGCCATGGCCCATTTCTCAATCAATGGGATGACCTATTGGTGCCACATAAATCTGTGACCAAAATACTTGTGGGCTGCTTGGTGCATACCTCTAGTTATGATGCGCCGATGCGGCACGGTTCCCTGAGAAATCCAAGGCTCTGACGATAGCGAGTTGCAAAACAGTCGACACGCCCGCAGTGTGTTCTGTGATAAAAGGCGATCGACACTGTGACTATGACTCAAAAACGCAGCAATTCAGAGCGTGGAGGGCGAAATAGTGTGTGATGGTCCGAGAGGGTTCAAGTCGACGTTCAATATTCAAAACATCCAGCTGCGGACTGCGTGCAAGCGCGTGCACGGCCCTCAGTATTAGCGCCAGCCTTCGTGCGAAAAGTTGAAGGCGCGGGTGTCCTGGGCCATCGTGCGAGACACTACTGTTGATCGATCGGGTGTCTTTCAAGTTCAGTGCAAGCTGCAATGAACAGCCATTCCATTGGCAAGTCTCATACGCGAGTTCCGAGTCGTCAGTGCAAATGCCAACAAAGTCATGCAACTCACGCCCTTCCTCTACCCCACCAGAACTCTCGCCCAGGTTCAACACAAAGTTCACGGTACGTAAGCTGGATGAAATTGCCGTGCACTGGCAGCTGAAGGAGAATCAGGGATCATCTATGTTAACTGTTTACTCGGAACGTGAACCTTTACCGTACCTCTGCCCAGTTGCAATATTTCTTCGAAGCTGAAACACGCACAAGCATCACCTAGGAAGGACCACTCCGGCACTAGTTAGTATCTTTGGAAAGTTCGAGCGGGAGTCTATAATGACAACAACTTGAATTGAGATTACAGGCGATCATATCAACTTTTTAGTCGCGGTACTGAGCCCGTACGCTGCGGAGTGCGGACTACTCTTACACTTACACTCCTTTTGTATGTCCGACTTGGCACCGGAATACGTGCAACAGCCCCACGTCATTTCAGTGCGTGGAGCAAAGCTATGGAATCCCTGATGCGATAAACGAAACAAATGCCGATTGTATTCATTCGATGGTCTACGTCGAGTTAAGCGTCCGTGTACAACATTACAGCGCAATTATCAACTGTAGTAATCCATATGTACAATACACGCTACACTACAACCCCAGCTAAACACTCAACACTCAGGGACATCCTCCCCCATAATCTTCGCCACCAAGTCATTTCCCTCATGCACAGGCGCCTCATACACAGCAAACGCCGCACGCTTCCCAGCTCCACTCTCCTCGCTCTTCCACCCCTTCTTCCTATCCGTAAACACAGCTCCACTCCGGTCAAGCAACATATCAAGGTCTTCGTCTGACAACACCCGTTTCTTACCCTCCGCAGACGTATTCGTCACCACATCGATCTGCTCGCCTTCTAGCTTTAAGAGATCAGCCGCGAGTTCTTTCATGGATTGCGGGTTTGATTTAGTTGGTGCTCCTTGTCCGGGGAGCTTGAATTTGCCTGCGATAGCATATGTGAGCGACAGAATAACGGGAGTTGGAGTGGGGCCTACCCTTAGCTATAACAAGCGCCTCAAGCTTCCTCTTCTCCGTCGCGCGATGCATGATCCTTGTCTCAATAGTATGTGCCGTAACGAGTCGGAACACTAAAACGGGTTTCGTCTGACCGATACGATGCGCTCGATCCTGAGCTTGGATATCCATCTGCGGGTTCCAGTCTTGATCATAGAAGATCACCGTGTCAGCCGCTGTTAAATTGATGCCTAGGCCGCCTGCGCGAGTGCTAAGGAGGAACAACTTCGGGGCGTCGCGAGAGTTGCCTCCTTGCTGGAACTTGTTCATCTGTTCGCGGCGGTCCATAGGTGCTGTTGACCCGTCGATACGACATATCGACCAGCCTTTCAGTTCGGTAGCCCAGTCCTGTAACAAGGGATTGAGCACAACGACACAGATGAAAAAAGACGGACGGACCTCAAGGATGTCTAACATGGTGGTAAATTGACTGAACAGCAAAACTTTGTGTTTCCTGCGGAACAGTTCGTCTAGTAGACGATCGAGGACCATCATCTTTCCGCTCGCGTTTACTAACTGTTCGTCGAGCACAAGCTCTTGAGTACCTGGGATGACAGGCCAGTTGAACAAAAACGGGTGGGAGCAGACTTTGCGTAGCTGCATGACAACGTTCTGAAGCTTCATATTGTTAATTTGCTTCCCTAAATTTGACGGCCAGGTAAATAAAAGCCAAGAAAGCACGAAAAAAACACCAACGAGTCGCAAGCTGCCGATGCTGTTTCGCCAGCTCCGAGACATCCTCCTTTGGTTCCTTAAACTTGGCCCCTCCACCATCCTCGAGCATCTCAAAGTACTCGTCATCACTGCCGTCAACGTCGTATCGTGTCTTTTTCTGCTTCCGGAGCGTCATCGGTGCATCCACGTCGATCTCGGCGACCTTCTCCGCCGCTGCTTCTTTAGAGACGCCAAGAAGGAAGTTCCGTAGCGACCCGTCCAGAATATTATCGTACAAATCGCGTTGACCTACGCTAAGGGGAGCGTACAGAACATATTCCTTCTTTGGTGGGAGGAGGCCTTCGACGTCCGCCTTGAGTCGTCGAAGGAGGAAAGGCTTCAAGATACCATGAAGAGTGCCAATCAGTTGAGACGATTGATCTTCAGAGAGTCGAGATTGCATTGTTCCGAGGTTGAACCTGAATTCGCTGTGAGCCTAAACGTCGATTTGGAGAAAAACGAGCACGAACCATTCCTGGAACGTGTCCAGATCATCAAAAATATCAGGTAATATAAAATTTAACAATGACCACAGCTCTGCCAGATTGTTCTGTAGAATGTGAGCAAGGACGATGTTGGCATACTGAACGAAACTTACATGTAATGGTGTTCCAGTCAGAATCATCCGACCTGCGCTCGGGTATTTCTTGATCTCCTGCATGAGCTTGCAGTCGAGATTTTTCAATCTGTGCCCCTCATCTACGACGATATAACCCCAATTATAAGTGGCAAGGTGTATACGATCTTTAAGAATCATTTCGTAGGTGGTGACAACAACCGGGAAAGAAGCACGGGTCTGTGGAGGGAGGGTATCGCTAGTAGTGGGTATACGGGTGTCTTCAACATCCGAGGTATCTTCGTCGTTTTCATCTGCCTGTATACTATCCTCCTCATCGACATCCGTCTTGCGTCTCTTGGTAAGTCTGCCTTTTGTTTTACGCTTCTGCGCAGGAGCTTTACGGGCGGGTGCTTTCTTGCCCTTTCGATTGCGTTGCGTCTTGATCATGACCTCTTCATCAGCCGCTTCTGAAGCGTCCGGTGCTCGCATGACAGTCCGGCGAAGGTCAGCACGCTCAGCTGGCGTGCCGTGATACATGCAAACGGGTATCTAAAGATGGTCGATACTAGAAAGAAGATATGGATGGAGAAGACTTACAGTAGGCGCAAATTTCTGGAATTCCTCTATCCAATTATGAAGGACGCTCAAGGGACAGACGATAAGGAAAGGTTGGTAATGACCGAGGCCGCGTAAGTGTGCATTGAATGCAATCGTTTGCAGGGTCTGAAGACATCTTTTAAATGTGATTCAAAAGAAAAATTAGTTACATTACCTTGCCTAGACCCATCTCGTCCGCTGCACCATGTACTTGAGAATATTGAACGCGACGATTAGAGGTCGAGAGCTTACCAAGGATACCAGAAACTCCATTCTTATCCAAACTAACCATCCACTCCACTCCTTCTAATTGATAATCCTTTAACGTCGCCCCTGTGACTAATGCAGGCTGAGGGAACTTCGGGCGCTGCCCATTCTCCCCCTCAACTACAGGAGGTTCCTGAATCTGTGGTTTCATAGGAGGCGCCCCCTCCTCGTCTGACTCCTCTACGCGTGAGCGTTTCTTGCCACGCCTCGGAAGGCGCCTTCTTGAAGACTCTGGTTTTGAGGGTGCGGCAACTTGCATGGCGGCTCGGAGTGCACATGCACGCTTTTCCTTGTCCATTTGCGCACCTAGAAGTTTAGAGTATGTGAAGGACTTTTCGAGGAGGCGTTCGAGGCGAGAGAAGCGTTCCCGAAATTCCTAGGTTAGATGTGTCAGGACGCGTTCGAATGAAGGTAGGGCGTTTCTACCTCGTCTTCTATTGATTCTAACATCTCTGAGGGCTATCCCGCAAAACTGTTAGTACAGAAAGCATTGCACTAGGTTCTGAGTCCAACCCACCTCGCGTGTACTCTTGTGTGCTCTGCTTAATATTCCTTCTTCACTGGGGGGAGCCGGTGAAGAGGCAGCTGTACTTGCTGGAGCCGACGACATTGCAAACGGTAAGGGTGACGACGAGGGTGGACTCGAAGACATCGTCGGCTGCTAAATAATAAGATGGGAAAAGGTGGAAGGTGGATAATTAATTCTCTTGAATCAATTATTGGACCGCGACGAGTAATAATAAAATATTGTTATGGTCTCGGATTACATCATCAACGCGACACAGCCGGCCCTAAACTAGCTCGATCGAATCTCCTCACTCGTTATTAATACCGCTCGACATAGCTAGCATATCCCCATCCCTCTCGCTTGACATCCCTGCCAGCCTGGGCAACACAAGAGACGACGAAGACGATACGGCCTGAGGCCTGACCCCTTGCCTAATGTGCTGTTTCTCATTATCGGCGGGTGTGCTGCGAGTGTCAGGAAACTGGCTTCGCATACGCACGAGGCTTGCAAGGTATGGGTGTTCGTTGGTGTTGCAAGAAGCAGTGTAGTGTGTCGGTCTCTCATTCGTTTGTTAACGCTTCGTTTAGTGCATGTCCTGTACCATGCGGATTTGAGAGCATCGTCGCCCTACTAGGAAGGGGTTGATGCAATGCACTGTAGCAGGGCATCGAGAGGGAGTGCTATTTTATGCAGTTCAGTCGATATCCGTGTAGTCCGGTACTGGTGACTCACAAGAGTCTCCCATGCGCACTACTATGATCTTATTATCTGCAAGAAGCGCCTGCTTTTTTCGGCTCCTTCGGGTGTGATCCCTACCGGTCCCCGACCTTTCTATATAGGTTACGTTTGCCTATCGCTGATCTACTCTCTCTCAACTGATCTACCCAGATCTCTTCTTACTCTTCCAACGACCACATGGACCCATTCCTATCACCAATCAGATCGCTCAAAGGCCACACTAATTGGGTACAAGAAGTGGTGTTCTCGAAAAATGCGGATGATCTCAAAGTCATAAGCACCTCCAACGACAAGACCGTTCGGATCTGGAACGTAGAAACAGGGAAACAGATTGGAGCATTGACGGGACACAGAAGTGGGACTATTGGACTGGATGTATCGATAGACGGAAGAAGAATTGTGAGCGGGGCGGAGAACGGCAAGATCATTATATGGGATGCACAGACGAAGAAGAAAATCAGACATCTATCCAAACACACAATGAGGACCAGTTGCGTACGGTTCTCTCCTGATGAGAGAAGACTCGCCTCCGCATCGGGAGATGGCACACTAAAGATTTGGAACATGGAGACAGGAAAACTCGTGTTCGACATCGATGATCACCAAGACAGCGTACGGACGGTAGCCTATTCTCCCAACGGAGCCAAGATTGCAAGTGGGTCAGACGATCAGACGGTTCGCATCTGGAACGCAACGACCGGCAAGCAGCAAACACAACCACTTTCCCATGATGAAGCAGTGCGTTCGATGGTCTGGTCTCCAGACAGCCGGTGTCTCATTTCCGCATGTGATAATGGTCAAATCTACTTCTGGAGTGCACCAACCGGTGCCCAACTCGGATTCCCATTGCGTGCACATTTAGGCCCTATCAACTCGTTGGCCATCTCACCTAATGGTGAACTGATGGCCAGCGCGTCCTCAGATGGCACCGCTAGGCTATGGAGCACCTCGACCCGCAAACCTTTTGGTCGTGTGCTCCAGCATGCCTCTGGGGTAAGCACAGTAGCCTTCTCGCCAGACGGCCAGCTCGTCGCCACAGGTGGTCGGGAACACACGATCTTTCTGTGGGATATCTCGCAGGAGATTATCACTATGACGAATACCTTGTCACCCTCATTCGTTGCCCCTGCGTCCCACATTACAAGCAACCTTGATCAGGTAACGAATATGAATTTGAGTTTTGTCTAACACTAGCGTATCTAATCTAAATCATCGTTAAGGTGTCGGCTAGCTCCAGTTCTCCATCAACACCAGACGATAGAACTGAGTTCCCTCTCGAAATCATCGGCTCACGAGATGCAACTGTCTCACCTTCCCCATCTTTGCCGTCGCAGGACCACTCTCATCCTGAAATTCCTTCAACCTCGTCTTCTACGTCTGTTCTGACGTTTCCTCCAATCGAGCTTCCGGACGGAATCGACCCTCCAGAAACCGTAGGCTCGCGAGATGCAAATGCTTCACCTTTCCCGTCTTTGCCACTTCAAGGCCACTCCTATCCTCAAATGTCTGCTGGTTCATCTTCTACTCCAGTCCTAGATTCTCCTCCAAAATCATTCTGGAAGCGATTTCCTATGCTCAATAAGTCCGCCGTGCCTGTAAATTCTAGGCCATGGCGCATTGGTAGCATAATGTAAGCAGCCCCTTCGCTCTCTGGATCAGTATGAACTTGTGCTAAAGCCGATCCCCAGGCATCGGAAGCAACCCAACGTGGAATCCCAAGCAGACCCAGATGATGCTTAGCATGCTCTGCGGCTGTAGGCCAATAGTTATTGGCTTCATGTCTCATCTCGTCTTGTCCGGCGTGACTTGCAAGAGCCCATCAGATAATAGGATCGCAATATACAGTATTGATAGCCTTACTACCGATGGACTAGCGCAGGCGTCATGGTACGAATTGATCTGAATCTGTCGCTTCTACACGCAGGGTAGTATATGCACATAACACACTAAGTAGGGCTTGGCTGGGCAACAATTCGCGAGAACGTCGACCTCAAAGCTAGAACCTCCGCTTCTTGTCGCGCTTGGGTTGTTATTAGCAGCGGTTGGGCCGCCTGGCGTGCTATTTCAAATTCCGCGAACCTCTCCTGCTCCAACCTTTGTATGGCATCTGCCATCATGGTCTTCATCGCTTCGCGGCGTTCATCCTCCTGCTTCCTTTCCTGGTCTTTTTGAGAGATGTTTCTCTCTTGAATGTCCCTCGCGACCCTATCCTCATTCAATACTTTGATTTTACTCCCAAAGATGTATCCGTATCCTGGTGTGCCCTGACGTTTAGAATGTCTACCGTCATCCTTAGACATTCCAGTCTCGAGTTGCACCCGCTTGAGAAATGTGGTGCAGAACCAGTAGCATTGCCGTCGAAACAGGGCGTAATACCACGAATGGTCTTCAACCTGTCCGAAGATCTGGCAGGCATCGGGAAAGCTGAGCTTTCTCAGGCTAGGCGAGCCAAGATCTAGACTGGCTAGGTGGTCGTAATCATTTGCCTTGAAATCCTTTGGAAGTCTTCTGATAGTGTCGTCGCTAGGAGAGATCATGTAATCTGGCCTCGACGGAGGAGACTCAGACGTTTTTCGCGCATCAGGCTTTCGTATAGATGGTCTACGTTCTGCGCGCAAGCGAAAGAGTGGACGTCCGCTGGTACCGCAATCAAAGACACCAAGAATGATGAATTCGTGTCCTGTCAATTCAAGATTGTGTTGTGCGTGACGTGCATCATATATACCAGTTGGTGAAGATACTTACCCACTTGGTTCCTTTCTTTATAGTGAATTATGTCGACAACCCAATATTTCTTAAACTGTTCTGGCGAATTTGCAACCTCTGCGCACAGAATGGGTATCGAAAGTAGCTCTTGGAAATTCGGGTCGGTCAAGAGTAGCATGCTGGCCATTTCTCCAGTTCAGACTGCAGGAGCAACAATGGGCCACAGACAAGGCGAGTTTGGGAACCGCAAGCGTACTGTTATACACGAGGCCTCCTGCAGGCTCACAGCTTCCCCTGGGCTGTACACTATTTCGGCATGTATTGCATACTGCTGCATTTAATTTATTAAAAGGGTTCTCCCCTCTGCCCAGCTGCCTCGAATAACTCTCTATCCCCCAATCGGAAGATGCCTCGTGTGATGCTGTACTTACTAAGTGGGCCACTACGATCATGCGACTACCCGCGCGCTAATTTTCGTTATCCAGATTCCACCAAGGTCGCCCTAGTTCTGCATCGGCGTCAGCTGTGATACGAAAATATGTAATTTGTGATTGAAAAGTCCCTCGAGTGTGTGGCCTTCACTCGAGACCCTCGATGCAATGCCTCCCCGAAACCATGGCAAACTACCACCCCTTTAAACCGGTGACACAACATCGCACAATGTGATCGGCCTGACTTAGATTCTGTGTGATTGACGACAAAGATCAACCTGCTGACCACATATGATAGGTTGGCGGTACTTGTACGCCAGGCTGGTCCCAAGCCTAGCAAAACGTCCATATCCTTTACTTCTTAAACTCGCGATTCGTTTTGCCTCGATCAAAATCAAACGGCCACGCCCTCGGAAATGATCTTGCTCTGATTGTTACTCTAGTGTACGCAAATCACAATGAACAAGTACTATGTTGTCCCTCATCAGTCTCTAGTGATTTGTTCATGGCAGTGTAGCGACATTTGGGAATACGGACGGTGGTGCTCCATAGGTTGGATAAACATACAGCAAAAGCGGGTCCAAGTACATATAAACTACGCCGGCTATGATCTCCGGCTGGAGCGAATGTCCAAGCCAGCCTTGTTGTCCTTGACACGAACCAGCACAATTTCGTCGATACGTACGCTTTTCTGCAGAATGGCACGTGCAAGTGGGTTAAGCAATTCCCCTTGGATGACTCTCGTGAGCAGACGGGCACCGTATTCGCTTGAAATGCCCTGATTAATGAGCCATTGCTTTGCAGCACGATCGAGGTCTAGCGTCATTTTCTTGAGGCCATCCCGTTGTCGCAAGTCTCCCAAATGCTTGTCCAAAACTTTGTCCATCATATCAGCCGACATAGTCCTCTGTGATAGACATACATGATTATGATCAGTGGTTCAATGTGGTGTGGTGGTTGCGTGTGTGCTTACAAACATAACCACTTCATCGACTCGGTTGAGGAACTCGGGGGAAAATCTGGCGTCTTTAAAACGTTGCATGACAGCTTGCCTAGTGCGATCGGATATCTTCCCACTTTCCTTACTCAAAATGTCCGCACCAACATTGGACGTCATGATAATCGCTGTATTACTGTGAATCTGAATAAGTAGTGAAATCAGACAGTGGTACATCAGCCAGAACTCACCGGAAATCCACCAGCCGTCCTTGTCCATCGGTCAGGCGTCCATCGTCCATGACTTGCAAAAACAATGTCAAGAACTCTGCGCAAGTTTTCTCGATCCTGAAGGCATATGTAAAGCGGTACAGACAAATTATTAAACGAGCCTTACTCATCTAGCAAGACAATGCAATACGGCGTCCGTCGAACATACTCTGTAAGCTGTCCACCTTGATCATAACCCACATATCCTGGAGGGGCGCCAATCTGCGTACGTCAGCATGCGTTCCTGTGTCATCAACACCCCACAAGGGTATATTTACCAGCCGCGAAACGGAGTGACTTTGAGAATATTCGCTGCCATCAATGCGGATCATTGCCGTAGAGTGTCCAAACAGCTCCTCTGCAAGCTGGGGATTATTAGTGAGTTTTGAGTTTGTCAGATAGATTCTCAGCTCACAGCCTTCGACAGTAATGTCTTCCCAGTACCAGACGGTCCGGTGAAGAGCAAGCAGGCGTTGGGTCGGTTGGCATTACCCAGTCCAGTGCGAGATAGCTGGATAGCGTTCACTACGGCATCGATGGCTTCCGGTTGCCCTATGACCTGCAGAGATGCATGTAGTCGTAAGTCGAGCTTTCACTCCTGCATGCAGAATATGATTTAACGAACCTTTTTCTCCAGGGTGCTTTGGAGATGCAGGAGACGCTCTTTATCCGTGTCCAGCAGCTGTCGCACTGGGATTTTCGTTGCCTTCTCAACAATAGCAGCTATGCTTTCTGGCGTGATTATGTCCGGAGATGAGACAGTGCGCCGGTTTTTGGCCAAGAGGGACACAAATTGATGATCCATAAATTCGGAATCTCTTTGGTCTCCCGAACCTTTTCGGACTTCCGGACCTTCCTGCTCCGTTCGAACAAGGCTATCTCGTAGTTGTTTCATTTCATCTTCCAGCCGAGCAATCTTCTTCGCATCTATCGAAGCTTCGCTATAGCAAATAAATGAATCGCGTCGAGCACCGATTGTCACAGGTGAAGGAGTAAGCAAACCTTCTCGCTTTGTTTAATTCCAATCTCTTCTTTTGAATGTTGTCACGATAACTCGCGATCAATCTCCACCACGTTGTCACTGCAGTCTGTTCGCGTTCTAGAAACCTCATCTTCGCTTTGAGTTTAAGCATGGCCTGTTTGGCATCGTGCAGTGCATTGTCATCACCAGGATGATTATCGCGCTATGGAAAAGGAGATTAAGCGTCCATCAAGGCTCACACCCGTTGGACATAGAAAGAGATGATGTACCTCGAGGGACCGAATGTAATGCGCATGCTGGATCATGCCTTGCTCAAGCTCTTCTATGGTCTCTGGCTTTAAATCTTGCTGTACTCTTGCAGAAGCGCAAGCTTCGTCCATGAGGTCAAATGCCGAGTCAGGTAATCTATGCTGGAAAAATTGGTAGCAGTTCCGATATCACGAAGTAGACAAATACCTCCTTGCAGTGAGATACCTGTGGGCGAGTTCGACTGCAGTAACTATTGCTTGATCCATGATCCAAACGCGGTGGTGGTTCTCGTACCGCTCCCGAGAGCCACGTAGAATAGTTTTGGCTTGATCGATTGTTGGCTCGTTGACCATGACCTATGAAGCACATTATTATCCCATCCTACGTAACAGGGCGATACAAACCTGAGCAAACCGGCGTGTAAGCGCGCCGTCTTTCTCGATATGCTCCCGATACTCTGCTAACGTGGTGGCTCCTATACATCGGAATTGGCCACGCGCAAGCTCAGGCTTCAGTAGGTTTGCGGCATCCCTGTATTTGGAAATGAGTTTCGATGTGTAACAACGATAGGATGGCAGTGCGTACATTCCAGCTTGGTTGCCCTGTCCCTTGCCAACAGATATAAGGTGGAGCTCATCGATGAATAAAATAGCTGGGGATTGGCTTTCTTGACTGCGTTTCACGTCTTTGAAAACAACTGTAAACGAAGATAAAACAAATATCAAAGCGAAGCACACCATCTATGACACCTTTGACACGCTGATGCGATTATAAGGATCATCAATTCGGGGAAATGAAAAAGCATTTCAACGTATCTCTTACCTCCTCATATTCACCCTTTCCTGCTCCCGCAAAAAGCGCACCCAAGTCCAGGCTGTAGAGTGTACCCTTCAGATTTTGTGGGACTTGATTTGCAGCCATTCTATGGGCGAGACCTTCGGCGACCGCTGTTTTTCCGACTCCTGGTTCACCTGGTGCTCTTTCAATACTGAAACAACGAACGTCGTGCAAACAATTCAAACCTAACAGAACAACAGAATTCTTCGTTCTGGTCGAGATGATCAACAAATGGATACAGATGAGCGATTATGGATGCTAACCGACGGCACAGTATCTGGATAGTACGACGAATCTCCTCATCCTGCAATTAAGGTAAATCTTACACTTCCACTAAAACAGCAGAAGTATGGTATATGAAAAGGGACATACCCTGCCGATAGTGTCATCCAATTTGCTTTCGCGCGCCAATGCCAACATATCAGTTGCGTACCTATGTCGGCGAGAGAAAATCAAAATATGTAAAATTGTCCCTGGAGGGACTAAACTTACCGAGTAAGGTACTTAAAACCATCGTCATCCTTCGTAGTGACCTTCGAGCCTTTTAAGTCTTTCAATGATTTCACTACAGCGTCTTTCGAAATATCATAATCTCTGGCAAGTATCGTGGTGACCTCTGGGGATGCCACGACTGCAATGCTCAGATGATATGGACTGGCGTATAAATCTTGCTGTTGGATTGTGATGAGTTAACTAGTTGCATAGCCTAACAGGCTGATACCGACCATTTCCTTCATCACTGCTTGGGCGCGCTGAAAAACCTCGATCAGAGCTTGACTAGGTGTAGGGGTGCCTACGGCGCCAGCTATGTCAATCCTCGTGCATTTTTGAAAGAACGCTGAGCTCACGGTTCGGCATAGGAGCATTAGAATGCACCGTGTCAATGCCTTTGGATTGAGGAGCTCCTTTTTTGCGACGCCAAAAGGACCCATTCTGCCAAGATGCCAGTAAGCAGAAAGGTAGGAAAGGTAAGTCTGATAGCTGACTGAGCCTACATGTGCCGTCTCGGTAGCCACCTCTGTCGCGTTGCCCAAACGGCTACCTGGGCGGGATCGTGGGAATTCAGATACTAGTAGAGTTGTTTTGATGCCCTTCGCAATATCAAGCTGGTCCAAGTCTCAGTTCAGCTCTGTCGATTCAAATGGCATATCTTACAGGTTGAACCTCGAGTTCTTCTAGGACAGCCCATAGGTGAGAAGGGTGCTCCGGCGAGAATTGATCCAAATGATCTATGTCAACAGAAACCCCGCACAGGGCAACGAGCATCATGTGCATGGGCGTGACTGATATCAAGGGCTGGGTAAGAAGACGCTCCCAAGATGAACCTCGACTAACCTTCATTCTGGTGCAATTTGACGGCGACGTCAGTAGATTTTTGCAGCATCTCGTGGGCTCGTTTCGTAAACTTGAAGATATCACGGTCATCTTCGTTTTGCGACATGATCACAACCAAGGCAAGATGTCGAACATTCTTCAAGTGATACATCCTTATGTAGGCATGCGGCCTACTCGAATCCCGGACGTGATGGAATGTATAATTTAACATGCCCATTCTCAGCAGATCAAGCACCGGCACCAACGGGCTGTGGCCATGCTGAAAGCGCGCGTTACAATGACGCCCATCGTTTCCATCAGGGTTCCGATCTTGTCCGATAAGACTCTAGGGCTGAGGGCATACACGCAATAGTGGATATTGAACTTTCATTCCTGTATCACTCATCCTGGAATTCTTCGAAGTGAGGGCGCCATGAGGTCTTGAACTTTATGCCATTTGCATTTGAATTTCTCATGCAATGGTCCTTTTCGGCCCCTAGAAAGGCAAACACACGATTGAACAATTTGTAACTTGCTTTTCGGCACTTTGTCTACGTTCAACGGGTCTGCTGTGCGTCAGAGCGGTTTCCCTTGATTTTCTCATCCAATGCAGCTTTTCGTGAATAACCCTTTCGGCACCACCTTCACCGTCGAGTTATCCCTGCAGGACACTGCCGATACTCTCAAGAGCAGGATTTTGGGGACCACCAGGCAAGTCTCTGCTGATGATCTCCCTCCATGTCTCATTGTTAAACGGATATGAAGCTCGTTGGACTTCAATACTGCAGATGTGCGGCTGACCTTTGCTGGCCATGATCTGGCCGATGGTGTAACGCTTGCGAGCGCGAATATCTCTAGCGGGTGCACGCTAAGTTTTGGTACGACAAGAATTAGATCCGAAATAGATTCAGTATGATAACTCATGTTTCAGACTTTCGCCTGAGGGGCGGAATGCTTCCACAGCCATGTCCATTGCCCGCCCCTCAGGAATCGGACGACGCAGCCGCTCCTCGTCAGATGGAAAAGGGTGCAATCAATATGACGCTCCCAGGACAGATCATGATTTCGATTCGAACGATACATGACCAAAAACTGGATATCTTTGCGCCACCCGACAGCTCTGTTCTGTTCCTGAAACATAAAATCTCAGAGAGTATCGAAGTGGACGCTGAACATCAGCGTCTGCTATTTTCTGGGAAAGTGCTCCAAGACGACAGTACTCTTGAGGATTATGGTGTTGCAAATGGGAGCGTAATCCAGCTGTGTACGCTTCTCTTCCTGTCTCCAGCCCTGTTGACCTCATGATCAATTACAATGTCTGTAGCTATCCCGCCTGGCCTTAAGATTGCTGTGAAGACGGAGACACAAAGACGAAGACGAGGACACGAATCGGAGGTGCAGATATTTGTCAAGAATCTGAATGGAAAGACGATGGCCTTGATGATCTCGCCGACGGACACAGTAGAAAATCTGATGAAGAAGATCCAGGAGAGGACAGACATTCCACCTTCTGAGCAGCGCATCTTATTCGGTGGCAAGCAACTCGTGCCCGATAAGATTTTAGCGGACTACAATATTTCGAAGGAGAGTACATTGCATCTTGGTGAGTAAATGGTTTCGCCAAGAATTCGTTTTTTGTCTTCGTTAACCTGGTCTATTCAGTACTTCGTTTGCGTGGAGGATTATGAGGTGAAAGATCAACATCAGTATTATGTCTTGGTTTCCGATTGATCCCCCCAGTACGATATGCAGGCGGTGACAGATGCAAATGTGTAGTGTATAATTATGGTCATGTGAGCATTCAAGTATTTAATGCTGCTGTAACAAAGCAAAATTGAACGAGCCATAACACTATGTATAAAATGTTGCGGTCCTTGTGCCGTCGAAGAAATGGGTTCTACGACTTTCTCACGTGGGCTGACCCACCTCACCACCGTGACTGCACACATCCGCATTCAAAGTCGTTCTCAAAGCAGTTGACGACGCTTCTTTCGTGCTCCCAAGTGTCGACAATGTCCTTAACCTCGGCTCCCGATTCTCAAGAAAATCCCTGCCAGTAATGATTAATATTCTTTGATCACGCGAAGGAGCTCAGGCTGTCCCTGATCTCATTTCGCTGCCCACTGGGCCAAAGTGAAGTCACGGTGACGAGATGTTAACCGAGGTCGTCGTCCTGATCGTATCCGTATATGCGTTTAGCAATATGATATGTAGTTTTGCTCGGAGACGGTATTAAAGAGACTGTCAGCTGCAGTCGAAAGCACTCATTCACATTGACAATACAGGACATCTGACAAAGGCATATGAGATTAAATGATACAAGAGCATAGAACTACTCTAACCACCTCCCCATCTTTACGGAAAGAGTCTACGAAGACTTGAAAGCGCTATCAAGAAGTTTAGACGACACGAAGTGGCTGAAATTGAGGTTTTTGCCTCACCGTTAGCAAAGAGTTGGTGCTTTGGCTTTCTCCGAATTGGGCGCAAAGAGCTTTGGCTTGAGGCTGATGGCCTAACAGGTGGCAACGGCAGCGAGTCATGTGAATGAGTATCGTGGTTGGTTAGGGAGGGCGGCGCTGATAGTCTGCCCATAGATTGCTCGATAGGAGTTTCGGGGCGTTTCGACATCGGCGCAGACCGATTGCTATGAATCCGAATACCACTACGTTCCATTTGAATAACATTTGCGCGGCATGAAGGACACGTGGATTGCGATGTTCCAAGAAGCCAGTTGCCGATACAGCCTCTCTGCAGGAAGCAAATTTTCAGAATTTGTTCTCCATAGAATTCAGCCGACTTACATGGAATACATGAGAGCATGGAAGCTGTATAAGAGGGTCAGACTCCTCGATCCCGGCAACGGTATGCGAATGTTTGCTCGGAGGAGGGTCAAAATCCACCAAACAAATGTCACATCGTGCATTATGCGCCTCGAGGTAAACATTCTGCACAGGTGACTCTCCCAACCGTTCAGGGAAGTCATAGTACCCAACGTCAGGTATGGGGACGTATCGAACGATGGGGAAGCGGGCTATTAGCTCGGGACGTGATGACATCTAATAATCAGGTGAGTCAATCTCATGCACGTCAGGGACTTTATACTAGACGAGGGAAGAGTCCGAGTCGCTCTTTCTAATAAAGTGCAGCTTTAGACTGCAGTGACATCGACTCAATGCTCTAGTACTTCCACGTGCATGTGGCCTAGCCGCTATGAATGATTTTAAATATTAGTCAAAGGAAGCACCTAATGAATAATATTACTTGCACGATATACGATATACGTATGCATGTAGCACATGTACATACATACCGTTGTCTGCTGGGAGTACTGCATATGTATTAGGCAGGACACAAATAAGATTTGGATAAGAACGTACCGTACGTGATACTACCAGACCCCTGGTACCCTAGTCTTCCAGTTAGAAGATCCGAGTCAAGGCCCAAGGGTTCTTGAAATTTCAAATTTGGCAACATTGTATTCAAATAGAAGGAGCTCAAGCGCTCAAGGCAGGTCCAGACTCCACTGCCTGGCACAACTTACTAGACATTTGCTGTACCGTAGGAGCTGGTTGCTGAATCGTGTTGCGGTCAGTTCGGAACTTCGAACTTCCCTACCCGATTATGGTGATATGATCTTCCCTTCTGCTGGCACTGGCAAAACTTCCGAGTCACATCATGATCATCATGCTGCTCATTTGGTACCGTAGTACATACTCAGGCTGCATGCAGAAACAGGTAAGTTACCGCATGTTCTCTAGCACTGCATAGATCACGTATTTTCAATCTTGATTTCTAGCGCCACGCAAGTTGTGGAGGGCTGGTTGACTGATGGGCCGCCCTAGTAGCCCAAGCCTTTGACATCACACTACGGCAACAGTCACAAACCGCTGCTGCATAACATAACACTAGAGCGTCAATTTTGCATCAACTTCTGAAACAAACCGGTACACTCTCTCGCTGCACTTGTTGTAAACTACAGCTTCCTAGTGCGTGATGTCAGTGACAGACACTACTTTGCGCGATGGCTCCGACGAATCAATCTCACAATCCTCGACCGCTGCCAGTACCAGTTTCAGATTCGACAGTGAACTGGATAATCTGTGGACCAACTGTGAATGGCTAGCTGGTGGGAGCTACCTGAACACTCAGCTTGACCGTCTTCCCGAACGCAGTTCGACACTTGTGAAGCCTCTCCATCTTGCTGTTGGGCTCCTTTTCGAAGGACTCCATGATGATGCGGACCCAAGGTTATACGCTGTCGATCCTGAATTGCCTAGGTCTCTTCAATTACCTCTGTTCTGGACCGCCATTTCCCAGGCCTCAGGTATCCCTGACGATATTGCCTCACACCTTCGCAAGGTGACGTTCAAGTCGCATGACAAGCGACTCCTACAGCAATGTATTGGCCAGGCATTATGGCAGAAGTTGAAGAAGGATAAAGACTCACACAAAGAAGAACAAAGAGCTTCTTCTGATACAACTGTGAGTTACGACTATTAGGGTTTTCTCTGTAGTGTTTTAACTCCAAACGACGTCAAACAGCATATTCTAAATCGAGCCACCGCAGGCACCGAAATCATTTTAAAGCGGGCGAAAGCGATATGCGATGAATATGTGAGGCTTTGTCTTTGGATGGACAATCACGGAACTGACAACATTCATACTTTTAGGGTAGCGAGAGCATTGCTCTGCACCACATTATCCTGGCGCTCCTTGAGCACAAGGACCTCCAGGTCATTCTCGAGAAATGGCCGAGCCTACGCACCGAGAAGCTTCCCGATATTGTTCGCCGTCTGAGACCCATAACCATTGACAGCGATGACACCCGACTGTTCCCCGTCTTGAACCAGTTAGTTCGTTTATTCTGGCCTTTTTTGTCTGCTTCCATTTCATTCATAGATGGGCAATCGATCTCACGCAGCTTGTCAAAGATAAGAAGGAGCGGGGAGAAATGATCGACCCGTTAATAGGCAGAGTGTGTGCTCATAATATTGATGTTTTTCTACACTAAACATCGTCCTTGTAGTGCAAGGAATTGCGTCGCCTCATAGCTATTCTGTCAAGACGGTGAGTTAGAATCCACGATTTTTATCTCGTGCGCTGATTGCATCTGCTGCAGCAAGAAGAATAGTGCTGTTCTCCTTGGTATGTCCAGTCGTCCGAAGTTGGTGGGTAGTACTGATCCAGTTTTGAATTCTGGATTTAGGCGATCCAGGCGTTGGAAAAACCGCCATTGCTGAAGGCCTAGCCCGGAGACTTGTCGAAGGGATCTTGAAAGTTGGTACTGGTGCGTTCAGCCCTCTAAAGGTTGGTTTGGGCAGTTGATCGACTGTGGAATTCGGAACAGGAGATCCTAACATCGATCAGCCTGGCGTCGTTGAAGGCCTGGATCAGAGGGGTGTTGGACGCACCACGCAAGTCCCAGAGTCTGTCGTTGCCCGGGTGTTTAATCTGGACCTTGCGTCATTACTTGCAAGCACAGCATGCAAGTCAGCGTATGAACAGGTTGGAGATTATCGTACTTTTTTCGTTTCTAGTTACTAAAGGCACACATCGATCAAAGATAGTCAAGATGATCTTGGACGGTACGACTACATCGACTACTTCAACATGCACTCATACCTTTCTTTTATTGCAGAAATTGCACAGCATGAGGAAAGGGGTATCAGGGCCATCATTTTCATGGACAATCTGAGCCAGATCGCCATAGGAGGGTACCGCGGCGATGGGACTGGTTTGTGAGTATCTTAAAACTTTATGGTCACTTTATTTCTACAACCTGATTACTCGATGCCTTCTGTAGGGACGCCGCCACCATTATGAAGCCATTTCTAATGAAGGGAAAACTACGTTGTGTTGGGTGCTCAACTATCGAAGATTTCCGAACGTATATAGAAAAGGATGGCGCATTAGCTCGTCAATTTTCGCCTGTACGTATATCGTGCATCAAAACCATTTCCTGCGCTGACCCGCTGAAGATTTATATCTGTGAATCCACTCCAGATGAAACGGTGGAAATACTACGGGGATTAAAGGTCCCCCTACAGCATTTTCACAAGATTGCCATTTTGGATGATGCCCTTGTAGCAGCAACCACGATCGCTACTCAGTACTTCGCACATAAAAGGTCAGGTCATTGCTTGCATCGTCGTCGTTGCATGCCTGACTTATTCGATTCTGGTGGTTGCAACTCAAGACTGCCAGACTCAGCGATAGATCTGATCGATGAGACATGCGCTCAGGCTGCCCTTGCACGCAGTACCGACTCAGAAACAGTGTGGAAACTACAGAGGAGGAGAGTTGTATTGGAAATGGACATACGTTCTTTGAAGGTGTGTCGGGTCTTGTATACTTCCTGTGGCGCTCATCGCTGAACCTCTGGTGTAGCGAGAGGTCGACGAGGAAAGCGATCGAAGGATGGTTGAAACTCAAACTAAACTATACAACCTTGATCAAAAGATCGAAGCATCAAGCTCTTCGAGACGAGCCCAGCGAATTATACGTCGCAAACTGAAAGAAATTGACAAGAAGATCAGGACAGAAGAAGACCGATTCACATCCGGGTGCGCACAAATTTGAAGTTTTGCGTGACAGCTTAGACTCAACCGCTCAAAGTTTATTTACCGATGACGAAGAAAGGCAAAGGGCCATAGACAGAGTCCGAGATCTTGGCATCGATCAAGACAATTTTCGACACCAACTAGAGCAGGCCGATTCCGGGACATTTGCTTTAAATTTGGACGAATTTGACAAGAACAGCGATCCCAATTACGGCCGAGATGGTTGCAAAGACCGCCATGTATTATACCTTTATTCCTGCAGCTGAAACTCTCGATCCATCAGAGATCTTGAATGTTGCGGACAGGCTAAGCACAGTGGTAAGAACCGTCTTGTTTACTATCACAGTGACAGTATTCACAACATTTGGAATAAGGTGGTTGGCCAGCCTGAGGCTGTTGAAGCCGTTGCGAACACGGTGCAATTCATGTGGGCGGGACTTAAAAATCCACGAAGGCCTATTGCATCATTCCTTTTCGGTGGTCCATCAGGATCCGGGAAAGCGCTACTCGTGAAGGGAGTGAGTCTCGCTGATCATTCGCTACTGCTTACTTGATAAATCTGCTGATGTGCTCGCCTTCTGTACAGCTTTCCGAGGTTGCACTTCGACAATCTGGCAAGTTGCTGCGCATCAATGCCAGCGACTACGTCGAACCGCACAGTCTCACGCGTTTGGTGAGCAGCACGAAGTCAGCTAGGGTCCCGTAACCCCCTTAAATCATCATTGTCAGATCGGAACTCCCGCATGCACGGGGTTTGACCATGGTGGTCAGCTGACTGAATGTGTCAGACGAAAGCCTTTCTCTGTCGTACACATCAAAGAGTAGGCGTAATTTACCTGGTCGTTCATGGTCCTTATTGAAACCACTCTCCTGCCTAGCATCGAACGGGGCTGCGTGGAATTCAGGCTGCTCATACAGACTATCCTCGATGAGGGGACGATCAAAGATGGCGATCGGAATGTTGTCGATTTCACGTAAGAAACATATGTGTCATCTACCTTCTCCCGTCAGCTGAAGCACTCTCACTTCAGCAATTGCATTATCATCATATCGACGAGTCTTGGCCAAGTGAACGTGGGGCGCGCTATATCGGAAGAGACGGAGCGCAAGCACTTCATGGACGAGATTGAAAACTATTTCCCTGGCGAATTTCTGTCGCGCCTTGATAAAATAGTGGTGTTTGTGCGTCTGTCATCTTTTTTTCAATGACGGGCATAAATGTCTTATAGACTTTTATCTAGCGCCGTATGTCTGGAGCCACTCTGATTACAATGATCCACGCTCGCCTGGAGGAACTGAGAAAGCAACTGTCCCTTATTAACCTCCAGCTGTCAGTCCATGACGCAGTGAAGAGTCGTTTGCAGTTCCAGGCAGCGTTGAGCCGTGTAGGCTGCGCGCGATGGTTAGATCGGGTGATTCGATCGGAGATCCTGGAACCACTCGCAAAGCTCCTCCTCAAGAACGACGTGCCTGAAAATAAGACTGTTGTTTTGAACATCGATGAAGACATACGGAAAATAACAGTCACGCTAGTTGAGGGGGAATCTACTGTACCAGTCACGGAGCCAATACCAGAGTCGCCCGTGTCATCGTCGCCTTCTACCTCTTACCACAGTTTCGACACAGACGACGAGAATTGGGAGGATGGATCCACAGATTCGCACAGCGCAGACGAAGAAGAGGATGGACACTGTTGTCAGAGCTGGGCACCGCTCTCCCTGCGACCAGCGGGTCCCCCGGCTCTTAGCCCACTACCACAAAAGCTATTCTGAACAGTGTCGTGACAGCCGGTGCGGATATCACGAACTTGATGTAGATGTACGACTGTCTTGTATAATGTATTAAATATCACGCGAAACAGATGTTAATGGAATCAGCATGGAATGGTGTGCTCTACCAAACTCGCGCGGCAGTACCATTAGCTCTGGACTGGTCTACGTCGATATGGCTCTGCTGGCAATGAATCTGCGTTCACGAACACGCGTTCAGCAGTGAATATCACAGCGATTGACACTAGAGAGCAAGATGATCGTTAAAACGTTGAGGGGGAATGAAGATGGAGCAGGCGCGCAGAAAATGTGACAAGACGGGACAGGTTTACAACCTTGAAGTAATAAGATGATGTTCATGGCATCAGGACCCACTTGGCATTCCGTGTTCAGACGTATATGGCGCCCAGGGATCGGATCATACAACAAGAGAGTGAAGGGTACAAGACGCCGTAGAGATCAGGTCCAAAGTGGGATAAACACCAGTGACTGAGTCAGGGGAGTGGTCTTAAGGCGGAAAAGGAGAGTCAGTTGCGTCACGCAAGCCTGCGGTTTCTGAATGGAGTGCAGAATGTCGAAAGCTCGCCGACGGCCCAGTGGCAGTGATGAAGATTTGCCATCAGATAAGTAACAGCCTACGATGCTGGATAAGACACAACTGTATTGCCTGTTCAAGGTCGCTTGCGAGATTAGACGCCGGGGTGACGAGCTGGCTGGCCGCTGCTGGTCATTTGACTCGGAGAAACCTGCTACACGACCAAAAGGTTTGCGGGTTGTTGTGCTCCACAGCCTCACGGTATTTGATGCTGGCAATCAGTTCACAGAAACATGACTGGATGGCTCCATGTGACCGTTTGTAAAAGTTGATGTAAGAGAGTTAATATTGAGTTGATATGATGAAGGCCAATGAGGACATTCAATTTTTCGCCCAAACAATTGCAACGTTGTGCTGCACGTGACCACAGTCGAAGCTAAGCTTCACAAGTTCTTTTGATCTCCCTGATGGCGATATCAATTGCATTCTATCAATAACACGTTGTTTCTGGATGTACTTCCTTAACACGAGGTTTACTCATTGCAGGTTCCCTGCGCGACCGCGGGTTCTGAAAGTTGAAAACAGATTTGTCTCTCCGCTCAATCATTATCACCTTGTTCCCCTCCCACCGAATGTCGACTCAGTTAGTAGGTCCATCCACGAAAGTTCGACTTCCATTATGTTTGCGTTGTTTGATTCTTCTTCCTTATGGAATAATTTGGTTATGCCTATCCATCCTGCTGGTCATAGAGTGGCTTGTTCGAGGGGTAGGCCTGAGTTCCCAGCGAGGAATCATTATAACTGTCAATGGCACTCAAAGCATAGCCCCTCCAGTGCCTCCCTCACTGGCGCCGCCCCTTTCATCGGTTTTTCTTCACGGAGTTGAAATGCCAGCTAGCTCGGCAACTTGCCGTGCCCACTACCTGTCACTGTACGTTCCTTCCATGTGTTGCTACTTAAAGTTTCTTCGAATGACTGCTTGTCATATCAAGGTCTCAAATTAGCTGTGTTTCCGTCTGCCGCTATTAGGGAGTCAGATGCCCATGTAAACCAATTTCATTGCTCTGTAGTGTTGTGCGTACTGACTTTTGGAAACAAGGTCGCGTTCGTCCAACAAGGAGAAAACCGCACACAGGAAATTAAAGAAGAGATCGATTTTTGCAAAGCCATGGTATTCATCTATTGAACATATAGTATATTAATATCAGTTTTCATTTCATAATTGTTAGCTCTGCCAGGTACGCATGGAGCGGTACAAAATACAGACACAAAAGCTCGAGGTAAGTATAGTGTTCCTGTCGGGTCGGTCGCATCAACTTTCTCGTTGACAGATATCTCACAAAGTCGAGGCGTATCTTCAGAAAGTATCTCAATCACAATCACTGCAAGCACACGTCTGTACTTCATGAATATATTTGATGGACGGTGCAACTCAAATTTTTCCCGATGCAGCTGAAAACGTTGGAGAAAGACGTAGAGGACATAAGGTTCTACTCCCGTACACAAGCTGTTGCAAATCGCACTGGATATCGTGGATTTGCCGATTGGGCAGAGGTAATGGTCCAGAAAACTTCGCCATGTTTTATACTCACCGTGGCTCATAGAAAACATCCCGAACCCATGAGCACCTTCTGTTGACTCTCGGGCAGGTTGCATTTGTCGGTGCCAGCTTGACGTACGGCGCGATCTTTAGGTGCGTACATGTTCTCTATGCATTTAGCATACCAACGACTCTATTTCAGCTCGGCAAGAGGCAACATCGGGCTCATGTGCTATGCGTTTGCACTGTTCGACTGCGGTTTTATTGTGCCAACCGTTGCGCTCGCGCTATTAAGATGGGCTTCACAGCAACCCAAAGATGCAGTATTCGCATCCCCACAAGTCTGGACACTGCTACTCAACATCTTTCTTTACGGCTCGGTTGCTGCTATCGGCGCTGCAATATGCTTGCTCAATATCTCTCTTCTCATTTTGCACTTCCCAGTTGGCCAAAACGGTCAACTCACTGATGCTAAGTTGCAGTTCAATGTTGAACCTACACCAGCTGGGACCCTTGCTCTTGGATGTTTTGGGCTGGCTGCGGTAGTTGTGGTGGTGTCTGGATTATGCCATTACCTGGCGAACGGCTGGGATGCAATGATCAAGGACTTTTTTGGTCGTAGAGAATGCTGCGGGGAAGGATTGTCGGACTACGTCTCCGCATGAGAGCTGTGTAATGGCCAATGCTTCGAGTCGAGCTATCATCCATGTCCATGTTCACGGCATTTATCAATGATTATAGTATTTACATACATCTGCAATAGATGACTCATGCAGCTCACTTGTCAGATCCATGCTAGGCTGTCCCGCGTTCCTCAAGAGCCTTCACCGGCACACCAGCTTCGCTTCGACATTCTCCACGCCGGTCCAGAGGCGCTTGTTTAGAAGGACTCAAGGCGAACGGGAATTTCCTGACGCGCTTGCCATCGATATCGCTGGCATTACAGTAGAAGATCACGGTGACAGCTGCTAACAATTTATTCACGGGCGTAGCCATCCACATTCACGACATTCAACTCCCAAAGCAGATCCATATCGACCATCCCAACAGCACGAAGGATATTTCTCCCGTGCCGTACATGTCCTTGTCCATCTGCATTCCTAGCAGCCTAGAATACGTGTAAGACTTCTCGAGGAACCATGCAAGCCGAGCGAAGTAATCCCGGAATTCAAAGGAGTCTGGATGCCTCGTCTTTTATTGACTCTACCACCTCTGAGATACATTCAGCCAAAATGCTAGTAAAGGCATATGTACTGGGTTCTGGGTTCAACCTACCGAGCGTTTACTCTTGTGCCACTGCTCTGCCGATATTTTGATGAGCATTTTCGATTAGGGGAGGTGAAGAGGCAGTTGTTAACGCTACGGGTGATGGGCTTGAAGACATCGTCCAAGGTCATGTAACTTAGATGGAAAAGGGGATAGTTTATGAGCCTAGTACTCATCGAGTCTTAGAATCCCGAGAAATAAACCGCGGAGCCAATATTTGTGGGCACGACAGGACAAGGGCTCCACTGTTCAAGGTCAGCGCTAGCGCTAGAAAGAGAAAACGTTAGTGTGACTCGTGTCACGTCGTATGGAATACATGCTGTCACTACTGTGACTAAGCGTTCCACTTCCCAGTATTCCCAATCAATCAACTTTTCGCTGTCCGTTCAGAGCCTTAATCACGCACAGCAAAAGATCACCCTCGTTCAGGGTAATATATTCCCCGTTAGCCACGGGGGAATTGGCTTCGGATATGCATGGGGCTTCGAAGGCATGATGGAGCTGCGAGGCAGGGCAGTGGGTGTGTCAATTCAGGCAACACGCGGGAGTCGCATGTGCACACAACCATGACGCATGATGCATGATGAGCCGTATTTCTTTGACCCTATATTAGCAGGCTGCAACGAGCGTCTTTCTTCGGCCCGCATTCGGGTGTGATCCCTACCAGTAACTGTTCTATATAGGCCGCCACACAAGGTTACATTTGCCTCACGCTGATCTACTTTCCATTGACTGATCTACCCTCAGATCCTCATTCACTCTGCCAATGACCACATGGAGCCGTCCTTATCCCCGATCAAATCGTTCAGAGGCCATGCTGATTGGTTAGGCAGACTGGTGTTCTCAAACCAGAGGAATAATCTCAAAATTATCAGCACGTCCACCGACAAGACTGTTCGAATTTGGGACGTGGAAACAGGAAAACAGGAGAACTCGTTGGAGGGGCACGCTAGTAGTACTACTGGACTGGCCGTATCGATGGATGGAAGAAGAATTGTGAGTGGGGCGAGTGATGGCAAGATAATCATTTGGGACGCAGATGCGAAGGAGATCATCAGATGTCTGTCGTATCACACAGATTGTGTGATTTGCATACAGTTCTCACCTGATGAGAAAAGACTCGCCTCCGCATCGTTCGACGGAACACTAAAGATCTGGGACATGGAAACAGGAGAAATTGTGTTCGACATTGATGATCACCAGGACAGAGTATGGACAGTGGCCTATTCTCCCAATGGAACCAAGATCGCAAGTGCGTCGATTGATTGCACGGTTCGAATTTGGAACGCAACGACCGGCAAGCAACAAAGCCAACCACTCATTCACGACAGCCCAGTGTACTCCACAGTCTGGTCTCCAGACAGCCGTCGTCTCATTTCTGGATGTGGTGATGGCCAGATCTACTTCTGGAGCGCACCAACTGGTGCCCAGCTCGGATCCCCACTGAATGCACATTCAGACTCTATTGTCTCGTTGGCCATCTCCCCTGACGGCGAGCTGATAGCCAGCGCCTCCATTGATAGGACTGCTAGGCTGTGGAGTACGACGACCCGCAAACCTTTCGGTCGTGTGCTCCAGCATGCCGATAGGGTATCCACAATAGCCTTCTCGCCAAACGGCCAGCTTGTTGCCACAGGTGGCCGGGAAAACGCAATCTTTCTGTGGGATATATCGCAGGAGTCCACTATCATGACGAATGCCGTGTTGCCCTCATTCGTTTCCCCAGCGTCCAACATCACAACCTACATCGACCAGGTAATAAATCTGTTTCTGGTCTATCGGGCAGCATATCTGATACAAATCATTTTCAAGCCGGGGTCTTTTACACTAGCGCGGGACGAGCTACCGGATGGAACCGAGTTCGCGATGGAACTTGTAGGTTCGCGTGATGCTGCTACCTCACCTTCCCCATCTCTGCCTCTTCAAGGTCGAATCCCTTCTCCAGTCCGCACCTCTTCTCCCGTCGAGCTTTCCGACGGAATCCAAGTTCTTCCGGAAACCATCAACTCACGTGATGCAGCTGCATCCCCTTCCCCATCTTTTCCACCTCAAGGCTCCTCCCATCCTCAAATAGCTACTGCTTCGACTTCCACTCCGGTCCTGGCGTCACCTCCAAAGTCATTTTGGAAGCGCTCTCCTATGAGAAATAGGTCTGCGGTGTCTGTAGATTCCAAACGGTGGAAATTCCCGCGCATTGGTGCCATCATGTACGCAACTCCTTCGCTCTCTGTTGAAGTATGAACGTGTTCTGAATTTGATCCCTAGGCAGCGCAAGCATCGGAATGTGGAACTCTAAGCAGGTCCTAATGATGCCTAGTATTAATAGGCTCATGAGTCCGGGTCTGGTATTGTCTTCGTATACTCTTAGCTGTCACCCGGCTTGCTCCTTGTTCTATCGCGTTGTCCCTCCCCTACTTATGTAGTCTAGCTACAACACCTGTATCATTGACTGCTATTAGCCGTGCGTTCACGGTCACAGACGTCCACAGGAAATTCATTAGATACGAAAATAGATGCAGACAGAAGGAATGTGACTGGGACCTGCGGTGGCTGTCTTGATAGCACAGATAACTTTAGAGGACCCACGGAACAATGCACCATTTTAGTGACAATTCGAGTCTACTTCCAGCGAACGCGGTCACGTGCATATACGAATCGACTCTCCCTCATAGCAGAGAATTGCAACTGGATAGTACCCATCTGAGCGAAGACCACAACTTGAACTCACCAGATCTAGTGGCCATGGTAAGCTTTGAAATTTGAAGTTCTGCGCTCGTAATGATATTGCTGCTACAGATACTTACGGCCTACTTCAATGCAATCATCATCGAAGACAGTCACAGTCAATTATCCGGGTGAATCATCCCGCTCTCTTTCTATTCACTCCTTTCCTTGTGCACATCCAAACATGCACCTCCGTTTGACCTCCGGAGTCCTAGTTTGACCTAGGACTCCAATTGAGCATCATCTTCTGCATACCTTCCTCGAGCCTCCTCCACCGACAACCACAACGAATTTCACCAAATTCTTGCGTATGGTGGCGGTGGCTTCTGTGCACACGATCAGATCGAGCTTCTGTCGTGTCTCTCTCCCTGGGTCGTGCACCTCTGCCGCAGTCGAAAGACTGCCCAGCAATGTTATTTCTGATTTTTTTTCCATCTCCCAGCAGGTCCAGTCGCATGCATAAGAGGAAGAAAGGGAAATCAGAATGATCACATCGTCGTTGGTCGAGCATCCTTCAGGGAAAACTGTTGGTGTGGCATGGATATATCTCTTATACGAACGGTAATCTAATCTTAATCTAGATTCAATTCTGAACTCCCTGAGCAACGGACTATCCTCCACACTTCCTCGACTCTCATTTTTCGGACATGTCGCAGAGGGCACTTGTATACGTTTAAGTGCATTGGAAGGGGTTGATGCAAGAGCAATGCCAGGGGTCTGGAAAAGTGTACCCTTTTGTACAAGTTTCGCCGACGTTCGTGTACTCTGGTAGTCTGATACAGGCGATGCGCGATACGCACGGTGGTTCATCACATTTATTTGGCACCCTAGGTACTCTACGTATGTGCAACAAGCGCCTGCCTGCTCTTTCGGCTCTTCGGCTGTGATCCCCAGCGGTCCCTAACCTTTTCTGTTTACTACCGTCTGATTACTTGTGCCTAATACTGATCTACTTTCCCTCAACTGATCTTACCCACAGATCCTCATCCGCTCTGCCCACGACCACATGGAACCATTCCTATCCCCAATCAGATTACTCATAGGCCACACTCGTTCGGTACAAGAAGTGGTGTTCTCGAAAAATGGGAAGAAGCTCAAAGTTATAAGCGTGTCCAGCGACAAGACTGTTCGAATTTGGGACGTGGAAACAGGAAAACAGGAGAACTCGTTAGAGGGGCACGCTAGTGGGACTACTGGACTGGCTGTATCAAGGGATGGAAGGAGAATTGTGAGTGGGGCGCAAGATGGCAAGATCATTATATGGGACGCAGATACGAAGGAGATAATCAGATGTCTGTCGCATCACACAGACCGGGTTCATTGCATACGGTTCTCACCTGATGAGAAGAGACTCGCCTCCGCATCGTCCGACGGCACACTAAAGATCTGGGATGCGGATACAGGAGAACTTGTGTTCGACATCGATGATCACCAAGACAGGGTACGGAGAGTAGCCTATTCTCCAAACGGAAACAAGATTGCAAGTGGGTCAAACGATCAGACGGTTCGCATCTGGAACGCAGCGACTGGCAAGCAGCAAACACAACCACTTTCCCATGGCGAGACAGTACGCTCGATAGTCTGGTCTCCAGACAGTCGTCGTCTCATTTCTGCCTGTAATGATGGCCAGATCTACTTCTGGAGTGCGCCAACTGGTGCACAGCTTGGGCTCCCATTGCGTGCACATTCAAACAAAATCAATTCGTTGGCCATCTCACCTGATGGTGAATTGATAGCCAGTGCGTCCGTGGATCACACCGCGAGGCTGTGGAGTGCCTCTACTCGCAAACCTTTCGGTCGTGTGCTCCAGCATGCTGATGAGGTAAACACGATAGCCTTCTCGCCGGATGGCCAGCTTGTCGCCACTGGCAGCAGTGAGAACATGGCAATATTTCTGTGGGATATATCTCAGGAGTTCATTTTTATGACGAATGCCGTGTCGCCCTCATTCATTTCCCCAGCGTCCAACATCACAAGCTACATCGACCAGGTAATAAATTTGTGCCTGGTCTATAGAGCAACATATCTGATGCAAGTTTTTTCGAAGCCGTCAGCAAGCTCCGATAATCTTTCAGCCTCTCCTCTACCAGCATCGGATGAGCCACCAGATAGAACTGAGTTCGCGACAGAACTTGAAGGCACGCGTCATGCTGCTACCTCACCCTCCCCATCTCTCCCTCCTCAAGGTCACTTCCATCATGAAATCCCATCTCCAGTCCGCGCCTCTCCTCCAGTCGAGCTTCCGGACGGAACCCAAGTGCCTCCCGAAACCATAAACTTGCGCGATGCAGCTGCATCCCCTTCCCCATCTTTTCCCCCTCAAGGCTCCTCCCATCCTCAAATAGCTACTGCTTCGGCTTCCACTCCGATTCTGGCCTCACCTCCGAAGTCTTTTTGGAAGCGCTTTCCTACGCTCAATAGGTCTGCAGCGTCTGTAGACTCCAAGCGGTGGAAATTCCCGCGCATTGGTAGCATCATGTATGCAATCTCTTCGCTCTATGAACATGACCTGAATTTTATCCCTAGGCAGCGCAAGCGTAGGAACGCGGAACCTGATGATGCCCAGCATCAGTAGGCTTATCGTTCCTGTCTTCATGTCTTGTCGCAGCTGTCACCCCTCGTTTTATCGTATCGTCTATCCCTAGTCCGGTTACATTAATCACTGCTGCCGGCTATGTGTTCACGATTGCAGATTTCACGATTGCAGATTAAGCCTAATATTTAATCCAAGGTAGGTATTCCTCTGATACCGGTGCTTTATTCAGAACGTCCAGCGTAGCAGAGGACTCCATGCCGATGTAGTAGCACGCCTGTATCGCAACAATTACCCCGGATACACAGCCGGAAGTCCTGTCCACTGCAAACAGATGCTTGTTCGATCAGCATAGACCTAATCTAGTGTCGCCTTGCACTAATGATTAACATTATGTAAAAGATTGCTGACGGTAAACAATGAACTAAGTACACAGCACGTCCGTCCCGTACTGGCCCTACATTACTGGCCTGTCAGTGCGGACTCAACATTCGCTCTCATGAACTGTGCTGTCCATCCCAGTATCGAGACCGTCATCACCATAAACATCCATCACAATACTCTTCCGGACTTCAATCGGTGGCTGAAACATACGACTTGAGCCCCAGACGATCACAAATCAACATTAGTAGCAGTACGAACCAGGTACGACAGCTTTTTGTGTGATGTTCTGAACGTAGGCATAAATGAAAGCGCCACGCCTTCCACTGCAGGAACGGTCTGCTTAATCGTTTCAGGTCTTTTCCGGGTGTTTAACCTATTGGATGTTTTCAGTTAATGCATAGAGGGCGAAATCACGACACGCACGATGCCAAAAACGATATTGCATAGACTGCTTAGAGTGTCAGCTAGGAGTCAAGGATGGCAACTGAATCAGACAGACGTTTGCTCTGGACTTGGACAAAACCAACGAACGCGAGATTATTTGGTAGACTGAGAAACTGATTGAAGTTAGCTTTGGAGGTGAACTATCTTCGGCAACTGCTTACCATGATGACCACCAGAACGGCGCAAAACCTACAGAAAATAAGTTCCCAAGTCATAGAAGGTAGACCATTGGATATAGGCTTACGACGTGACGGCACCAGTGTTGATGCTATATAATAGGAGACGGTTGAGAATACTATCGGTTCTGAGGGCAATGAGGTGAACTTTAACGTAGAGTTGTGCTGACTGATATCTTACCTATTCATGCCAGTGCGACGTTTTCGGAGATATATGCACAATGTCAACGCAATCGCACTGTCGACCACTGCTGAAAGCACCCATCCAACCACCATGGTTGGCTGGTGATATATTGAGACCAAAGGACGTGGGTATTCGTCGAGGTACCTACAAAGACGTGTTGTCTAAAGACCTTCCACATAGGATAGTAGAAACTGTTCCAACTATAGTCAGTAGTCAGATCATCAAATACAAATACTAGGGCGTACCTCAAGGAGCAGTTTGCAAGTCCAAAGCCTGGAGAAAATTCAACCACAACTCGATGATAAGATTAAGAAGGTTTTACCACAGCGAATGGTTGCCAAAATGACCTATAACAAGGGCTTGAGTAGGAATTCTTAATGTTAAATATATTTGCGCTTACAAAACATATAGCAATCCAGCGTTTTTGGCTCACTACCCACGCACTTGAGGGAGGAGGCAATACATGTATCGGGGTACTCACGTTGCAGTATTCGCCAGATGAAACAACTGGCGTTACATATCAGCACGAGCTTCAAACATTTATAATACTTCGAAAGACTTACAGATTCACAGCATAAGCTATAATAAACTGTTATCGTGTCACTACGACAAACGTCAGGCAGATGCAAAGTAACATACACCAATAACATATGAGGCCTGGCGAAATTTGGTGAGATCAGCAGTAAGTTGTGTGTTTGTACCAACTGCTTACGGGCATGCCCCTGTGGTAAAGAGTGAATGAACCAGAATAGATGCGTGAAACGATGAACGCACCAGACTGCGTATGCCAAATTTGTCACATCTCCGAAATGCATAATGAGATAGAACTCGACAGCGTATACTGTCAATGCTGTATGGACAGTCTCCAGAATCCTGAAGAGTCAAATGTTGCTCGTGATGACGCGCCGATAGAACAAAGTTTAGCATACCAGATGGATGCGACCTATGCCAGTCAGTATCAGAGAAAGCCTCATTTGCATACGTCTGACAGAATTACCAAACACTTTAGAAACTTCCTGTCGTGTTCGTATGATTGCCAGTAGTGGAAGGTCTGCATGCAGATGACTCCGTACAGTAGCATGGTAGCTAGGGCACCGCAAAGCGGTCCTTGCATGATTGACATCACAACCGACGGCATGTTAGCGGAGAAGGCGAGGCAGGAACCTGGAGGAGCAAGGAACGATCATTTATATGCCTTCCTGCGATGATTTCATGACATGATTGCAAAGGTGGGAAATGCTCACAGACGGAATTAACCTTGCGGGAGGCATCATAGGTGCCAATCTTGGCCGCAGTGGTGGTGAGAAACAATACTTGATGACGCTTGGAGTAGCACACGCTCGTCCCCCAAGTACCTGCTACCAAACACTAACTGACCAAAATGCACGTCGCGCGAGGGTAACTGCTTATTGATCTATCGTAGTTAGCGATGCCGGTATGGTGACGCTCTGCGCACTATCTACTAGGCGTGCGACGTCTCTCCGCTACCATAAATGACACAGGCAGAGAAAAGTTAATACCGTGTCAGCAACATTGACGTGATAGGAAACCCGTTAAATAGACAATATGATGAGATCAGAGGTACAATGATTGAAGTACTCAAGCATCTCAGAAGCTTGTACAAGTATATATAAAGACCACTCACACAAACGGTTGTCGCAGGCTCCCACAGCGACTTTTCCTACAATTGTTATTTATAGCATGACACGGCCAGGTTTATGCTTCAAAAAGATCCGCGGGTATCCTTCATGGATTATCCTAAGCGTGGCAACTTGAACCGCCTTACTCCACCTAAGTGATATACGCACACATTGCGCTTGAGACACAGGCCTTTTAAATACAATTCAAACACAGAAGACAGATGACGTAGACGAAGGAAGTTCGGAATGCTGAACTGCATTGCATATTGAGGCGTGTCCAGAATAGGAAAACAGTGAGGTGGAGGAGCTGGTAGTATGAGCACGGGATGCGAAACTTTGGGCAGGGCGATGAGTGGATGTAGTAAGATGAGAAACGCACCGGAGCTGGAGCCACAGCGTTAAGAAGCAAGTATAGCTAGCGCTGACATCACTCGAGCTCTTCAACTTGAACTGTTGATGATGCTAGACTCCAATGCGATCGCACTCGCGAAAGACGTGAAGGGGAGGATTTGGGCAACAGAACCTTTGGGAAGGTGGAGGTGAAGATGGAAGTACATAGAAGGGCGGGTTGACCGAAAAGATAGTTTGGCCTGTGCACGGTCTGCTTTGCTCGTGTCTTGTGGGTGTGCTGGCGGCGGCCTAGTGGGATGGTTCGTTAGTCGCAGTTGGAACCCTAGAGAGAGAATTTCTGTATTTGGCGATGACAAATTTAAACGCAGCAGAATTTGATCGTGCACTACACACCGACACTGTAACACACGCTCGCCAAATAGGTTACATGCAATGGCTCAAAATCAAACTTAGCTTCAACTGCAGGTAACCATCATCTTTCCAACCACCCAGGAGTATCCTGATACATCAGCTCGCTCAGATGCCTCTGGTGCCAAGGAAAATAGGAAGAAACACCTATTTCAAAGATAACACTGCAGTCGGTATGAAGTACATAATACTACAGAATGCCAGGGCCAACCAACGCGCGAAGCAGTTTCCAGCCAAAGCTACGCAAAAATATCCTCCTTGGTCACGTCCCGCATCCCACACGCCGCCCACACAACAGCAACATTTAAATCCTCCACATCGTCGCTATTCGTGCCCACATATGGCCATCAATCAGCTGGGTTTTGCCCCAGCTTCTTAAACCAATCCCTCCCAGCCTCCCACGAAACCCTTGCCGCCTCAACCCCATCAAGCGGATGCGTCTCCCCCTTAAACCACAACATCTCAACTCCCCTCTCCCTGCCCTTGAGCGCATGATAATACCTCAACCCCTGTGCCGGTACCGCACGCAAGTCGTCCTCCCCAATCAACAACAACACAGGCGCGCGTACATTATCGACGTGAGCGATAGGTGACGCTTCGAACATTTTCTGGAACGTGGCGGGCGTCATGAGCGAGTTTGGGGTAAATTGGAGCCCGAATTCAGCGTAGGCCCAGTCGGGGATGTCGGATGCTGTTAGTTCGCCGGCGCTGGTTACGGGGTTGCGCATCACTGCTGCGTTGAATAGGGTTGGGTATTGGCCGATCACTGTGTGAATGTCAGTGTAAAGTGTTGTTTTTGTGTTTGAAGGGGAGTCTTACAGTGCGCGGTGAGAAAACCGCCGTGGCTTCCACCTTGGACGACTTGTCGTCCGTGCTCTGAGATACCGAGCCGGACGAGCTCGTTGACGCTCTCTACGACATCTTGTACGTCCATTGTTCCACAGTGCCCGAGAAGTTTTTGGATATATTTTTCGCCATATCCCATGGAGCCGGTATAGTTGGGAAGGGAGAGGGTATCTGTGAGCATGCATGCTGTAAGTGGTCAATAGCCGCGAAGTTGGAAAAGACTTACATCCTTCTAAGGCTAGTGCAGCAGTAGCTGGGTGGAACGATGTTGTCGATGATGCATGTGGTCCTCCATGTGGAACGGTAACGCAAATGGGTTTCGGGCCAGGTCTCGCGGAAGCTTTCTTCGACTGGATGACAAGAGTTTCCGTTGGAGGACGCGCACCGATGGGTATGATCGACGCAGTGAGATCGCGGAGTGCGTTTTCAGCTGAAAGGCATGCTTAGACTTGTTGAGAATTCAAATTGACTTGAACGTACTCGCGAAAGATAACGTTGGCACATCTAGGACTTTCCAGTTGAGGTTGTCGTGTTGATCAAAGTATCCTAGTAATACCTCAGATGGAGTAGTAGGCGTGCTCCTTGAACAGATGAAGCGCGTCTTGTTGTCTGTAGCATGTAAGCCCCAACTATACAAAGGATCGCCATCTCGCGTTTTTGTCTCATCTGAAACTGCTCCTGATTCTGTATCAATGAAGAGGATCGTCGCACGAGAGCGCCATAAGGAGTGGAGCACGATGTATACAAAATCTCCGCGACGCAAAAACGGGCTGGAGGGCATGTTATAATTGGGATATAGACCTGGAAAGTCGGTTTCGGGGGTAGGCTCCATCACGGTGTCCACGAGGACCTTGTTGGTACCCGTAGCTAGGTCACGATATTCTAGAGAAACGCAAGATGCATGAGGACCGCCAACGGGATTTGAGAACCAGAAGAGTTTAGTGGGCGTCTGACTGTCATCGTACAACACACGAGGCGAACGGCAAGACCGTTCTGACGGAGTCAGCCTCAATGCGTTGCACGATATCTTGGCGCCAAAAGGTGTCCCTTGCACGGTTGCTGACTCGGGAAGTTTAATCTCCCATATGCCCATGGGACGATTGAAGCACCATTTAACCCCCAATAGTCGACCGTCTTTGGTGTGTTCGTGTCCACTGGCGTAGATGATATCTTCCGTCGCAAAAGTAGCTTGGCCAAACAGGACAGGTACTTGGGTAGGCTGTGCCAACGAAAGGGCAACAAGCAACATGTCCTGCTTAGCAGCCCTGGTGAAGGCCGTGGACCTTGTCCAGCGGAATAGGAAAATGGTCGATCTTTTCTTGGCGCGAGATGGTTCGCCAAAGTGCGGGATGTATCTGAATTTTGGGTAGGGATCGTCTGAAGCATCATCATCGCTGTTGATGTTTGCTTCGGCTGTGTATAGAAGGGATGTTTCCGATGGGGAGAAGGAGAGCGAGGATGTGAAATCTGACATCGGATTTGCAAGTATTTCGGGACATTCGCGGATTATTGAACTCACCATCTGTATGGAAAGCATCGTGGTACATGGTGACATCCAAGGAAGCCTCTATCTGGGTGCCGGCCCAGATTTCGACGAAACGTTTCGTACTTGTGCCATTAGCAACCTCTCGGAGGATCGCCTGACGGGATTTGGAAGGAGATATTGCAAACGCCTTGACTTCAGAGGAATCATGGGAGGTTGTCTGATGATCAGAAGTGATGCCCCCGGAGAAAGTCTTGGTGAGAGATTGTGTGATGTTGCGCTCGTGATCGCGAACAGAGTAAGTGACGCGTGCAACTGTGCAGGTGTCTATTATCGATCCCTGATTATGTTGAAAGACGTACCATCGCCGCCAACGAAATCAGCAGACACAGGAAGGGGTAACTCTGCTAGTTCCGTGTAAAGCGTCGATGGACCGGTGTGTTGAAGTAAGGACATGTCAGCAGTGGTACTTGTATGATTCTGACGTTTCACAAACGACCGCTTGGATAAGCCAAGAGTGCGAGGACGAGAGCCTGAGATATGTTCAGCACGTGTGCATTGCCGCCTAAAGAATTTCAAATTGGTTGAAAACAAGTTGACACGGTTGAATAGGCGGTAAGAAGACATGAACATGGTGCCACGACATGCGCTATAGCTAAATGCACTCCAGACACTCTTACATACACCGTACTTGAAACGAAGAGGGACTCGGACTCGGAGGAGAATAGGACACCGGAAAATGCCGCAATACACTATGATCCCCTTCCATGATCTTTTCATTTTCCTCCGCTTGTGGGGGTCAGCAGACTTTTGCTCGTCCTCACCTACACTAGCAATATTCTTCCTACTTCTCCCTCCAAGACGTACTTCTCTATAATGCGATTTTAGGTCCGACCACCTCATAAAATTCAATGTACGCAACTCCTCATACGTTACTACGACCTACGGAATTTGGGGGGAAAAGGCAACAGTGTTGCAGTATCTTCAAGTACACCAAGCCTAGATCCTCTCATCGCTCAATTCATTTTCTCAGGTCAATCGGTCAAAACCTATTCCAAACCACACTATCCTTGACGTGTTCTCAGCATGAGCAACTTCTCGGTCTATACGCTGTGGTTTTCCAATACATGGGACGCGCGGGAGTCTCGCATATACACGACCGTCGATCACATAGTTTTTTGACATCCTAGGCGCTCTAAGTATGTGCAACGAGCGCCTGCTATTTCGGCTCTTCGGCTGTGATCCCTACTGGTCCCTAACCTTTTCTATGTATCACCATCTGATTGCTTTTGCCACACGCTGATCTACTTGCCCTCGACTGATCTACCCTCAAATCTTCATTCACTCTGCCAACGACGACATGGAACCACCCCTATCCCCAATCAGATTGCTCATAGGCCACACTGATTGGGTAGACGAAGTAGCGTTCTCGACAAGTGGGAATAAACTCAAAATTATAAGCACGTCCAACGACAAGACTGTTCGGATTTGGGACGTGGCGACAGGAACACAGGAAAAGTTGTTGGAGGGGCACGCTGGTAGGACCGATGGACTGGCTGTATCGATGGATGGAAGGAGAATTGTGAGTGGGGCGAAAGATGGCAAGATCATCATATGGGACCCAGATATGAATGAGATCATCAGATGTCTATCGCATCACACAGACCGGGTTATTTGCATACAGTTTTCACCTGATGAGCAAAGACTCGCCTCCGCATCATCCGACGGCACAATAAAGATCTGGGATGCAGAGACATGGGAACTGGTGTTCGACATCGATGATCACCAGGACAAAGTATGGACAGTGGCCTTTGCTCCCAACGGAACCAAGTTTGCGAGCGGGTCATATGATCAAACGGTTCGCATCTGGAATGCAGCGACCGGCAAGCAGCAAACACAGCCACTTTATCATGGCGAAGCAGTGCGCTCGATAGTATGGTCTTTAGACAGTCGTTGTCTCATTTCTGCCTGTAATGATGGCCAGATCTACTTCTGGAGTGCACCAACTGGTGCCCAGCTCGGATCCCCACTGCGTGCACATGCCGGCGAGATTAATTTGTTGGCCATCTCACCTGATGGTGAACTAATAGCGAGTGCATCCGTGGATCACACCGCGAGGCTGTGGAGTGCCTCTACCCGCAAATCATATGGCCGTGTGCTCCAGCATGCCTCTCCGGTATCCACAGTAGCCTTCTCGCCGGACGGCCAGCTTGTCGCTACAGGGGACGTGGAGAACACAATCTTTCTGTGGGATATATCACAGGAGTCCACCATCACGACGAATTTCGTGTTGCCTTCATTTGTTTCCCCAGCATCCAACACCACGAGCTACATCGACCAGGTAATGAATTTCCGTCTTGTATACACAGCAGCATATCTGATGCCAATTTCTTTTAAGCTGTCACTAAGCTCTGATTCTCTTTCAGCCTCTTCTACACCAACATCGGACGAGCTGTCGGATGGAACCGAGTTCGAGTCAGAAACTGTAGGCTCTCGTGATGCTGATACCTCACCCTCCCCATCTCCGCCTGTTCAAGGTCACTCTCATCATGAAATCCCTTCTCCCGTTCGCCCCTCTCCTCCAATCGAGCTTCTGGACAGAATCCAAGTGCCTCCAGAAACCATCCACTCGCGTGATGCAGCCGCATCCCCTTCCCCATCTTTTCCCCCTCAAGGCTCCTCCCATCCTCAAATAGCTACTGCTTCGGCTTCTACTCCAGTCTTAACCTCACCTCCAAAGTCGTTTTGGAAGCGCTTTCCTACGCTCAATAGGTCTGCAGCGTCTGTAGACTCAAAGCGGTGGAAATTGCCGCGCATCGGTAACATCATGTACGCCACCCTCCACTCTCTGATGAAGTATAAACATGGTCTGAATTTGATCCCTAGGCAGCGCAAGCATCGGAATGCGGAACCCCAAGCAGGTCCTACTGATGCCCAGCATCAATAAAAATAAATTTACGAGTCCGCTCTTCATATCTTGTCTTAGACTTTTAGCTGTCACCCCCTCGTTGTCCCTCCCATGCCTACGTAGTCTGGCTGTAACAGCTTTGTCATTGATTGTTGTTGGCCGTGCGTTCGCGGTTACAGATGTTCACAGAAAATTCACTTGACACGAAAGACGCAGTCAGAAGGAAAGTGACCGGGACCTAAGTATATAGTAGCCAATGTACATTCGAATGCGGTGGCTGCCTTAGCTGCTGAGTCGACAATGAACATAGTATCACACGGCACAAGCCTGGCCCGTCAACTGCCTCAACACCGGATGCGAAGACGCGCGTTTTGGGAGGTCCAATCCCCCCGCATACTCAATCAAGTGAAACACCATCCTCAACCCCGACGCGTTCCTCCGCAGGTCGACATAGTACGTCTCCAGATCCAGGATACACGTCGAATCCAGCGAATGAAGACGTCGCTTTGCATCGTGATACGCGCGCATGGACCGGTGGAAACGTATGTACCACGCTGGGCTTTTATACGCGACGCGACCGAGTCGATCGGATATCCTTCGTACGCGTCGTCAGCGAGTCAAAGACGTTTCGTTAATTGGTCACGGGAACTCACAGATGAATGACGATACGAGGCGGTATGTGAGGGGGTTGCGGGATTGTATTGTTGGGAGCGTGAATTGGATGTATGAGACGGAGAAGCAGTAAGAAACATTCGTGTTTTGAGAAGTCCAAGTCTGCTGCAGCACGGACAATTGTAGACTTGTCGCGACTTGGACACGTTTCATAAAGTTACGCGCCCGCAGCTTATTGCATGTACCACTGCACAAATGAACAAGTTAACAGGCTACCACTACTTATTATAAACCCGTAAAAACATATCCTCCACCAACACTGTCGATATATAGAGACGGTAACCACGCGAGTAAGAGCAGATTATCTGCAAGCCGTCATCAGGCATGTTAAACAGAAATTCCCTGTGGCTGCCCAGAGTACACTGGCTGGAATTGCTGGGGTTGCATATGGGGTGATTGGGCAGGTGTGCCACTGTGAGTATTATGGGTGCCTAGCTGCTGAGGCTGCGAAACAGGAGTTCCAGTGTACCCCGTAGGAGGAGCACCTGAGTACTGATTCAGAGGAACCTGTTGTCGTACGTGCCACGAATTATTTTGCCCAAAGAATGTGGCATCTTTGACAGAATACGTCCAGACACTATTGCCGCGACTGGATCCAATGATGGAAAACACCAGCAGTATGCAAGTGTAGGACAAGACTAAAATGTCATCGTCAGGTAAAGACTCGGCCTAAACTGTGTAAAACTTACACATGATGAAGTTGGAGAATGCGAAAGTCCCCAACATTAGCAGCTCCATGCAATACTTGTTGGCGGTGGGATCTGGTGGTGACTGAGCATGATACAAAATGATATCTGAAAATCACGCACCGGTGTTCGCATAAACACAACCTCGCGGGAAGTAAGAGTTGGAGGTGGAGACAGATTCGGCAGAAGTGGCGAACGACAGAATCGCAAGGGTGACTGTATATCAGAAAGATTAGACTGATACGCGTTATTCCAAATACACTACATGCAGAGCCATGAGAGTTCGAAGATAATCATAGAAGTGAACGCCCCACGCCGTATAAAATCAACGATCAACCTGTGAACAATTGAGACAATCAAGGTGACCAGACAGAGGCATACGTACATGATTGGAATGGTAAGAATTGTTAACACCGCGGTCGCAACGCCCAAAGCACTGAAGATGAAATAGAAATATGGCTCCGTCAACGAGACGGAGTAGGCATTGAGACCTAATCCAATGAGGGAGCAAGGGATACTGAGTGCTATACGATCACATTCGAGAGTGAGCTTCTAACAAACAGATTCAGAGACAGATTCAGAACTCACAGAAAACAGTGATACGAAACCAGGAGAAGCTTCCCATATTGAACAAAGTCTCCAAGAAACACAGTTCAAAGGGATGGGGACGTAAAGCGAGATAGGCTCCGAGCTGAACGTTGAAACGTTGATGTTCATATTGGTAGACTCGCTTCTCAAAAGTCCGCTGATATGCAGGAACAAAGGCAGTGCCCGGAACAAGGTCCCAAGCCCTTGGCAAAAGCTCTCAGATCTATCAAACGTTGACAAGCTCCGTTTCTGGGCATCCAAGTAGTCAGGGCGGGCGGCGTAGTAGCACTGGTTTGATCCAATATTTGGTCAGGCATTCCTTCGTGTGGATCCTTCATCAGGAAAACCTTCCCCTGTTACAGCCAATGATTTGCAGAACGCTAGGCCAAAAAAAATTCACTACATACACAGCGGTATTTCAACTTCTATTCTCTGATCAGATATGTAGGGTATGCCGCATAGACTGGGCCGACGGTATGTAGATTGAGATTGAATATTGGCCGTCGGGAAGTTGAAAGTTTGTGGTCCGACGTATTGCCGAATGTATGTATTTTTTTGGCTCAGGCCTAGCGTTCTGCAAACGGCTGTAAGTAGTTAGAACAAAATATATGTAGTTAGAGAAAGTTATCAGATTAGAAGGCTAGCCGGGTATACTAAAAATAATCGCACCACAAGAACAAACATCAATCGGATTTCGAAATATGTCGCGGCAAATCGGCAAATCGAACCGTAATCTATCGTCCACCATATGTACTAGTATAGTCCCAGACTTTCAGAACACTGAACTTCCAGAGACATAAACCCGTAAAAAGATATCCTCCACCAACACTGTCGATAGATAGAGGCGGTAACCACGCGAGTAAGAGCAGATTATCTGCAAGCCGTCATCAGGCATGTTAAACAGAAATTCCCTGTGGCTGCCCAGAGTACACTGGCTGGAATTGCTGGGGTTGCATATGGGGTGATTGGGCAGGCGTGCCACTGTGAGTACTATAGGTGCCTAGCTGCTGAGGCTGCGAAACAGGAGTTCCAGTGTACCCCGTAGGAGGAGCACCCGAGTACTGATTCAGAGGAACCTGTTGTCGTACGGGCCACGCATTATTTGGCCCAAAGAACGTGGCATCTTTGACAGAATACGTCCAGACACTATTGCCGCGACTGGATCCAATGATGGAAAACACCAGCAGTATGCAAGTGTAGAGCAAGACTAAAATTACATCGTCAGGTAAAGACTCGGCCTAAACCGTGTAAAACTTACATATGAAGAAGTTGGAGAATGCGAAAGCCTCCACCATCTGCAACTCCATGCAATACTTGTTGGCGGTGGGATCTGGTGGTGACTGAGCATGATACAAAATGATATCTGAAAATCACGCACCGGTGTTCGCATAAACACAACCTTGAGGGAAGTAAGAGTTGGAGGTGGAGAAAGCTTCGGCGGCAGTGGCGACCCACAGAATCGCAAGGGCGACTGTATATCAGAAAGATTAGACTGATACGCGTTATTCCAGATACACTACATACAGAGCCATAAGAGTTCGAAGAGAATCGTAGAAGTGAATGCCCCATGCCGTAAGAAATCAACGATCAACCTGTGAACAATT
Source organism: Suillus placidus (assembly GCA_016628565.1). NCBI lineage: Eukaryota > Fungi > Basidiomycota > Agaricomycetes > Boletales > Suillaceae > Suillus > Suillus placidus. The sequence continues at coordinate 174,470 of JABBWD010000074.1, forward strand.
GAGACAATCAAGGTGACCAGACAGAGGCATACGTACATGATCGGAATGGTAAGAATTGTTAACACCGCGGCCGCAATGCCAAAAGCACTGAAGATGAAATAGAAATATGGCTCCGTCAACGAGACGAAGTAGGCATTGAGACCTAATCCAATGAGGGAGCAAGGGATACTGAGTGCTATACGATCACATTCGAGAGTGAGCTTCTAACAAACAGATTCAGAGACAGATTCAGAACTCACAGAAAACGGTGATACGAAGCGCTGAGAAGCGTCCCATATTGAACAAGGTCTCCAAGAAACACAGTTCAAAGGGATGGGGACGTAAAGCGAGATAGGCTCCGAGCTGAACGTTGAAACGTTGATGTTCATATTGGTAGACTCGCTTCTCAAAAGTCCGCTGATATGCACAGGAACAAAGGCAGTGTCCAGAACAAGGTCCCAAGCCTTCACCTGGGTGACATACTTACATCACAAAAATTGCTGAAGTCAGCCCTTACCCGATTTAGACTGCCGCACGCCACAACAAATGACCAAACAATTCCGTCTGACGTCGTCAAAGTCATGTGCGCGGAAGGGGAAAATCGGTGTGCAGCTGTAGTGTTGCACGCCGATGGGTGAACCGATTTCGAGTTCCAGTCCTCTTACTCACGCAGCGCAAACGATCTTTTTCGTCACTGCTGCGCTTGTACAGAAAACTAACTACATCAGCTCGGAACTCGGGCCCTCTCACCGGGAGAACCTGAAGGCTAGACCCCACTGAGAGATCGTCCACTCTTCTCACTGCTCGCAGTACAAGCGCTCAAGCCTTATATGACCGTAGACGACTGCAAGCCTACCTCAAGTCCCTTAGCACGACGGCCCCATCAGTCCGAGTAACACAAGGGACGAACATGAGGAGATGTCCTGCGGCTCGGTACGGGCGGGCATCAGGAAACGCGTACCATCAGCCAGGTCGGTGATGCTGGCTTCAGATATGCAAGAAGCTTGGAAGATATGGGCGTTAAGTTAGTGCTGCAAGAACCAGTATGTGGCTGCTGTGTCTCGATCTCTTATACGTTTGAACACCTTGGCTAACGGTTTGTTTTGGACATGTTCCAGAGGCACTTGTGCACGTCTGAGTGCATTGTCGCCCTATCCTAGAGGACCAGAAAGAGTACTATGTTGTGCAGTTCAGTCAACATTCGTATATACTCTGGTAGTCCAATACAGGGGATGCACGGGAGTCTCGCATGTACACACGATCGACGATCGCATAGTCTTTTTGACACCCTAGGCGCTAAGCATGCAACAAGCGCCTGCTGTTTCGGCTCTTCGGCTGTGATCTTTACCGGTCTCTAACCTTTTCTATCTATTGCCATCTGATTGCTTTTACCCAACGCTGATCTACTTGCCCTCAACTGATCTACCCTCAAATCTTTATTCGCTCTACCAGCAACCAACCAACCAACCACATGGTACCATCCCTATCTCCAATCAGATCGCTCAGAGGCCACACTGGTTGGGTACAAGACGTGGTGTTCTTGAAAAACGGGAAAAAACACAAAGTTATAAGCACATCCAACGACAAAACTGTTCGGATTTGGGACGTGGAAACAGGGAAACAGGAAAGCTCGTTGGAGGGGCACGCTAGAGGGACTCTTGGATTGACTGTATCGATAGATGGAAGAAGAATCGTGAGTGGGGCGAAAGATGGCAAGGTCATCATATGGGACACAGATACGAAGAACATCATCAGATGTCTGTCACATCACACAAACTGGGCCATTTGCATACAGTTCTCTCCTGATGAGAAACGACTCGCCTCTACATCGTCCGACGGCACACTAAAGATCTGGGATGCGGAAACGTGGGATCTGGTGTTCGACATCGATGATCACCAAGGCTCAGTGGGGACAGTGGCCTATTCTCCCAATGAAACCAAGTTTGCAAGTGGGTCGGCTGATCGCACAGTTCGCATTTGGAACGCAACGACCGGCAAGCAGCAGACCCAACCACTCATCCACAACAGCACAGTGTACTCAATAGTCTGGTCTCTAGACGGACGTTGTCTCATTTCTGGATGCGGTGATGGCCAGATCTACTTCTGGAGCGCACCGACTGGTGCTCAGCTCGGATCCCCACTGCGAGCACATTCCGACTGCATTAACTTGTTGGCCATCTCACCTGATGGTGAACTGATAGCCAGTGCATCCGCGGATCACACCGCGAGGCTGTGGAGCACCTCTACCCGCACACCTTTTGGTCGTGTGCTCCAGCATACCTCTGAGATAGGCACAGTAGCCTTCTCGCCGGACGGCCAGCTTGTCGCCACAGGCGGTCTGGAAAACACAATATTTCTGTGGGATATATCTCAGGAGTCCACCATTATGACGAATGCTGTATCACCGTCTTTTGTTTCCCCAGCGTCCAATATCGCAACCATCTACCAGGTAATAAATTTGCGTCTTGTCTACACAGTGGCAAATATATCTGACGCCTTTTTTTCAAGCCGTCGGCAAGCTCGAATTCTCTTTCAGCCTCTTCTACACCAACATCGGACGAGCTACCGGATGGAACCGAGTTCCTGTCAGAAACTGTAGGCTGGCGTGATGCTGCTACCTCACCCTCCCCATCTCTCCCTCCTGAAGGTCACTCTCGTCATGAAATCCCTTCTCCAGTCCGCGTCTCTCTAGTCGAGCTTCCGGACGGGATCCAAGTACCTCCAGAAATTATCCACTCGCGTAATGCAGCCACATCACCTTCACCATCTTTGCCACCTACATACCACTCTCACCCCCAAATACCCGTTGCTTCAGCTTCTACTCTGGTCCTGGCCTCACCTCCAAAATCCTTTTGGAAGCGCTTCCCTATGCTCAACAGGTCCGCCGCGTCTGGAGACTCTAAGCGATGGAAAGTGCTGCGCATTGGTAGCATCATGTACGCCACCCACCACTCTCTGTTGAAGTATAAACATGTTCTGAATTTGATTCTAGGCAGCGCAAGCATCGGAATGTGGAACCCCAAGCAGATCCTCATGACGCCCAGCATGAATAGGCTCATGAGTCCGCTCTTCATGTCTTGTCTGGTATTCTCTTAGACCTTTAGCTGCCACACTCGCCCCTCGTGCTATCGCGTTGTCCCTCCCCTGCCTACGTACAGATGTTCACAGAAAATTCACTTGATTTGAAAGACGCAGTCAGAAGGAAAGTGACCAGGACCTAAGTATGTAGTAGGCAATGTAAATTCGAATGCGATAGCTGCCTTAGCTGCTGAGTCGACAATAGACAGACTATAATCCGGCTGCTAATTAAAATCGGGGGGCCCACGGAACGATGCATGACACCTGCACACTCTTGGTCATTACACCCAACGCGTACACAAATCTCGTACATGCATGTGTGACCATCAATCCAAGACAGGCACAAACACCCATCCAAACGCCCTAACCTCATTCCCCTTCGTCCCCAAATACCTCTCCGTCTCATACAGCCAATTCACGCTCCCAGCAATACAATCCCGCAAGCCCCTCACATACCGCCTCGTATCGTCATTCATCACAGCAGGATCAACACACGCAGCGAACTGGCGCTCAGTAGCCAAGAACGCGTCCGCGCTCTGCTTCACGAGCGTGCCCACGTGCGCAAGCGCACTCCCGAACGAGCAATTCCGGTCTTTCATCAGGACAGTAATGATGTTGAGCCGTGAGCTTGGAGTCATGCCTTTTGCGCATGAGATAGCGTCCTAGAACAGACGTCAATACTTAGAATATATACATATATGTTGTTGCATGCAAGCACGCACCTCAGACCATGCTATAAGATCACAAGCCTGGCTCGTCAACTGCCTCAACACCGGATGCGAAGACGCGCGTTCCTGGAGGTCCAATCCCCCCGCATACTCAATCATGTGAAACACCATCCTCAACCCCGACGCGTTTCTCCGCAGGTCGACATACGTCTCCAGATCCGGGATACACGTCGAATCCAGCGAATGAAGACGTCGCTTTGCATCGTGGTACGCGCGCATGGACCGGTGGAAACGTATGTACCACGCTGGGCTTTTATACGCGACACGACCGAGTCGATCGGATATCCTTCAAGTTCGTACGCGAGTCAGACGTTTCGTTAATTGGACCATCACGGGAACTCACAGATCAAACACCTCCAAGTCATTTCCATTTTCGCTCTCACACCCATCCCGCTCCTGCTCATACACCAACAAACTCAAAAAATCCACCGCCAACCTCAACTGCGTTAAATCCGCACCGGGATAACACAAAGAAGCCCACAGCCCGACCTTCATCCCTTTCCACTCCAGCTTCAACCCTGCCTCCCACAACCACGCCTCGCTCGCTCGAGAAACGGACCTGCAATGCCGGTTTGCGCGTAGTTCAAAGGGCGTGCATGAAGAGAGGAGGTCGGGGAGTTGGACGCTTACTGTGTGCGAACAGGTGGGAGTTGGTGGTGGTGGTGGTGGTGGTGAGTCGCACATCGCGTTTTTGGTTCGCGTTATGGGTCCTTGTTGAATGACAGGGTGGAGCACTAGCCTGAGGAACGAGGCCCAGGGTGAGGTTGATTTTGAAAGGCGCGACGGGCACGGGATAGGACGTAATGATCCGACACGAGCGCTTGCTTAGATTAGACGGACAATAAGACGATGCACGGTGTTCGTTCGCCGGCGCCCATGGCTATAAGTTTGAAGCAGGTGACTAGCCGTGGAACGGGACGTATGAGAAGACCATTGTTCTCCCCTCCAAGGTAGCTGACTTACACGCTCGTTTTACAAGTTGAAGGTTCTACCCAATTCAGAGTCAAAGCTACTGCGATCGACGCAGTGTCCACGGTGTTTCAGCCAACGTTGCAACCTATTGGCACGTTCTGATCTCCCTGAGTACCTAATCATAGTTGCCTTTACAACCAAACACGTTCTGATCTGCAGTAAAAACAGATACGCAACCAAAGCAACAAAATCAATCCAATCCATCAAACCCCTCACCCACCCCTCCCAAAAACCCTCCCAATCTCCCCCACAACCCTCCCAACCCCAACACCCACGCCAACCAAAACACCCACATCAACCACCCAAAGCCCGAAGCCAGCACTCAAATACCTAGGCGCAAAGATCTTCCACACCATCAAATGCCTCCTCAACACCGCTCCGCACGCAGCTGCTCCGAACGCCAACACCGCGAAATATAAGGACAGCGCTAGCGCGGCTCTTAGTGCGTTTGGGCGGGGGCGAGGTGGTTTTTGGGGGGAGAGGGGAGGGAGGTTCCAGAGTATGACCAGCGGTACCGCCAGCGCGCCGAGTAAAAACGGCCCAAAGGTATTGAGAGCAACGGAAACGTGCGAAAAGGGGAAACTAAGCGTCTTGTCGAGGATGAATGCGCTTTTCCACTGGATAGATGAGAATGTCGATTGGTGCCCTGTGCTGTAATACGTGTGCGTCGCTAGGAGCGCTAGGGGTACAATGTCTGAGAATAAGAGGTCGTGATTCGGATTGGTATTGGCGAGGTCGAGTGTGGAGGACGGTGTGGGGGATGTGAATGCGTTGTTTAGGCTGTGGACGTCTCGGACGCTGTCGATGATCTCTAGATAGGAGAGAAGAGCGACGGCTGATAATCCAAGGACGATCTGTCCCGAAAGTTGAGTCATCAACCACACGGCGCTAAAGAAGATGAGCCAAAACATGAGGTAGGGAGAGCCGAATGCGTTGGCGAAGCCTAACACAGTGACTTCAGTCTTTTCCTGCGTAGATGCCTCACTCGACTGGCTTTTTGAAATCGCAAGGCAAACAGGCGACGTCCACCAGACTGACAAACCCCCAATCAATATAACAGCAGCAGTAGTCCTCGCCAACACCGTCCTCGTCACCCTGAGAACATCCCCATCCCCCATATCCCCCAGGACCTGCGCAGAGTCTACCCATTCGAGCATCCAGAACATCGTGCCAGCGATCAAAGACGGCGCGAACAGCAGCGGGATGAAAGTCGCAGCAAGACCAGAGTCCGATTTTGAGATTTTGAGTATGCGCCGGACGACGCGGGGAACTGCGATAGCAGCGGGGAAGGCGAGGAAGAGGGCTGTGAGTGGTGGGGCTGATGACGACTCGGACGCGTAAAAGGTCACGGTGCAGTATGGGTGTTGTTCCTCCCTGCAGACAGTGCTCATAGCCATGAGGCGCGCGCACATAGCGAAGAGAGCAGAGAAGCCTAGTATGCGGTAGCGCAGCCGGGAGGTGGGAGCTGTGAAGCCTGTGATGACGGAGGGCACGATCGACGAGATGAGGAAGAAGAGCACGATGCGGTCTTCCCATACCGTGAATGAGTTTGATGCAAAACATAGGGTGTGGAGAATGAGGAAGATGGGAAGTGACTTGATGGATTTTAAAGTGATCGTGGGACGGGTGGCGGCTACCATGGCGAATGATGAAGAGATGGCAGCAGCGAAGAGCACGGTTTGGTGCATGGCGACGCCGTCCAAATACTCGTGCAACATGACGTGCATTAGATACCCTAGGGCAAATCCTATCGCAGAGGCGCTAAACGACCACCAGACTTTGTCGTCGACCCACTTTTCCCACTGGTCGTCCGCGACATCTCGGAGTTTGGAGTATAATGCCCAGGCAGCGACGATGCTCAAACCGATGACTGCCAATCCAGCGCCCATCAGGAAAACGTTGAACTGAGCCCAGAGAACACGACAAGCAGATAGCGCCAAACGGGTAAAGTTATCAAGTGCAATGAGACGGTGATGCCCGTGTATCGCATTTATGTCACCCCAGGCAACGGATAAATCATTCCAGGCAGCGTCAAGCTCTTTACCAGACGAACTAGAACGATAGGCGTCGAGATAGCGCCTGATCTGAGCAGCGTTGAGTTCCATGGCTTTCTGCAAAGATGAACCGTCGGAATCCCGATTAAAAAGTTCTGCGATGACGGTTCCAAGATTATTGAATGGGATGGGAAGACCGAGGAGTAAGGATATAGTTGGCACCAGGTCTATTTGCTGGACATGGCGATGGGGGACTGGAGCGTCTGGGAATGTGATCATCGGTAGAATGGCCTCTGGAATTGTGGAAGCGGGAAGGGAAAGAGGGGTCTTGCTATATATCCAGAGAGCTGACATTGTCTCCAGGACGCTGTCACCGCCGTGATTACCCATCTTATCCATTCCGTGATCCCCGAGCATTATGAGGAGGGTATCATCGTCCATTGCCGCGACGACATCTTGCAAAAGAGAATTCATCTGCTCGAGTTTTTCTCTGAGGACGGGATGGTCTGGACCGACTCTGTGACCAGCGTGGTCGACGCCTAAGCCGTGACCAATTGCAAAATGCCACGAGTTTTGATGATATCGCATCAAGGGTAAAAGATTATCGATGACGCCCTGGTCTACGGTATGAAGGTCTTCGACGTTGAATGAGTCAAAGGCAAAAGTCATGTTGTGCTGAAAGGCGTCTGGGAAAAGGGTGAGCCAAGTGTCATCGCCGGCGAGAGCAATCTTTCCTTTGGATTGTATCAGGGAAACGGAGGGGAAAGAAGACAGCACACACCTTTCTTCCCGCGGCGTTTAGCTGATGTATGATGGAATCCTCATGGATGAAAGACCCTCCAAAGTTTTCCCCGACATCTACGAAGGTGGGTAGAGACCCTGTGGTAATGCCTTTGAGTCGCTGAAGAGTTGTGGTCGGGGGGTCAGAGTACGCATTAAATATAAATGATCTGTCTGGATGAGCAGCGGTCAATTCGCGTGGCAGGGTCAGGATGTCGTGATGGAAAGGGGAAGCAGGTACTGGGGGTGTTCTGCGATGAAATCAAAGCGGAGAGCGTCTATGACGAGCAAGACTGCTCTTTTGTGGGTAGCGAGTGAAGTGCCGGCGTCTGCACTTCTGTCTGGGAGTGCGAGTCGAGTAAGGAGGAAACCCTTTGTAAATAGATAGATCCCAGCTAGGTGAACACATAACACCCAAAACAAAATTCGAAATTCACGAGATATCATCATGGAAAGGAATGAGCGTCAAGTTCGTCGGCAATGTCCAGCGGGGTTTAAACGCAGTCGGCTCCTCTTCTACGCACAGCAACCCATTCCCCTACTCCTTCAAGACGCTCTCCACGCCTTATGTGTAATCCTCAGGTCCAGGGTCATACCCACCAGCGTCAAAGTTCGTTGGAAATGTCCAGCCAAATTTAAACGCCAGAGTGCGGGCCCCTTTGCATGCTGTCCTGAAGATCTCCCTGTCCTAATTACGCTCTCCACTATGTGAAATCCTCAGGTCCAGGGTCATACCCACCAGCGTCAAAATTTGTTGGAAATGTCCAGCCAGATTTAAACGCCAGAGTGCGGGCCCCTTTGCATGCTGTCCTAAAGATCTCCCTGTCCTAATTAGTTCAAGATGCCAGGCTTCCCAACATACTTATTCCTCTTCTACGCATTAATTTATCAATGTCTAGACCTTCCCTCAAACATGGAACACAGGCCTGCTGCAGAATCTCGAAACACGCTGCCATTGCGCTTTTCCCGGCGCTCGTCCTCCAGACATTCGGGCAAGCGCTTTACGAACGTTCTCGCACTTATTAAAGGTCGTAACGGTGGCATCTTTGACTTCACCTCCGATTTCTCATCATTCTTCTACCATGCTGGTGCGTGCACGAAGTAACACCTAATCCCACGCAGTATGAAGGGGGACTTCCAGAAACGGTCCGCGCAGATCGATTCACAGGGGTTCGGGGCAAAGATCGGTGATCTTCGAGAGCTTCGCTAGTCATGTAAGCCGCAAAGCCAAAATTCGAGATATCATCATGGAATGAGCGTCAACTCGTCGCCAATGTCCAGCGGGGTTTTAAACATCGTGGTCGTCGGATGCATTACACTTGACATGATCTATTGGCTGGCCCTATTGCGTGCCGGAGTCGTCAGCGTGCAAGCTTAATTATTAAATTGGCTAGATGGTCATGATGCATACTGTCGGGACCATCAAAAGTTTACTAGACTGCATCGCAGCCCTCCTCTCTTCCTTTTGATATTCATTCAACGTGCATGCCGCTGTCCTTGAGTTATCAGCGCTTCGTATCCTTTACGCCCAGAAGTTCACTTATTTCAATATGCCAGGCTTCCGGACGTACTTATTTCTATTCTAGGTCGTAATCCATCAACTTATCAATGTCTAGGCCTCCCCTCAAATGTGGATCCCAGGCCTGCTGCACAATATCGAAACCAGCCCTGTCACGCTTTCCGGGCGCTCGGCCTCCAGCCATTTCGGCAAGCGCTTTACCGAAACGTTCTCGCACTTATTAGTAAAGGTCATCTTCGGCTACACCTGCGATTACCATCACTCTTCTATCATGCTGGTGCATGCTCAAAGTAACGCCCAATCCCACGCAGCATGGAGGGGTAAACAGTCCGCACAGGTCAAGAATGGCTAGTCCTGCATTGTTCGATTGAATATCGCGAACGACCATCTTCTCATACTTCAAGTGACATGGTAAGCGAGCTTCTGTTTACAGGGGTTGAGGGCAAAGATTGGCTGATCTTCGAGAGCTTCGCTAGTTAGTGTGGGCCGCAAAGTCACTTGCTACCCTACAAGAGTCTGAGGATGTGATGTGATGTAGCACAAGCCTTGTAGTACGTTTTTGCACTTAACGACTTCATCTCCATCCAGATCTTTGGGGTTTCCTCGCAATACAGCCTCATCATCTTCCATCTCCCGCTCATCACTCCCCGATCGGGGTCCCTGTCCTGTGTTCATAAAAGAGAACAAGACGACCAACGTTGCATCTGACGCCAAGGATGTTGTGTATGTTTGCCATGCTTCAGCTACTGAACAATAGGTTTGCAACGTGGTATGCACAACAGTGAATTGACATCCTCAGTTTCATAGATCTAGGGTGGCGCTCTTCAGGAGGCCAGGGTGTAGTGTCTCCACATGGTGCTACACGCAGTTTATGCATATGACCGCACCTTCGTGCCCATAACCTATTCAGCACAATAGAAAACCTTGTTGATACAAGGGACGCATTCCAGCCACTATTACAGCTCCAAACTGGGGAGTCGCTAACCATTTTGCTTCGCCCAGGATTATGATGTCTGCTGGGTCATCTGACTATCCTTAACGCGTCGTGTAAATGTCCCAGAGACCAGATACAAGGAAAAAAATTGTGTGTTTGCATCGGTGCGCGTTTTAACTTACCAGTTCCCGATGATGATTATTCATGTCTGCAGATGGACATCAAACAGTATGGTGATAAAGTAGGTCGTCCGACGTGCATGCCTTCTCGTGTTCTTGACGGTAAATATCCTATCAGAACACTAATATCGTCGAACTATATAGCCACATGGTCAAGAATGACAAACAGTTAACGTACTACAATAGTGGTGTAGGAACGTATGCCAAGGGACACACAGACCTGAAGAAGCAGGTCTCTAGTGTCTTTGATCTGGCCCTTGCATTGTATGTAACGTATCTTCAACCTTTCACGGCTCGCATTAACGGCAGTAAAGCAATATCAGCCATACCATTATGGATGCCTACAGATGGCTCTCAGACGAGTATCATACTGGTGATAAGATCTTCCTGTTTGGTAAGTTCCTTGGACGGTGCATACAGTCAACCGTATTAAAATTCGAGGCCAAGATTTTCGAGAGGTGCATACCAGTTCGTGCTTTGGCAGGAATGATTCACGAAGTACCCATCAACTTTGATCTATGATCTTTTTGGTTCATTACTCTTTTGATAGATGGGGACTCATACAACGCGGCAACATAGAACAGATCCCCTAGTGAGTATATTTGATGATCGTTTCTTGGACTGACTAGACTGACGCCAGCAGTGCATTTGCGCTTTACTCCGCCATCAACAGGGGAGGGGAACAGGATAAGTTACTTGCGAAAGGATGCAGATTCGACGTTCTCGAGACAAGGCGTAGTAATACATTTCATCGGCGTATGGTGAGTATTATCCCTGAGCGCGAGCATACCAGCATAATTAATGCGCCGTATAGGGACACCGTTTCGTCTGTTGGAATCAGAAAGCAGAAGATTTTACCATCCACTGATACATGCGATCACATTTGCCATTTCCGCCAGGGACTTGCGCTAGATGAGCGCAGGGTGAAATTCCTACCTGAGTATGTCTATGGGGGCATGAGCAATCGACCTAAATCCCAATCAGCGCAACATCCAAAGGGCATTTTCAAGGAAAATGATGTCAAGGAGGTTTGGTTTGCTGGTAGTCATTCAGATGTGTATGTATCCCCTACGCGAGAAGGCTATGATTTGACAACTTGTTCTAGCGGTGGTGGAAACAGGAAGAAGTCGGACAACGCGCTTGATTTCCATGATATGCCTTTACTATGGATGCGCGAAGAAGCTTTGGAGGCGGGGCTTCTGCTCAATCCACCCAAGATAGCTTTCAGACACGAAGATTTGATGCACAAGATTAATGACTCGTTGACGCTTTCGTGGTGGCCGCTCGAGCTAGTGCCTACCAGACGTCTTTGCTACAATAATTCCGACCAACATACATCAATGTAAGTGGCGATGTTGCTCCACTCGGCTCACACATTGAGTACTTGTAGGCCGCATTATGGAAGGGGTCGCATCATCTTACCTGGCCAAGAGGTCCATGCATCGGTTCTGTTTCGTTCCCACTACCGGCCGAAAGCAAGTTTTTGGAGAAATTTCCAGCAGTGGCCTGAAACGATTCACTTTTATGTTGACTACGACCAGGAGCGGTTGTCACCGTTTCCCTGGGAAGTCCCTTTCAAACGCTCGACTGCTGAGGCTCTCGTTAGTACACTTCACAAGAAACACATCCATTATTTGACCGCTTGGCCTTCATGTGTTCATTTAGTGAGCTGTCAGGCGATTTTGACATACTGACCTGATTTATGGATTGCAGAACTCGGAGCTGAGGCGGTGCAGAAGGTGAATGCACTTGAGACGCTAGAAGCCTTGCTTGGCATTCAGGGCAAAGCTATCGCAAATATTAAAAACGCAGCAGACGAGAAGGAGATATCTCCCACGGCGTTTTCGAAGGAGAACATAGATACTGACACGGCCAAAGAAGAAGAATGTAGTGATCGTCGAGCGCGCCTCAATGCACTCGTCGCGTACTGCATACTCGGTACGTCTTGTCTTTACATTGCTGCCTTGACGAACTCTCACAAACGCACAGTCAAGGACCCGGACACGTCCACGGGAAGAATACGACAGTCTTAATGTTCCCGCTATGCTCGAAGACCCTATACCAAGGCAGAGCTTGTGCAGCTCTTCCGGCTCTTTGCAAGATCGAAACACTAAGAAAGAAGCTCCTTACAGAGGATATGGTTAGTCGCATCGTCGGCCTCTGTCAGAAGGCTGCGAACACAAATTAATTGCGATGAGAACGCTGTCATGCCTTGCCCAATACTTTGGTTAGTTGCATTGTTCCTCTAAATTGTTTCGAATGCACCCCCTTATATGCGATTGAACTAAAGATGAAACATATTGCTCCCAACAATCCGGTTTCATCAATGAAATCTTTGTTATGCTTAAAGAAAAATGTAAGTCTTCGCCTCTCAATTCGTTCCTCTTCCTCATTTGTATCTCAGCTGCGATCGTTGTGGTTGCTGCGTTAAAGATCTTAGCAGCTGTGGCCAGCAAAGGTCAGTCACAACATCGATTCACGGAAATCAATATGTTCTGATATTTCGTGTTCAGGAATCATCCTAGAGGATACCCAAAGAGAGTGGCTTGTCAAACGACTCAAGACCTTGATAAAGTGTCGTGATTTCTTTGTCACTCCGGCTGCGGTTGCCGCATTATGCAAGATTAGTTGCCACAATGGTTCAACTACCCTTCCCATTCCTGTGATCATTGCTAATGCTCTTCTGAATATAGACCAACTCCGTGCGGAGGCTATACGCTGCGATATACTCGGCGCATTAATTGACCTGTTTGAGTTCGATAAGCAAGGTTTGAGCGGTGGACCGCGTGGCTTGAAGACACTCGCTGAATTTGGTTCGTATCTGAAACCGTCTAAGAAGACCCTGCTTATCGGATAACTTATTCTGTTACTCAGGGGACGTGCGTAAAAAGCTCGTACTGGGTCCGCACATCGGCAAACTAGTTGCGTTTTCGAGAGATAAAGTAGTGGAAAAGAGCAATGAGGCGACTGAGGAACTCACAGAGCTATCAATATACGGTGCGGTCTGTCAAATGTTTGCTCCAGGAAAACTGATATTTGTCTCAGATGAACTCCGCAAACGAATCATCGAAGAAAGAGGCCTAGAAAGCATAGTCGATAATTTGGCGAAACCAGACCACGCATTATTTGCTGCGAATGCGCTTTTGACTCTCATGAAATACAGTGAGTGCTCCAGGACATTTTGTCAACAAATTTGACTGGGCTGCGTTCAGACGACGCAAAGGAACGGATACTGAAACCTGACGTGGGCCTGCATTTGCTGCAGATGATCGAGGAACGCATCTTTGATGGAACGATCGGTCGGGAGGGTGGGGAGGGCATAGATATCCTTGCGAAGATATTCCAAAATGGTTTGGCAATTTGGTACTCCTGTGGTCTATGGGGTTCTTACGAATTGTGCAGATGACTTGCGATCCATGATGTTAAAGGCAGAGAAGCCACCGTCACTCGATAGGAATTTCAGCGGCAAGGAGACGATACACAAACATTCCGATAAGCCCAGACACCCAGGAAACATTATTGGGATTTTGCGCAAGATGATCGAAACAACTCGGCCCGACTCTGTTCAGAATAGCGCCATCAAGAATAGCGCTATCAATTACCTGTGCATTATCGCTGATCACGGTTGGTTTGCATGTTGCTGTCGAGAATGCACACTAATTAAGATACAGAGGACATACATCAGGCGATGATTGGCGTCGGAATAATAGAACTTCTTTTGCTTTCTTGAATCCACGGATGTGGACATTCGGGCTCTCAATAGCGTTTTAGAAAAGATTGCGTCTTGCGGTGAGAGTTTCAAGACAGTTCGTTGCGTAGCATGCTCATGACAACCTCAGAGTTGCTACGTAGTGAAATCATGAAGAATGGCAAGATACTGGCTGAAATGCTCAGTAGTCAGCCTGTCAAGCTTCTCCGCGTGGCCGCCACGTTGGACTCTTTATCGTCTCACGGTAAAAGCTCGCCTGATTCCGAGATTCAAAGCTAACAACACTTTCAGGAGAGATACGCCAGATAGTTCAGGAGATGCCTGAGTACAAAAACCTGGCGGAGGATGCACTGCACTACTTATATCCACATCACCACCCCCCGAACATGGTCGGTTCTTCTGCAACATCTTTTCTTGACGCGCTGAAGCTTGCTTTTAGATCTGTACACCTCTGCATCCCAGGCCATCAAATCAATTATCTGGGCATTTAACGCATATAATACAAAGGAGAAAGGGAGAGCATACACCAAATGATCCTCTCTACTTAGATCCGTATGGCTATCCCGTTTGTCAGTTGCAAATATCTATTTTTGTCATACTGAAGATCGGCATATGATTTTCTGTCACAATAAACTCCATGCATTGGAGCGGTATATCCGCGACTATGTGCCTGCGTGTCGCAACCAAGGCAAGAAGTGGTAATTCTTGACTGTCGTGTACATGGTTTGGAAAATTTGTAATGTGGGCAGATCAGTGCGCTGTTGATAAGAAGAGGGCGACTCACCAATGCACAGCGTAGGATTTCATTGTATGACAGATAACTAAGAATATGGCAGGGTAACCCTCTGCAATAGAGGGTAAAATGAGAGAGCATTAGCCCATGACACAATGATGGCCAGGGCTTTTAGTCCGATGTTGAGAAGACGTAAATAGCCCCTTTGCCCGTGGTCGCGTTCTCCGATGACGGAGATTGCAATGTTCAAATCACCACTTCGTTAATATTGTTAACCTCAATGATTAACGTTGTGTTTAGTAGAATTGGCAGGTATGATGAGCCGGTACTTGACTAAGTTACCTTTTCCCACCCCCTGCTCTCCAGAGATCGACTTAAAGCCTCTTCCTCTTGACTGATCATCTTATCGCCACTCAATCCCCACGCACTCAGATCTGTATTCTGTACAAGATCAACGTGCGGAGATTCGTAACAGCAAATATCAGCACCCACATGAAACCGACGGGCCGATCGCGTATGGTCCAGCCGTAACAAGCTGGTACCCGCGGCCTTGAATACAAGAAAAACCCCTAGGATGCGAACAACACTGCTGAGCTGGCCCGGCGACAGTCACATCCGTGCCGAACAGGGAGACATGGAAAAAATACCTGACTTACTTAGCTCTGTAATCCTTCGACACGGACCGACCTCGCGTGGCATGGAAGGCAGCGACTCGATAGCTATTTCTGTGAATGTAGTCGGATCGCCCGAAACGTTCCTGCGAATATATCGTGAACACACATGGGTGGTCTGTGTATGAGCGATACCTGCATCACGATGCTGATATTAGATCATGAGAAATGACCTCGGTTGCTTGACCTATCAGTGGTTGAGTCTCAACGTCGATGATGGTCGCGATCATAACTAGAAGCCGGAGCTCAGAATCAGCGTTCGATCCAGCAGAATACAAATAAAGTTGACTTTCAGAAATATAAGTTAGAACGTGAATAGTTCAGCCGTGGCCCGCGCCCTTGATCTCGAAAATCAAATAAGAAACGACCAAAAATACGAACACACCACCTTGAACTGCCTGCATCAACAGAGAGCAGTGCCTAATCCCATAGCAAATGTTCATGGTTCATGGTCAAATACTAGTACAAGTTGTACGACATTTCACCAGGAACCAAGAGTATTGCCAGTGAGGAGGACATCTTGTCGTACATCCGCTGCGTGTATCGGTGCTTGAAACCATCGGATTCCATTTCACATCGAATGTGCAACTAGGAACAGTCTGTAAGAGAAGCCAGGAATGATACGATGAACAGTGTCTATTGAAGAGTCGGACTTAAGCTTGTATAAACAAGCACGGGCCGATATGAACGAAGAGGAAAACGCAATTGAAAAAATAGGAAGCAAGGAAGGGCCGGAAGTTGCCGCGTAGCCTAGTCTGCTTCAGCTCGCGAAACAACGGTGCTGCACAAGAAATTCGAAAGTCGTCGAAAGATTCTTATGTAGAACAAACGACTCGATGAAAGGGGGAAAGGTGATTGATGAGACCTACTTATATGTCCTGACAAACACATCGGATCAGCCAACCCCTCGGAGCTGGTATATATATAATCAGGGGGGGTACACGATGCAGGGAGAACATCAACAGTGAACACCGAACTATTATAAGTGATAAACCTCTCGTCTAAATCGTAATATCTCCACAATTAAATCTCCACGTGAATCACCAACCATGATTCTCAACGTCGACTAGTCCTAGTAGAGTAGTGTACTAACCTTCTGCACCTCGGAATCTAAGCGCTAGGCCGCGGGAGAATCCAGAATCCAATAGAACACGGCGCGGGGGGATCTACATACCAAGTTCGGGCAACTGGCCCTAGTTTCGAGCTCCAAGTCGACAAAAATAAGTATGACCGTCGACTGGTGTGGTGCCGTCCTAGAACTAGCCTTTAGTTTGCGCACCTCGGAGTCCCAGCCGCGGATATTCATGATCCAAAACATACCTTGCCGTAATATGCGCCAGGACGCTTCCTACCCCAAGACCTTCGATCACCGCGTGATAAAACAAGGGATCCACCGTAGAAAGTTGCAGTAAAGGTGAAACTTTGTGCAACATGCTACGCAGGATCCCTCCGAAAAAAAAAATCTGCGGTATACGCAAT